>WBNH01011120.1:0-175361 GCA_013401255.1 Urocolius indicus | reverse complement strand
GATGGAGGTGAGGCTGACCAGCCTGCAGTTTCCACCAAGGGCAAGTCCTTTGCTGTCCAGGCTATCCTACTGTCCTTGCTGGACTGGGCTTCCTGAGGGCCAGTAAAGCTGGAGGAAAGAAGGCATTCAGTATTTCAGCCTTCTCTGCATCCTCTGTCACCAGGGCACTGTCTATGTTCAGCAGTGGGCCCACATTCTCCCTCATCTTCCATATGCTGCTGATGTACCTGAAAAACCCCTTTTGGTTTTCCTTTACTTTCCTGGCCAGATTTAATTCTATAAGGGTTTTAGCCTTCCTGTTTGCACCCCTTCATGCTCTGGTAATGTTCCTATACTCTTCCCAAGAAATAAGGTCCTGTTTCTACCTCTCATAGATGTCTGCTTTCTCCCTGAGTTGTTCCACCAGGTCTTTGTTCATCCATGGAGGCTTCCTGCCTCATTTTCCTGCCTTTCTACACGTGGGGACACACTGATCCTGGGCTTGGAGGAAGCGGTACTTGAAGATCAACCAGCTCTCTTGGGCTCCTCTACCATCTAGGGTCTTAATCCATGAGATCCCTACAAGCAGTTATTTGAAGAGGCCAAATTCAGCTCACCTGAAATCCAGGGTCACACTCTTGCTTGATGCCCTGCTTCTTCCACACAGGATCTTAAACTCTACCATCTCATGGTCACTGCAGCCAAGGTTGCCTCCAACCTTCACATCTCCAACCAGCCCCTCCTTATTTGTCAGCACCAGTCCAGCAGCACATCCCTCCTTGTTGGTTCCTCAACCACCTGTGACAGAAGTTGTAATCAACAATCTGTAGGAACTTCCCAGACTATGTGTGCTTGGCTGAGTGGGTTTGCCAGCAAATATCAGGGTGGTTGAAGTCTCCAGTGAGGACCAGGGACTGAGACTGTGAGGCAGCTCTCAACTGTTCTTAGAAGGCCTCACCCACTTCCTCTTCCTGATCGGGTGGCCTGTAGCAAACTCCTACAACAGCATCACCAGCCTTACCTTGCCCCTTAATTTCCACCCACAAGCACTCAACTTGCCCCTCATCCCCACCCAGGCAGAGCTCAAGGCACAATAATTGCTCTTTTACATAGAGAGCAACTCCACCTCCTCACCTTGTTGGCCTGTCTTTCCTGAGCCCTCCAGTCACAGGAGCTGTCCCACCACGTCTCTGTGACCGCAATGAGGTCGTAGCCCTGAATTCACACCCACATCTCCAGCTCCTCCTGGTTATTACCCAGGCTGCGTACATTGGTGTAGCGGGAACACAGGAGCTTACTCAAACACACAGGTTTACCTGGATGAATATAGCAGGATCCTCTCTGGTTTGGTTCTCCCTTAGGGAAAGTGTTGTGTTGCATCTGGGAAAGAATAACCCCATGTACCAGTACAGGCTGGGGAATGAACTGTTAGAGAGTAGTGTAGGGGAAAAGGACCTGGAGGTCTTGGTGGACAGCAGGATGATCATGACCCAGCAACGTGCCCTCGTGGCCAAGAAGGCCAATGACATCCTGGGGTGTATCAAAAGGGCTGTGGTTAGTAGGTCGAGAGAGTTTCTCCTCCCCTCTACTCTGCCCTTGTGAGACCACATCTGGAATATTGTGTCCAGATCTGAGCCTCTGAGTTCAAGAAGGACAAGGAGCTGCTGGAGAAAGTTCAGTGCAGGACCACTAAGATGATGTAGTGAAGCATCTCCCTTATGCTGAAAGGCTGAGGGAGCTGGGGCTCTTCAGCTTGGAGGAGACTGAGAAGTGACGTCATTAATATTTCCAAATACATAAAGAGTGGATGTCAGGAGCATGGAGCCAGGCTCTTCTCAATGATGTCCAATGACAGGACAAGGAGCAATAGGTATAAGCTGGAATACAAGAGGTTTCAAAGAAATACAAGGAAGAATTTCTTCACTATGAAGGTGAGGGAGCAGTGGAACAGGCTGCTCAGATGGGTTGTTGAGTCTCCTTCTCTGCCCTGTTTCCCTGCTAGACAGGATGACTTGTGTAATACTGTACATTGCACATACCAACAAAATTCAGCTTCACGTGGAGCTAATAAATTGACTTAATTGTATGTAGAAGTCTTGTCCAGATAATCAGTATATATCTTATATTCTTCCACAGTGTGTTATGTAAATTTGACATCTGAAACTGTGCTAAATAACTAAAACTACTTTTGGAAGCTTTTTTGTTGTGTAATATTGTCCTTTTTTTTACCATTTTAATGATAAATGTGCATGGTGGACAATGAGAAGCATTGACATAGTTTTCTGTAATCTTTCATAGATCCAGAGAGGGCTTGTTATCTACATATGCTTCTTCAAAGGTGCTGATGAGGATCTTGTTCCAAAAATCGGTATGATATAATCCTTATAAATTCTTCTATTGTTTGAAAAAGAAGAAAAGCAATTCAGAGAAGGCAGCAACCATTTGGACAAGAGGAAGTAAAAAAGCCATCAGATAACTTCATCCAAATCAATCACTTGGTTGAAAGGACAGCTGGGTCAGCCTTTTTTCTTTTGACAGTTGTCCATACCTCTCACTCTGTCCTCATCATCAACCTGTTAGAAATCAATTTTCCTGATGATAACATTGTAGCAAACAGTGAAAGCCCTGCATCTGCTGTTTGACCTGTTACATGTATCAGGCTACAGCTTCAGTCCAGGGCAGAGCTGGATTTAGAGAAAGTTGTTTTCAAATAATATATGTTTTTATTTGAGGGATTCATTAACACCGATCTCACTGTATGTACAGGATATTTTAAATTATAGCCAGTAGAGGGAGTTGTGTGGATTACTAAACAATGTCCTTACCATGTCATTTCAGATATACTATATACAGTTAGCATTTCAAGTGCAGTTTTCTGGTCCAGAAGTTGTAACAGCAGTACCTACAGTTCTTTCCCTCTTCACCACACGCACTTTAACATTTACATCATTATGCTCTGGATGAGGTTAAATGGTAGTGATTTCTGTCTTCAACTACTGTTGTTTTGGCTTGAGGGTTTTTAATTGTTTGTTTGTTTTCTTTTTCACTTTTATTTCATATCTTCTCCCTCCTTTCCTCTGTCAGTAGCACTGGATCACCTGGGAAATTCCATAATGCCATGTATTCCAGATAAAAGTGCCCATTTACTTTTCTGTAGCTGGCTGATACAAGTGGTTTTGAAAAAGGTCATGTAATAAGAGTATATTTCAGGCTACTTGCTGGGACCAGCAGAAAGACCTGGCAATGCACCAGCACAGGTGCTATTGAAAATGCTGAGAACAGCTCTTCTGGGGGTTCTGTCTTGCTCTTGGAGGGCATAGTCTTTCTGTGATGCTGAACTGAGTTGAAATCTTTGAGTGTATTTAAAGCTATGATATGAAAATTGATTTTGTGCTTGTGAGAGTTGCATGAGTGTTATATGAGAGTAATGACCTTTTCAGCTGTGTGGCAGCTCAAACAAGCCAGAAAAATTCATCTACAACCAGCTCCTTAAGCGTCTGTCTTACAGAATAGTTTTGTCTAAATGTATATGGAAACTGTTCAAATGAGTTCCTAAATGACATCTCAGGTCTTTTTGCTTCAAACAGCATTAAAGTTTTATAGGTTTGGAGGCATAACTAGTATCCTCACAGCTTTTACATGGTTATGGGAAGTTTGGAGGAAACTAGTTGACTTGTTATTACTCATAGTCCTGTCACTGGACACTACAGGGAAAAAAGTGCCTCTCCGTCCTCTTGACATATACCTTTTAAGTACTTGTGTTAATGAGATCCCCCATCAGTCTTCCCCAGGCCGAACAGTCCCAGATCCCACAGCCTTTCCTTATAAGGAAGATGCTCCAGTCCCCTGATCATCTTGGTGGCCCTGCTCTGGACTCTCTCCAGAAGTTTTCTGTCCTTGAGCTGGGCAGTCCAAAACTGGACACAGTACTCCAGCTGAGATCTCACCAGGGCAGAGTAGAGGGGGAACAGAACCTCCCTCAACCTGCTGGCCACGATCTTCTTGATGCATCCCAGAATACCATTGGCCTTCTTGGCCACGAGGGCTGCCTCATGGTTAGTTTATTGTCAACCAGCACTCCCAGGTCTCTCTCTGCAGAGCTGCTCTCCAGCAGTTTGATCCCCAGCCTGTGCTGGTGCATGGGGTTGTTCCTCCCCAGATGCAGCACTCTGCACTTGTCCTTGTTGAACCTCATGAGGTTCCTCTCTACCCAACTCTCAAGCTGGTCGTTGCAGGATTGTTGCCCCTCATGCAGGTCGTTGATGAAGATATTGAACAAGACTGGCCCCAGAACCAGTCCCTGTGGAACTCCCCTGGCCACAGGCCTCCAACGTGATTCTGTGCCATTGATCACCACCCTCTGAGTTCCGTCATTCAGCCAGCTCTTGATCCACCTCACTGTCCACTCATCCAAGCCTCACTGCCTGAGCTTTCTGATGAGGATGTTGTGGGAGATAATGTCAAAAGCCTTGCTGAAGTCAAGGTAGATGACATCCACTGCTCTCCCCTCATCGAGCCAGCCAGTCGTGCCCTTATAGCAGGTTGGGTGAGCAGGATTTCCCCTTAATGAATCCATGTTGACTCCCCCTGAAAACCACCTTTTCCTTAATGTATTCAGAGATGACAATTATATTAGAGGTGACAAAATATATTTTTAATTATGGGCCAAATTACATCTCTGACCTTCCTGCGCATTTATTCTCTCAAAAGACAACTGTCACCTGTGTGTCTTGGAAGTGGAGCGCTGAAGGGCACTCACTCCATTTGGGACTAAACTGCTGAGCTGTGGCTTCATCCAAGATCCGTGCTGAGTCCTGCTGCAAACTGCTGCAACCAGAATGGGCAGGTGGTCAGGGCAGAAACTTCTCCAAACTGCACCAAAGATGATTTTATCTTCTGGAATGTGTAGTGTCATGCACTCAGTGTGCTGAGTATCAGGCAATTTAGTGTCACTAATTGGCTCCTGAGTTCCTTTGGGACTATGCAACTAGAATCAACTTCAGAATTTCAGGCAGCCAACAAATTCCCCCACAAAATAACTCTTTAGGCATGTTATGTGAATATAAATATTCTTCACGTTTCTCAAAATACTCAGACACCTTAGTTGATCAGTAGTATTTATTAACTGTCCATGTTTCACATAATTAACAAGGAGTTTCTTTTACTTAAATAGTTTGTCACATGTCACAATATTTGTTGAATCTTGTTTATGATGTTATATTAAGTCTTGTTTAATTTAATTACACTAACTCTTATTTTATTTTTATTTCCAGTCAATATGCTGTTGAATGTTAAATTAAGTGAAAATGAGAGTGGCGAATACGTTTCTGTTCTTGATTTACCAGGCGATGTTCTAATCATCCCACAAGCTACCCTGGGCGGTAAACCCAAGGGAAGAAAGATGCAATACCATGTAAACATTGAAAAAGAAAAAGGGCTGGAACTTTATTCTCAGTTTGTGACTTTGTGTGAAAAAGAACTGGCTGCCAGTGCCAAATGTGTGGAAGCAGGTGTTCTCATCAGGCACGGCACCTATGGAAACAGGCAGGTATTAAAACTGGATACAAATGGACCTTACACTCATCTGATTGAATTTTGAAAAAAAAACCCAAACAAACGATATCCTGGATACAGTACTGGCCTACAACTGTTGTCTGTTTGTTTTTTTTTCCCCTAAGCATTAATGTACTTAAATGATTTGAGAGATAAACTGTAAGAAAGATTTTTCACTCACCTGTACTGGTGTTGCCAATCTCATTAAATAGAAGGATGCCTGAGACTACTTTGTGATAATGAGTATGTGTTTTATGTCCATATTCATCTGAAGTGTGCTCAAAATAATTGTTAATATTGATCCAATAAAGATGCATAATTTGGAAGGCTTTATTAACAAAAATGAGGTAATGCATATATTTCTCACTACAAAATGATGACAAAAGTATTACATGTATTGGCTATTGTAAAGTATGCTTGAGAAGGCAAAGTTTATAGATTAAAAAAAAAGAATGCTGTAGATGTACTTATTTGTTCTCAGATTTCCTGAGTTGACAAATTCTGTCTTTCTGTTCTCCAGCTGTAAAATAGCTATGCTTTCTAGTTAACAAACACATTGAAACCACAAATTCATTTGATTTTTTGCTCTTAGAGAGCAAATGCTAAATAAGAAAGTCCAGCCCCCTCATCCAGTGTGTAGAGGTGGGTCACTTTACATAGTACTAGAACTGAACGTGGGCTATGCAGGGAAGAAAAAGGCACATGTAGAAACTGAAGGCAGTACCACAAAATTGCCTTCTTGAAGTTTGCACTCCAAAATCTCCTTTGATGTCTTGCTATAGCCTGGTTTGTGTCCTTGTGTCCTTCATCTTGTTGTCTACTCAATTCTTTCATAACAGAGCCTCAGGAAAAGGACTGAAAAACTCAAATGGAAACAAAAATGAAAATGGTATGATGTATGCTGCCATCTCATTGTTCCCTCTGCCTCTATTGCTTCCTTGCAGCTTTTTATCTATTGAATCAGCCAGGCAGATACTAGCTTATGTTTCTTTTATATACAGTGTTGGCCCATTTGGGTCCCCATTCTCAGCTGACCCTCTGTGCAGTACTGTTGTAAACATTATTAACAGATTGTATTAAGAAGATATAATGGGAAATTCTGTCTTGTAAGGCAGTAAGAACAGAACAGCTACATTAAAATATGGCAAATTCAAAACTGATTCAAGTGGATTCATCCTGTGAGTCAAGTTTCTCTTTTACTGCAGAATCGGGGATTTTTAAGTCAGTAATTTAGAAGGTTCCAAAGTGAAATTATGCAATTCTATGGTTTGCAGTAATTATCCAGCATTCCCATTTACAAAAAATAAATTCTTCTGGAAAAAAATGTAAAATGTTGTGGTTACTGAGCATGCCAGCTTGTGCAATCTTAAATTGTATGTCAGTAGTTACAAACATTCTGTCCTTACCTTTATTTTTTAAAAAAAACCAAACAACAAACCACTGAATATGTAATCTGCAGGTTTAAACTGTGCCATGAGAATCAATTTTTTTTAACAGATACAAAGCTCATGGTTTTCATTGGAGAGTAGTCAGATTTTTCAGATTAATGTAATGTGTGGTTAATAATTAGGAAATACCTAAGGTTGTTGAATTCCTGGCAATTGTCACTCTTAGAGCTGAACTCTTCACCCAAGTGGCTTGAAATAATAGCTAGGTCCCAAATTACATATTTATTCGTTAATAATTAACAATTATGATAGAACATGACTCGTATCTAAGTTCTTACTGGTAACACTTGAATAAGATTGTCCTGATGTGAATAACTAATATGAATTCATTATCATCTGTGTGCTTGGAAAAAATGGTCTTTTATTCCCCTTTCTGTTGGAGGCCAAATCCTAAAAAGTGCTGAGTAATACCACTTCTCACTGACATTACAGCAACTGCGAGTATTCAGTATATCTCAATAACTAATCCCTGGAGGTATAATACAAAGTCTGCAGTTTTCACTTTTATTTTATTTTTATGGCTTCAGAAAAATTTTTTACAGCCTGGTGATTCAATCTATATTTCAAGAACTCTGCATACTCTAAGAGAGATGAGCTTGAAAATGTTCAGTGGAAAACTGACTTCGGACCAAACTCCATCTTTTCCTATAAAACACATACAAACTTATGTATATTTCAGTTTTTCTTTGGACAAGATATAACTCTGGAGTTTCTGTAAAAAGGTGGCATCTTTGTGTATTATCTGCCCATTCCTGATTTATTTGTGTAACTGTCTTGGAATACTGATTTCTGCCATCTTCTGCTCTTAACGATTGGCAGCTTGTTGAATGCTGTGCCCTTTGTACTGCTTTATTTATATGTACTATCGATTCACAATCCATTTACTGAAAGAAAACATTTTTGAATAACATGATGGACCATACTGATGAAAAAATTGATTAAAGTTATTTTTTCAAAGACAAATGCCCATTCCTTTCTTCCATGAATATATGCTTTAAACAGATGGTCTAACAGTGCTTTAAATAGTTTCTGTTCTATGATTAGACAAAAGGTCAAGTAATTATCCTGTTCTATATTTAGAGAATATCTATAGGAATATGCTTAATATTTCCAGTTCCTTCAAATAAACTCTAAAACCAGGAATCATCATTATGCTGTTCTAGTGGCCTCCACTTTAACTGTCACACGGTAATTGTTGTATCGGGCTTCTGCGACCTTGTTTGCAGCATACACACCCAGTCCATCTAAGCTGAGTGCGAGTGGACTATGAACTGTGCTCATAAAACCAGTGCATTCAGGTGCAATAGCTTGTTTTCTAGTTAGCAGTGTTGCTTCTTCCCTCCTGTGCCCTTTGTGGGAATACTTACCTCTGTTGCTGCATACCATATGCAACATACAAATATTAATCCGGAATTAGGAGGCAATAACCAGCATGTAGCCCAGTAATACTAGAAACTAATGAATTTAGTGTGACTCTACCGATAGGGTGAGCTTCTTTTTGCCTATAAGAAGATTTTGCATGTAACAGCTCCTGCAGACCATATTTCACCATGTTGAAGTGGCACTTAATGGGCTGCTGGTTATTACCCTGCCTTTGCAGTGGTTTTTGACGGGTCTTTTATTGCAGCTGTGATGTCTGATCTCATTTACCACAAAAGCTGGACAAAAGCTTCTCTCTTCATTGTGACTCAATGCACAATGCTCTTTAGCATCCTCCTTAAGACCGAGGTCACTTCCATCAGTCTGAGATATCTACTTGGATTTAAAAGTAGAAAAGTGCATTTAAAATCAGGTGAACCTCAGTCTCGCCTCTAGTATAAAAACAGCTTCTTCAAAGAAGGTATGGCTCTTTTAAGCTTCCATTATTTTCTGCTTTTAGATTCTAATAATCTCTAATTTTTTGTATATGTTCCTTCAAAGACATGACATATCCCTGAAGGTGGAGTGGCAGTATGCCAGAGGGCTGGAGTGGTCTCTGAAAATCCAGAGGTTACCTGAGGTCTGCCACCAACCTCCTGCACGACTGACATAACTTCTTTATGCTTCAATTCTCATCTAATAAATGGATATTGAGGATTTTTTTTTTCAGTGTATCTCTACTTGAGGCTGTTTAGTGTACTGCACAGTACAGTGGGGCTGGACTCTCCGTGAGATCCACAAGACGCTTACTGTTAGAAATCAGGGTCACAAATTGCTGGACATGAATAGAAATTAGAACTGCCTCCTTATTCTCTTTCTTGGGAAAACAGCACCCAAAATTTGACACACTCTCTCTTGAGAATTTAGTTAATTTAGTATCTCCTATTCCTTCTTATTTTCTTGAAGTTCCTTGTAAGGAACTAAAAATTTGGGAATCCCTACAAAATTCTGCTACCAGAAGTACTGTGCAACTACAGTTGAAAATTAAATGGTATACATGGACAAGAGAAAGAAAGAGCAGTTAGAATAGCCTGAATGGTATGAATGTATTGCACATTTTCTATTTAAACCAATGCTGTCCGCTAGTTCAATTACTGCCAGTGTGTAGCTTTGGGCAAAGCAATTTTCTGCTCCACTTTTTCCATCTGTGAGCTGAAGAAAGAATGAAAATGAAGAGAAAAGAGGTTTAAAGCCACTACTTTTTTACCCATTTTACTAAAGGCAAAAGAAATCACCTCTGTCCCTCTTTTTTTTGTGGCAGAAAGCAGTATGCTTTCACCTCCCTTCACCTTTGCTGGAGCTACAGGAATTTTCCTTTCTCTGCCTCCTACCTATCTGCTACCTCACAAATGTGACTTGAGCTAATGTCCACAGAGCACTTCGAGCACCTCAATGAATGACGCGGTACCACTATAAATATCAGCCCATACTATTTCTAAAATAGGAGTAACCCAGACAGCATAGAAAACAAATAAACAATATTCATGTCACACTGTTCTAGTTCATATAGATTTATGTATCTTGTTACTCTGAATTTAAGATTGCCTTGTGTTTCCTTTAATTGTATTTGTCTGTGTAAATGCTGCAATATATGCCATATTACATCAATATGTATTAAAAATGTGCAAGTAAGGAGCTTAAGGTTATTTAGGTGTGCTCCGTTATAGAAAAGATTGCAACACATGTTTTGGATTAACACTGAAAGCAAAAGGGAGGCCTTAGTGTTCAGTTGGCAAACCATATCTGGGTCTCATTTATATGCAACTAACTCTTGTCAGAATACTTTGTCTAGGACTCTTCAGGGATTTAATTTTAAAATACACAAAAGTATTCATGTTTACCAGTGAAGTTTGATCATGTATTCTTATGTTCAGCTGTTTTAAACATATGTGTCATGGTCTTAATAGGACTTGTTTCTCTTCCTTATTTCCTATTTCTATTTTGATAGCTGTATCTAACATTATCTAGGCCTCCATAATACCTTTATTTACATTGTAGGATTAAAAGTAACAGCAGGACTGTGTAGTTGCTTGGCAGGAATTCAGGCCTTGTGTTTTGGGAAAATACAAAAAAAAAAACCAGCTCTTGGAAATAAGAGAAGTCTAGGAGTATTTAAGCATAGAAATAAAAAAAAACATTTTTTCAATATTCAGTGTGTAAAAAAGAAAGAGTTGTAGCAAAGCCTTTGCAAAAACTAGGACAGACCAGACTTTAAAGGATTCTACATACCTCCAGAAGGCAGCTACTCCAGGGACCTGAATGTTTCACTTCTGAGATTGGAAAGACTTATACAGTGACTATTCTATTCAAGGGAGAACTGATGGATGCTAAGGGCTGCAGCAGTTCTAGGAATGAGCATGTTACAATGTTTATAGGCAGATTAATGTAAAATAAAAATAATGTTATTCAGATTAAAGCTGAACATAAGTTTCCTGTTGCTGTCAGTGTTACTGTTCACAGAGTCAGGCTTAAATAATCTGTACTTAAATGGGCATATTGAGTTTGTAATATTATAGGGAAAAAAAGTTTAATCTTAAAGACATTCTTTCCTACTGGTTTTAAAATATAATGGATCTTTGTTTTGTTTGCTATGTAATTATTTGGTGATATTTCATCTGCTTTAAATCAGGCCCCATGTCCTGCCATTGTTACTTGTGCATAGGCTGGATTCAAAGGAATATTCTTTTTCTCTTCTTCTAGAGTCACTGAGGATTATAAAGCTGTAAGAAAATATTTAGCTCTGAGGCATATATGTGACTGTATAGATACACTACTATTACTAGAATTTGTAAGGCAGAACTGATTCATGCTCTAAATTGGCCAACCCACTTTTCCAAAATAAACTAATGTCAAGGCTAATCAGTAGGCTGGTGCATTGCAATTATTTGTCAGGTGCTTATTTTATTAAGTAATTTGCTATTGAAGCTCAGACAGGATTAATGGGGAAAAGGGGAAATTGATTTAATACACAGTGAATACATTTACTTGTCTTATTTTTGTCTGGTTTAGAACAGAATGCTATAGATTTGTATGACAATATTTTTTATTTTGCATTGAAAAGGGGGATGAAAAAGGGCATATGTAACTGCTGAAGTCAATGTTAATTTCAATCAGCGCATGGTTAACACTCTGTTGACCATTTTAGGGAAAACATAATAACAACAAAATCATGACTAGCTATAAATCCAGTAAACACAGATTCTTGTCCTCATGCAACTACTGCTAGCACAGAGCAACCCTATATATGTACTATATGTACAGCTATATGTACTTGGAGAAGGAAGGAGCATCCTGGATCAGTATATCTTCTTATTCCAGCTGAGTTGTATGAGTCAAACGGTGACACAGCATTACTTGGAGCTAATACCTTATGTACTGGGGGCTGGGCAAGATCATTCTTGGAAACAGCTGATCAGGTTTGTTTCTTATTGATGATGTTTTGTCTTGCCCTGTGCTCATGTAACATTCAGCATTATAAGATACTGATCTTGAGTGAAGTTCTGCTTGTTACCACAACAGAGAATCAGGCATAACAACAGTAACAGCAATCATATTCTAAAAAATTATTCTAGATTTGGTTTTAATTATTTGTTCCTGAGCTAAACACGATCAATACTTCAGAAATAATGCTAGCCCTTTCTATTACCTCAGGACTGTCAAAAGGAGGAACCTTTGTTTTTCAGGGGTTCCTGATGGAAAAAAAAAGTCATAACACTCTGAATATAAATTGTTCACTTGACCTTTCTTACAAGTTGAATGGCAGATTGCTTTATGTTGAGCAGCAGCAACTCATCTGATCAAAATGAGGTTAGCTGAGCAAATAACTCTTTTCTTGGGGGTGTACATTATTTTCGATGGCAGAGGTTAACACCTTTATACCAGTAGGAGTTTGCAGATTTGATTTCTGTGAAATATGCAATGGAAATAGTTTCCTGCTTTGGGTATGAGGCATTTATGTATTCTTTATTACCATATCCATTGGTAGAATTATTTTTTTAAAAGGTCATTGCATCAATGCTCGTGTTTCTTTATCCCAGACGATTTAGTAAAAATTAATCCAGGGTCCATATGGAACTGCAGCCTGATGCTCTTGGCATCTATAGCAAAATGTAATCAGGCAGTTCTGTGTGCACTTTTTGAAATATTCACAAAGAACCACAGAATGGTAGGGTTTGGAAGGGACCTCTAGAGATCACCCAGTCCACCCTCCTGCTAAAGCAGGTTCACCTTCATCGAGGGGCACACAGAAATGCAGCCAGGTGGGTTTGGAAACTTCCAGACAAGGAGACTCCACACTCCCTGGGCAGCCTGTGCCAGTGCTCTGTAAAGTAAAGAAAGTTTTTTTACCTACAAGGTAAAGAAGTTTTTCCTCAGTGGCTTCATCTACATAACTGAATAAGATGTTCACAGAGGATCACATTGTATGTATACTTCACATATTGAACCTATTTGAAGATGAATTTACAAGTTTATGTAAGTGCTAGACATGATTTTGGCTCCTATGCTTATGCATGCCAGCATTATTCCCTCTGCATGATGGTTTGCACCACTTCAAAGAAAAAGGCCTCAGAGAACCCAGTTTGTGGAGAGGAATCGTAGTTTTTCACTTGGGGGTTTAACCAACATTGCCCTGTGAGAATAAGAAGACAAAAAATATCACCTATAAGATTTGTTGCCTAGTCAAAACCATTCTTTAATTCCAGAAGGCATTGTATCTTCATAAACTTTGTAGTAGCAGCTAAGGCAGCAAAATTAAAACAATCAATGCCACCATCCCAACTATCTGGTTGCCAGCAGAAACCAGACCTGGTGTCTGTCTTCCAGTTTGCTAAGCTAGGTAGCTGGTAGAATGCAAAAACAATCCAAAAACAGGTAAAAATCCTGGAAGAGACCAGGTCTGGCCTTGTCAGTAAGACACAGAATTGACTCTGGGGGTTTGGGATCTTGTCTAGATTTAGGTTCAAAGATCACTCTGGTGAAACCTAAGTGTAATAGCTTCTGCAGATGTTGAGTTTGACAATTTTTGATGAATACAGATGAGAGATTTCAGTTACTGCAGTGGTACGGTGCCAACAGCCCTCTCCAGAGAGCACAGCTGGGGTGTCTGTGGGCTGGAGTCAAAATCAGAAGTCATGACAGACTCTGATCAGAACCAGGCAGGAATCTCAACGGTGCCGACTGAGCTACCTCAAAGCAAACATAACTATCCTACAGAAAAAAAATCAGCAAGAAGGGTTTCAGTTGTTGACTGGGGGGATGGGGAAGCTAGCTCCGGGCTGTGCCCGCGTCACGCAGCCGCAGCGAGCGGGAGCACCGCAGCGAGCGGGAGCGCCGCAGCGCTCGTTCCCTGTCGCGGCGCATCGGTGGGCGGGGAGCCGCGGGACGGCCACTNGCAGTCCCCGCCGCCCCCCCGCGCCGGAGGAGGGCGGGCGGACGGAGCGGACACCGCTGCGCCGCCACCGCCCCGCAGAGCGGGGAGCCTTGCGCCGGGCCGGGCCACGCCGAGCCGAGCCGAGCCAAGGCGAGCCGGCCCAGGTACGGCAGGGCNTTCAGTTACTGCAGTGGTACGGTGCCAACAGCCCTCTCCAGAGAGCACAGCTGGGGTGTCTGTGGGCTGGAGTCAAAATCAGAAGTCATGACAGACTCTGATCAGAACCAGGCAGGAATCTCAACGGTGCCGACTGAGCTACCTCAAAGCAAACATAACTATCCTACAGAAAAAAAATCAGCAAGAAGGGTTTCAGTTGTTGACTGGGGGGATGGGGAAGCTAGCTCCGGGCTGTGCCCGCGTCACGCAGCCGCAGCGAGCGGGAGCACCGCAGCGAGCGGGAGCACCGCAGCGCTCGTTCCCTGTCGCGGCGCATCGGTGGGCGGGGAGCCGCGGGACGGCCACTGGGGCGGCGACTCCGTGTCCCCGCCACGGCTACGCGCTGCCCCGGCCCGACCACGCCGTCCGAGGCCCGCGTCGGCGGCCGCTCGATGGCTCCGGGCCCGATTGCACAGCCCTGAGCGACGGCGGCGCCCTCCCCCGCCGGCGGGCGGCAGCGGCGNGCCGAGCCGAGCCAAGGCGAGCCGGCCCAGGTACGGCAGGGCGGGCGGGGCGAAGGGCGTCGGTCCTGCCTCCCCTGCCGCCGGGGCAGGCGGGGAGCGGGCGTCTGAGGGCACGGGGAGCTCCGGCAGCCGCCCGGGCTAGGGCGCGACGGCCCGCAGGGGGCACGGGGCGGCCGGGCCGGAGAGGGCGGGGATCCCCTAACCCAGCGGGTGCCGGCCCGGCCCGCCGGGGATGCGCGGGTTCGGGGCGCGGTGAGGCGGCGGGCAGAACGGCCGGGGGTCTCGCCGAGGGGCGGGGACTGCCCGACGCCTTCGTCTGACAAATACTGTTGGATCCCCCCCGCAGCCGCCTGGGTGGGTGCGCGAGGCAGACAAACCGGCTCCGAAGCCGGCGGCCAGGCGGCTCCCGGGCTCCCTCGTCCCATCCCGCGCTGTCCCGTGTCCCGGCGTCGCGGGGCAGGTCTCAGCCCCGTGAGCGGAGCGAGGAAAGGTCTTCTGATGGTGCCGGCCGAATGTGGCCCCGCCACGCCGCCGGGCTGTCACGGGACAGTGACCGTGCCCCGGCGCGGGGCTGTGCGGGCAGGAGTACCACAGCGTGCGGGTGGGCTGGGTACCACAGCGTCTGCCCGGTTCTGGTCCTTACACATCCTGAGACTGCGGAGACGGAAGTGGCGTTCGCTAGCAGCCAGATTGGATGGGTTTAGTGGCTGTTTTTATATTTCCTTATAAATCCTGGAAATTAAGAATACAATTAAGAAGCAGAAGATAGATTACTTCTGGTTGTGCGCTGAATGGAGTTTGGGTTTCCTTTCCTTCTCCTGATGATTCGACACAATGAAAAGGAGGTCGGGGAAGGCAGGAAGTCAGTGTAATATTACACTAAGCGTAGCAGTACATTGAAAACTTGCGCTCGATTCTTGAACATGGAATTGGTTTTGCTGTCAGTAAAATATCTGAGTTACTCACTAGTTCATGGTGTTGTATCCTAACATGTCAAAAAACTTTGTTAATCAGTGTAGGATGATCTTCTGTTAGAATAATCAGAACATGTGAATGAGGCAGGAGGTTAGAAACACCTCATAGAAAACATATTTAGATTGGTGGATGTTTGTTTTATATAGTTTCTACCATTGCATTTTTTACTGGTTTTGAGGAAGCTGAACTTTAAAAAAGACATGAACTATGTCTGCATCTCTGTTGCAAACAAACAAAAGCATTAAAATCTCTACACAGTTACATTTTTTGAGCTGTTTTGGAGTTTTGTTTGGGGAACAGCTATTTTAAATATCTAGAGATTCAATCATGACGGTAAGGTATGTCAATGATTTATGCCTGGGTAGTGGTCTGTGATCTGCCAAACTCCTGCAGAGTCTGCACCTGCGAGGGCTTCTAGTGCTGCTGAATTTCTGTGTTGGTGTGTTCAGTGCAGTTGGAGTCTAGCCATGGTAGGGGTTAAACTAGTACTATGCTAGTTGTAATGATTTTCAGGAAAATTAAGTGTACTTTTACAAGACTTTAGGATATGTTCAACAAAATAATTTCATGTGGTTTAATTTAATGCTAAGCTAGGCTGGATTCGATGTTTACCTTAGTGGGAAAATGGTAGCTAAAATCAGCCTGTATTTTGGACTATCAATATGCATACACAATTTAATGTTTTAACAAAGAATTTAATTTCCTGAAACTCCTGCCGTTGTGACACACAGGCACCCATCAGTATACTCAGTGTGATGTGTTTTGCTTATATTGGATAAACAATGTTATCTGCAGCATTGTCAGGAGTAAAGTTATGTTCAGACATATATTGCCATTATTAGTAGGATTTAGTTATTTATAATTCAGAGATGTTTATGTACTTGTTATAATGCCAGCTTTCAAATGTTCAAAGAAATAAAACCAAAGCATTCTATGCGTTTTTATTGAGACTGAAGCTAGCTAGCTGTTGCCTTCTGAAGTTTTGTTAGTCAATTTTTTTGAGGGGAAAAAAAATGTCTTTTAAACTTATTTTGTCAGAATCAGACTCCCAGATATGATACTGTTTTTCTAATTATTAGAAGCATTGGTTAATTATTTGTTTGCAGTTTGTCAAGTTGTCTGTAAATAAAATAATGTTCTGAGATCTGTACAATGGAGCCAAGATTATCTTTTGACCGAAACTTTCAGGAATGAACCTAACTAATACTCAAGAGTTGTGAGTGCTAGGGGAGACGAGTGTGCCAGTAGAGTCTGCTCAGGAAATGTGTGCCAGTAGTGGAGCTCAGGAAGTGGTTGGTTTCTGTTTCTCAATAACTGAATGTGGCTGTTTCTTAGTTTCCTGGAATAGTTCTTCTCATGTGGAGATAAAAATTAAAGTGATGATAAGTAACATGACAACTGAATGTCTTCCAAAATCCAAGTTTTTAAAAATGTGTGGAATGCATGGCTAAAACAGCTATTTCATTTCCAGGCACTTTCTTTCAGGGTATTTTTTTTTTTTTTCTATAGTTATGTCAAGCTTTGTCCTCAAAACTTCACAGAAATTATTCAGCATTCCTAGAAGACATTGTCTCGTAGTTTCTTTCACACTTCAGCAAATGTATATTGTGTTGTAGTTCTTATCAGCGTCACTGTTATGTATGAGGGTTGTGGGTGGTCACATTCTTTCTGTGAATATTTTTAAAACCAGCAAGCCCAGAACAATGATTCTGATAGTTTTCAGTTAGATATTTGTTGCCTTTAAGCTTCGTTGTTTTATCAGATACAAGATAATTCTTCTGAGTCTTGGAAATCAGTAACATTTGATGAGCTAGGAAAACCAGTCATTTGGAACTGTTCTGTGGGACTAAACAAGTACTTTGTGTAGGCATCCCTGTTCACAAAACATCAAAATACAGCCCTTTTGTTTTGCAACACAGATGAAGGTAGTTGTGGAAATAACAAGAATTCTGTTTGGCCATGTGTGATATTTATTCTGCATGCTATGTGAACAGAGCAAGACCTAAATGGAAGGTGCAATATATGAAGATGCCCTCAGATTACATCTTTAACGAGTACCTGTGTAAATGCAAGCAAATTTTCATTGATATAACAGATACATGGTTTTCCTGGAGCTAATTGACTCATCCAGAACACTTACGCAGAGAGTCTAAAAGAAAACGTTCTTGTTTCAATATTGGTGATTTCAGAATCATGTTTCTGAGATGGATAATTGCGTACAAAAATGTAACCTAAGTGGAAATTGTACTATTCTGAAATCTTCAGCAGTACTTAGAGGAAATGGATAGGTGTGCAATAATTGTGGTTTTTTTTATTGCTCGAAGTCAAACAGACTCTTCATTGCTCTTTTGCTTTTTGGGATAAACATATGGTGCAAGCGTGTACATTTTTTATTTAAAAAGGGAGATAGTTTGATTTGTGAGAGCAACTGAATCACTTCATAATGCAGAATATGGAATAAAATGTATGAGTACTCAACCGTAAGAGATACTATCCAGTGTGTTTTTCACATGCTAGTGCACTTAAAATCTGACACTAAGAGTTACAGTTATAGTTTTGAGTTACAGTTCTGCTTGACTTAAAAGACTTAAAATTGTGGCCCTTCTACTTCATGGCCTGGTATTCTTTTTCTGTGTAATTTCAGTTGTGGTCTTGTGATGACTTTCTCCTGTGGCCTGGTCTTATAAACTGGTGTCGAATGTCACTGTTAGTCCCATCTTCTCTATGTTTGTCTTCAAATTTCCCGACTGATGACCAATAGAACATAAAACTGCAAAATACCTGGCATTCTTACGGCTGTATATTAATTTGGTTTCAGGGTATGTCACGTCAATCTGATGCCAAGAAGGAATTTAGTCCAAACTAATGGGACAGATCATTGTTAACTTCAAGCATATGTGTGTATACATTGAAAGTCTGGGCTCTGATTTCATAACCTCTTTATAGTAGTTCTCATCAAGGATTAAATGTATCAATTCTACTCAATTGTACTCAATTAAATGTATCAATTCTACTAAAGTAAGAGTCTTCAGAGGAGTTCACTTTCTCTTGCTGTGTCGGTAATAAAATACCCTAACTTTATTTGTAGGCTTTCTTTGAAACTAAATATGAGAAAGCAGTGAAAAGGCACATGAAATTCTCAGCTTTTTTGTCAGTTGGATGAGAGGCCAAGAGTGATTAGTACTGTTGAACGTAAGATGTGCAGAGAGGCCAGTGTTATGCTAAGACCAGCAGTTACCTGCCATTGCTTCATGTGGCCTTGCCAAACACAAAGTTTAAGGCTTCTGTGTATAGAGAAAAGACACAAAGTTTGCTGAGTGCTGAGGATCCTGCCACACAAAGGGTATCGGAGTACTGACATACTTCTGCTGCTGATTATATTTAACTTTGCCTTGTCTTACTGAGGATTTTGAGGCAGACTTTTTGCTTCTGTGTGTTAGTTGGCAAGAGTTAGTAAAAGTCTGTAAGTAAACAAAGGCTTCCCTGTCTTTCAAGTAATAATAAATACCTTTTTTAGCTGTTGAATGTTCCACTTCAGTGCATTTTCAATGTCTAAACTCCAAACTCGTCTGAGCTGGAACTTCAGTTCTTATTTACTATCAAATTATTAAGAATCTGTCATTGCGGTTTATTTAAATTAGATTTTTTTCTATGTGTGCTATAGATTCTAGCTGGATTGCAAGAGAAGATAACAGTCCTTTGTTCGCTGGGCAATCAGGTCTCTATTTGAAGTTTCTGGGAGTTTGATCCTGCGCTTTTTGCCTTCTGGAGACCTCCCTGCCTCTTTATGCTTGCCTACTAGCAGAAGTGATACACAGTAACTATTGGACTTTGGTGTATGTTTCATTCATTAGTAGCTGAATTTGCCCGATGTTCCGGGGTGAATTTTCACCCCCACTGGCAAAAAAAACCCCAAAAACATACTTGATTTCTCTTGTCAGAAGTCAGCTTGAGGAATTTTGTCTGTGCGTGGGAGACACTGTAAACAGGTATGTGCATGTGCAAGGGCTTAACATAGGCTTGAGCATCGATTCTGTGCAGTCAGCTCAGACGCATGGGTAATGATCATCCCATTAAACTTTTAAAACAATGCTGCAGGAGTAACATTGATCTGAACTGTTAATGGCTAGAACAAACGTGACAGGCTGGAAGGCTTTCCCTTAACTGTATTGGTTCATTTGTTAGATAGATTTCTGAGGAAAAAAATATGAATTTGAAGTCAGTTAAAATACCATTGCAATGTATTGAAGGATATCTGGAATCTAGTGAATGTATTTCAGCTCTGTTTCTGAGCAGTGTAATGGTTATGGCATTGGTGGTGTGGTCAGCCAAGTGGCAGCTGTTATGAAAACACTGGTAATTATTACTGGTCATTTTTCCATTTTACTCATTACTCATTTTTTACTATTACTCATTACTGATAATGAGTAACAGTGATCATTCGTTAGAAGAATAATATCCTTTTTACTTCTCTAATAGACTAGTCTTCGGTACAAAATTGAATCCACAGCTGTATTATCTTTATGCTTTAAATCAGAATTAATGTAGTAGAATTTTTTAAATACTTGTGAAGTTAGAAAAATCTAAATAATTAGTAAGTTAAATTGCACTTGATTTTCTTCACTACATAGTAAATGTAAAGGACCTAGATTCTCAACTAAATTGTATACTAGATTCTCATCTGAATATCTTGCTCAGAGAGCTGAAGTTGATCTGATGTCTGTTTAAAAAGCACTTGAGAGAGTGCAAAGAGAGAGAAACTGTTGGAACAAGAGATTGAATGTGAGAAATATTAAAAGAAAATAAATCTGTAAGTACATACTTGATTGATGTGGTAGTTTCCATTACTTGTGCTGATCTTCCTTGCAGTAATGAGTCATAATTTAAAGGCTAACTTTTTAAAGTCAGAGATCAGTTAGGAGTCTGCTTTACTGCACATTACTCCCACCCCCCCCCCTCCTTTTTTAATGAAGAGACAAAATACGCCATGAGGTGGAAGAAAAAAGTAAGGTTCATTAAGTTTCTCCTATTGCTCATAGCTTTTCATTTGTTGTGTGTTAATTTTTTGTCTTAGACTTCCATGCAAAAGAAATACAGCAGTCTGTGGACCACTTCACTCAGCTTTTAAAGCCAGAGATTACCTATCTCAGTACAAATGATACACATAATAGATGTATTTGGGTTTTTTGGCTCTGTTATAGCTTTGTTATGGGTGGTCTGTTGGTTCGCACATTTAAAGCCAGTTGCTGCAGACAGCTATTCAGATCAGTCTTACCCTGGTTCAGTCACCTTTTTTTTTCAAGAAGACTGCCAGTCTGCTTTTTTCTCTCTTTGTGGTTTGTCAGAAGCTTTCAAAACTCAACTACTGTTGCCTTTTAATGCTTGATTCACCCTGCATGCCTTTGACAGCATTCCGTCTAGTGCTTGTTCTAAGAGCTCTTCTGAGTTCTTTCCTGATCAGTCTTGAACAATCCTACTTGCCAAACTGGCAGCTGGCAATCAGTAATAAGTAGAAACAACTTCTGCCTTGTCCAATAAATCTTTGTGACATTTTTGTAGCATAGTAAATGTAAAATAAACTTACCTCATAGGAAAAAAGAGAGATTTTTGATTGATCTTGTTCTTGTAGCACTGATGTGAAAGTAAATCTTCAATTATCTTAAGAAAATACAAAAGGATGTTGCATCATACTATCTAGAAAATTAAATGTTTCATTCAATTAAGCAGAGGTTTCTTATAAATACAGATGCATCTTTACATGCTTAGGTTGTATTTATGTCAATTCACAAGTGCGTGATGATGTTCAAGAAGCTGTATTACCCACGACTGGTGTAACGTTCAATCTTTCATCATACTTCCTAGTCCACTGCATGGCTATGCCATGCTTCTAATTCAAGCAGAGTTGCACTTGTGTCTGCTTGGTTTAGGTTTAGCTTGATGTTTTCTTCTGCACTTAGAAATTGTGTAGTATCATCTTGCATACATAACACGGATGTGTTTAATATTAACCCAATGCAGCTTGTCTCCACATTCTGTGCTTGCGTTCTGCTTTTGCAGAGCCTTGTAAACATGGTACTTTTTGCATTGTTCTCCAGTGTGACTGCAAAACCAATATACTATATTAAAAAGTCAATTCCCTACATTCTTGCCTTTCTTCTGTCAAGCTTGTACGCCTGCACCTTTTTTTTATTATTATTTTTGAAGCTTCATAAGTATCCCTGGAGTGCAGGCTTACAGGTCATTAAAGGAAGCCTGTTAGGGACATTTTTTTTTTTTTAATAAAATGAAGAGTATATATGTAGCTTCATGGAGCCAAGGCTTGCTTGTTGACCAGCACTGGAAAGATCAGGTCTGATTTTTTTGTTGTTGTTGCATGGGCAGTTCTCAGTTTCTACAAAAGTAAATCTTGTTTAATAAGCAATCAGCCTCTGAAATTCAGAACTGATAGTCTTTACCTTGAGAAATGCTAAAATTTCTAGCCGTGTTAGGAAGTGTTCGTTATAAAGATCAGCAATTACACTGTAACAATTTCCTTTTTAGACTAAAAAAAATAAATTCTAGATGATTTTTGCAAATGTGTGCTTGTACAGTAAAAATGTCACATTTAGAAACAAGCTACAATAATAACTTTAGATGGGGTTACTTGGGGCTTTGTCCAGTCAGATCTTAGAAACCCCTGAGGGTGAAGAGCTGCAGCCTCTGAGCACCTATCCCAGTGGCTAATAATACTTATTTTTTTTTTCTTCTATCAACTTGGAACATTCCATGTTAAAATTTATTACACTTCTTTTATTATTCCCTCCCATACAGCACAGTAAAGTACCTGTCTTCACCTTTTTGGTAACCTTGCCCTGTAAAAGCTGCTGATAGGTCCCCTTGAGCTTTCTCTTCACAAGGCTGAATGAAGTTTAGATTACTTCAAAATCTACATGTACTTTCAATTTGTTTTCAGCTGCAGTCTTTTAAAGACTGATTGAAAAAGCGGTTATTTTAAAAATAGCATGCAACCTATATTTCGTGTCCTGCTAGAATAAGTTCAAGTGAGTTAGGTTTAAAAGGAAGCAATTTTTGCCCATTGATTCTAATAAGATTAAATCTGGGAGCTAAGAGAATGAATTGATAATCCTCATGTCTTGTATCTGTAGTATGGTGCACTAATTTTTCACAACATTCGAGTCACCTTTTCCAGCTCTGCTGGCTGTTGATTTTGGCCTGAATGCTGTCACATTGTTTATGACTTAATGGTAAGGATATAGTTATTTATGACAGCATTCCAGACTAATATAATAAATATTTTGCACCTATGCTTTTTTATATGTATTCAAGTCGTGTAGGTCTTATGAATGCACTGGAATGTTTCAAGAGAATAATTATAGTATTATGCTGTTTGAGCTTACTTTTTTTTTTATTTATTTAGAGTGAAACCGAGTTAACAAAGCAGAAATAAGAAAGGTGGTTTCAGTAGTGAAATGAAGCAAATTGTGTGGCAAATATGGTTGGTCTGCCCAATTTAAAGAACTAATTTTTATGGAGCTCCAGTCTAGTGCTTTTGGTGAGCTATTAAACAAAATGTCAGTATCACAAGCCTTTGGAATTATTGTTTCTGTAGAATAGACGTATCTCATTTGCTTTCTTAAAGTTGATCTTTGTGGTTTTTTTTTTTCCTAGAAAATCTAGTTCTTGATATCTTATCTGAGAATCTGTGGCAGCGGAGGGACAGTTTTTACTATGAGGAGAAATCTGCTGGGTAAGTTAAATGCCGTTGTCTGTCAACAATCTGATCTTTTCAGTTGGAGAAAATAACTAAGAGTTGTAATCCTCAAATGGATAGGTAAGTTGGATCATTTGCTGTGGTAGTGGGTGATTTAGAGATAGTAGACATTGGAACAGGGCTTGAGTGGTAAAAAAAGAAGTGTTTGTTACCTGTACATGTAATTCCTATGCTGAGAAGTATTGAAACTCTACTCAGATATGTAATCCTACTTTTATTTGTATGTTGCAAAAAATGTGAGAATATGCTTGAGTTCTGTAAATGTTCTGTGAGTGAGATAACTGGTAACTTATGAATATCTGTGTACCTAGGCAGATAAAATATGTATAGATATAATGAGGTATGTATATTTATATCTGCTTGTCATTCTATAGTGTGGTGCTTTGTCAAGCTGTATTTAAGGTAAATTTGAAGTGATGACTCATTATAGTAACTTAGATGGGACTAATTTCCTTTTTAAGTAAATTTTGCATAAAAATGTGTAGAAGCTAGCAAAGGTAACCTTCTCCTGTGCATTTGATGGCAACTTGAGTACTGAATTATTTAACATTGCTTTGTACTGTGCATTTACTCTTTGGTGGATCATTTTACACTATAATATTGTTGCTGTGTAGGAAAAAATATATGTTCAGCAGTCTCAGTGACTTCTGGAAATAATAATTTGTTTGGGACTTTAAAATATGGTTGACATTTTACCAGAATGGCCTTGACTATTTTTATTTGCAAAGCCCACAGAATATTATGCTTTGTAGTTTGAGGCTATATGGCATTTAAATGGTGGGGGTGGCAAATGTTAACATTAAAAGTAATCTTCATCTTGATTTGCTTCTAGTTATGCTGATCGACAACGTGAAAAATTCTCAAAATAGTCTAAAAGACATAAGTAAAATGTAACTTATTTTGAACTTCAAATTTTTGAAACTTTTTTTCAGGTTTGGTGTTGTTTTGGTTTTTTGTTTTTGTGGTGTTTTTAAAGAGCATTTTTCATCAGTAAAGTTCTAGTTTTACTTTATGCCTTGCTTGACATTGAGAATAATGTGTTTGAATAGTGTTTGAATAATACATTAGCATTTATGTTTGTGAATATAAAATTAAAATAAGTTTATTATGTGTAGGATACTGCCCGTGCTGCCCTTAGTTCTAGACAGCATTGTGTTTGTGGACAGTTAGTCATTACTTTGAGGTGTATACATAATCAGATGCTAGAACACTCCACTCTGTGAAAGAAGATGAAGGAAAAACAGTAGTTCGATGAGAACTCTTCTGATATATTCTGGAGTATATTTAACTTTAATTGGCATATTACACCAATACCATTATCTCTTTTCCAAAAACATTGTTACTAAAGCCACCTAAATAAAACTACTGTATTTTTTTAATGAATACCATATGATTGCTGATTCTTTAGTAATTTTTTTCACTATTTTTTCGTAGGTGTTCAGACTTCAGATTCAGTCATGAGATATTAATGACGAAGAAAATAACTGACTGATTAGCACATTTCTGGTACTTTGTGAGGGGTTTTTATTCTGTGGTGTTTAAGGACAAATTTGAAGAAAATTTCAAGGAATGGAATTAGCTCACAGTTTACTGCTTAATGAAGAGGCGTATAACCAGCTTGGTGGATTTCAAAAAGCAGAGTTCATTTTTGAATGGTTGCAATTTTTGGATAAACTTTTACCAGTGACCAGCAGAGTAAGTATGAGACTTGAGAAGAAAATCACATTATAGAGCTATTTCTCTATCATTTCGGTTATTTTACTGAAAAACAAAGAGCAGTATTCAATTTCATTTGCTTTGTACCTTTTATAGTCACACAATGAAGGGATGTTCAGCATTTGCAGTAGGTTTCTAAATGTAAGTTTTTGGTCAAAGCCATTCAAGTGACAGAGACACTTGTCCAAGGAAAGTAACTTTTAATTGTTTTTAACTGAAAGTATCACTGGAAGATTTTGCAACCCTGTGGTGAAGTGTGGCAGTCATGCTTCCACCTAGCATGGCACAATTATTTGGTAGTTCTCTAGCAGGCAAGAGTGTAACATCTTTCGCCTTTGGTTTTTTATTTTAGTAATCAAATGATGAAAGATCATTTTTGAGCCAACTCTCCAACTGTTTATTTCACTGATTAGTGTATATTAAGTAGGATATATGGAAATGTAACAGTAAGTCAACATATAAAATGCTGTTTAAGAGTTAAGTTGTGTTAAAATATGTAATGTTGTTTTGGTATTTTATTTTTTAAAGAGCATTTTTAAAAAATGGTGCAAAACTGAAATAGATACTTGTTTTAAAAGGGAAGCTTTTTCCTTTGTAATGGTCCACTTCTTGAAACTCTGCTGAAGTTCTTTTTCACTAAATTTACTGTATTCCCATCAACTGTTTTATTTTAAAACAAGTGTAACAGAAGCAAGAAAAGGAAGTTTTGTTTTATTGAGATATATGCAAGTGCCATAGACAAAATACACTTGAAATTCTAATAGAAAAGTTTTGCTTTGAAAAATGTGACTTTTATTTTTGTAAGAAGAATAAAATATTCACATGGTTGAGATGGCTTTAAGTAGAAAGATGCAATAAAATGATTGTTTTCAATTGAGAATATCAGATTATCACAAGGGTAATAATGAAAAGTAGGTAATTAACATTCATTATCTTCTAAATTTAAGTGGCTATTGATGTTATTTCCAGGCTGATATAAGGGAAAATCAGAAGAAACTGGTTGAACAGTTGACTTCTTTATTAAACAATTCACCAGGACCTCCTACCAGACGGCTTGTTGCCAAGAATTTAGCTGTAATTTATAGCACTGGAGACACTTTTTCTGTTTACCAAACAATTGACAAATGCAATGAACTCATTCGGAGTAAAGATGATTCACCGAGTTATCTGCCTACAAAACTGTAAGTATTTTTTTTTAAAACCCCAAACTTCAAATCCAGTAATAACAAGAGACGAATTTATGTGGTGAAAGGTTAATATAGGAATGGATATCCTCCTTTTTTTCTGTCCATTGTCCATTAGAGCTTTGTACCATATTGTACACAGAGTTTGGGAACTTCCATCATTAGTATCATTATTGTGGGATATTGTGAGTATATCCAACTGTAAGAATAATTTTTTTCTATGACATTACATCTCAAAAATTTTTAGGCTTGAGTATTAGAAAGAGAAACTGAATTCAAGTGAAACCCGAAAGCAAATTCAAATTACTTCCTTCCCTCCAGCGATTATAACAATTTTATTTTAATTCTTTAGTATGTGCTGCCTTCTATTCAGAATGGAAAGATGGTGTAGCATTTTATATCTTCCTTTCTGTGTCTTTATGGGAAAGTTTTAAGTAAGAAATTCAACTGCGTGTTGGGAGAAAATAAAATTCAAGTCAGAACTTTAAAACATAAATTGCCCTTGAAAGTTTAACAAGCTTAAAATTTTTCTTTCTTGTTTAGAAGTTGCATGTTACAATTCACAGAAATATAACATCAAGCATTTGAATGTGATTGATTTGAAAACCACATTATTCTTGAAGCGTTTCACATAGAGGCCATTTGGTGGCTGATGGGAGTTGGTATAGGTTGCATGTGTCAGGAGAAAATTTGACCTACCTAGCTAGTTAGTATTTACTGGATCTACTAGAAAGAAATGCATTGAGTGATTTGAACACAGAGCTAAATTAATTTATTTAGGATTGGAAGAACGTTAAAACTTGTTGCTGTTGTTCCAGTTGTTGCTATAGTGACCACAGTATGCTTTAACAGAGTAAACTGAGGCCAGTTTATGCTTCATGTTTTTATTCAGTGAGGGGGCAAAACCAGCTTGTAGTACATACTGCCATATTGAATTAGCCGTGCTTCACGGCAAGTCAAACAAACGTTGCTTTTTTACCAAAAAAAAAAAAAAAAAAAAAAAGGAAGAAAGCTTTTCATAAGTAGCTTATTTAACATCAGTAAAAGAAGAAAATATTTACCTAACACGATACATCAGAGTTCACAGCAACAGGATACATAATAAACCCAGGAATGTGATAGTATTAGATGTTTTATGTGTGCATCAGGAAGCAGAAAGACAGGACAGTTGGTAGCTACTGAAAATCAGGCCAGAGAGAATACCAGCAATGGGTAACAGTTATGAGGGGCCAGATGTTTGAAAAGCAAAGAGAAGGTAGTGCTAAGAGGAACAGTAAATAGACAAGTGCAACTCCAGGTACAAAATACAGTTATTTAGTACATTTCTTAATCCAACTGGGAAACTGGATGGTAGTTAGTTGAGGCATCTGAAATGTTTGTAACTAAACACCTGAAGCCTAGCCAATAGAAGAGATAGACATGAAATGTTTTTGCAGGATGTGAAATAAATCTTAAGGTGCAGAAATACTATGAATAATCCTTAATTCCTGAAACAATGCATATCCTTCACTACAGTGAAGAAAATTAAAGGTAGAGATAGTAAAACATCATTGTGCATTAATTAATATACAGAACGGAATCTGTCTTTCTCCTTTGCTTCACCTGCTGATCTTCTTTCTGACAAGTAGTGAACTTTCCTGAAAACAGATTTTTGCAAGGATTCAACTGTATTTTCCAGTACTTTTTGATTCTTGTTTCCTCTTATTCCAATTGACCTCTTGTGCAGTCTTTGGAGTTAGAATAACTTTGCTATAAAAGGTCTTAGTCCTGCAAAGTAAGTTACTGCTGTACTACTGGCTCCTCAACGGTGAGAGACATTAAGGTTACAGGAGAGTTGCAGGATGGAACAGAGCCCCATGGAGGGAGAAGGATCATGTTGGCATAGCAAGGAAAGGTGATGGAGTCTGGCAGTAAGTCGGAAATGGCAGAGTCAAAAGATATGGAAGTAACTTTGGGGGGAAAAAGAGGGATGGCAGTGTTCATAATCCTGATGGGTATGTAGTGAGGAGAGGAAATAGATGAAGTGGAGAAAAATGTAGCAGTAAAATATGATTTGCTTCAAGGAAGTACTCACACAGAAGCAAAAGGCTACTTAAAAATGATTGGAACTATAGAACCCTTTATTGAGTAAAATCTGTAATCTTGGACTGCAAGTATAGGGAATACTTGGTGTTCAATGAAGAAAGACTGCTATTTTTCTTCTTTTTTTTAAAGTCGTGACTGAAGTGTTATCTTTGTTTGACATCTGTCTTTATTTAGAATACATGCCCATGTTATCTGGTGTCAACACTTCACCATCATTGTTCACAATGTGTTGATTCACCTGGAAACTCTTACAAATACAGTTTGTGGTGAATTATTCTTTTATCTCATAAATTATCATTTTTCTTTTTTCATATAGGTCAAAGATAAAATTGGTTTAGGCATGCATTTTAAACAGAACCTTAGTTAGGTGCTCATCTGAAATTACGTGTGATGTGAACGCTATATCAGATCAGATAAATAACTTGTATAATATGAATACAGCTTATTACTTGAAATTACAAAGTTTAAAAAATATCCACTAGGACTGCTTTTAAACCATAAGCATTTTGAAAGCATTTGGCTGGTTAGCAAACTTCCATAGCTAATGTCAGTGCTGTTTTACCACATGTTTCAGTGTCTTAGTTTTGCATTCTTGTTGGTAGCTTTCCAAGTGCGATTGCTAAGGCAAAATTTGAGAGAAAAGAACTTAATTTTATCTTACAGAGTTGTATATCAAAATGGAAGTGTGCTGCCAGGGAAAAAAAACACAAGCAGAAAAAGCTTTTCCATGCAAAACTCCTATGAATTTATAGGCTTCCTTGGAAAATGCTGGCTGTTGCTTGTGATTTGACAGATCAAGTGACTCAGTAGTTAATACAGTTCAGACTTAGTAAAGAAAAACTTGTGGAAAAAGGCATAGACAGAGTAATGATAAAATCCTAGGAGATAGTCAGAAGAGCTCTTTGAGTCCTATGCTTTGAACTTTTGTAGAAACTTAAATACTGATGAGCAGAAGTAGCTGGATTCTCATCTTTAGTTGACTAGATGTTACTCATCAATAAATATTGCCACTTTATTGCTAGAAATTAATGTTCAACAATGATTGACTTTCATAGGCATATGGCAGCGCAGCCAACCATGTAAGAGTTTTTGCAAGCGGACCATTGATGTGATAAGGTGGTTCTGGCTCAGGGGTTTTTTTTGGTATATGTTTGTTAAATATTCCTTCTTTGGATTATAACAGGAAATATATATAATTTAGAATTGAAGCTAATTAAAAATGTCTAATTAAAGAGGGCTGATGATTATTAAGTTGGTGCAATTATTAAGTTGGTGCCATTATAATTTTATGCCCAGCCACATCATGAACAAAAGTAAACTTCAAACTATTGGTGTGTACCAAGTTGGATAAAAGCAATAATGAAAAATGTTGCTTGAATGAGATTTTAGAATTCGTTGTATGAATTAGAATTCTTTATGTGGAATTTGAATTCAATTGGGAAATAAGTATAAAGTTTTGTTGAAGGAAGTGCTGAGCAATGTCACTGCATATTTAAGTAGGTCTGGCCAAAGAGACGAAAGCTGATTAAAGATATTTCTTTTTTCCTTGTATTCATAACATTAATGGGTTTAGTTATACATCAGTCAATATGAAAGTGAAGTGTTTTTTTTTTAATGAGTTAGTTATGGAAACCACTCATTAGTTTAGCAACTTTTTTTTCTCAATATTTATTAATTTTTGCTTTTGCTAAAGGTAATGCCAATGAGTACACACACTCCAGTTGTCAGTTATTTCACCTGGAGACTAAATTCAGAATCCGTGTACAGTAAAAAGAACATAGACTTACATTTTTATTTCATATTATATTAATTTATGTTGTAAATATATTAAATGAAAGAATTTCAATTACTTAACCATTTACAGCATACTGTTGACCATCAAGCTATAAATAAACCTGTCCCTGGCTATTTCTAGCAGCATCTGCTGTAGCACAGTGCCGTAGGCTACATGATACAGGGCATGCGTAGCTAGAAATTCATGTTAAAGTTTAAAAATGGATAAAAAAATGGTATTTCTATTGTAAAATTTATTGGAAGATTGTATTACCTGAATTCTTTTATTGTTCCAGTTATTTTCCAAACCCTTATATCTGCATTTTTCCTAGAGCGTGAGTATGTGCCACACACAGATCATTTCTTTTTTTCCTTTTGATAATCCACTTACATTTTGGGGTCATTCTACGTAATTGTTTTGTTGTTTGCCCATTGATTGTAACTCTTTTCATCTATTACTACATCCATTTTCACATGTCTGTGGATTTGCTTTTGTTTTAGTGCTGCGGTGGTATGCTTGGGCTATTTATACAAAAAATTGGGAAGAATTTTGGGAAACAGTTTTACTGACACCGTTGGGAATGTGCTTAAAGCAATGAAGAATGCAGAGGTATTGGAACAGCATAAAATATGGAATATTTTATGGAATAACATAAAATAATAGGATGTTTACTATTGGTAGCTGGACTAATGAATAGGAGAAAGTGCATGATACCAAAATATGAAAAAAGTGTGGAAAGCGATAGGATAAAAATCAGTGTCTAAATTCCAAATAACATTATGGATTATGACTGTGAAAGGATGGATCATAGCTGTTCTCAATTAGATTTCATGAAGAAACTTGATAAACTGGAAAATTTAATTGTCTTATTAATGTGAAAATTTTTGCTCAAGTTTGTACTTCATGTTTTGAGTTTTAAACTGCTAGTGAGTACTTTCCAGTAGAACACAGAATTACCATTTTCACTTGCTTATACAGAGCAAGTTACCTCTTTAACTCACTTTGGCATGCACAGATCTCCAAAAACCTAAAAGACCTAAACGATTGTTTACATATTTCAGTAGCTGGTGTTTTGTATTTCCGAGAAGCTTAGAGTTTCAGAACCGTAACATTTCTTGCTTTCATTTTTCAGTCTCAAGGTCGTTATGAAATCATGCTCAGTTTGCAAAATATATTAAATGGTTTGGGAGCTGCTGCTGTCCCCTGTCATAGAGATATTTACAAAGCTGCCCGATCATGTTTGACAGATCGATCCATGGCAGTCCGCTGTGCTGCTGCAAAGGTAAAGTGCTCTAATAGCTGTTTCTGTTAAGTAAGCTCCCTAAATAAAATTCTGTTCTAGTAGAAGATGTACACAGCAGTAAATATGTTCTTTGCTTATATTTTTTCTTTTATATTGACTTGGCAGCAAAAATTCAAGTCATTTTAGTGTGAAACAACATGCTTACTTTGTTAGGGAGAATTCTGTGTGTTTTGTAGCAAATTAAAATTTTGGCTAAGTGCTTTTCCACAACAAAAGATTTTTGTTTCCCTGTTTTGTCTAGTGTCTTCTTGAACTCCAGAATGAAGCAGTGTTTATGTGGAGTACAGACCTGGATAGTGTTGTGACCTTGTGTTTTAAGTCCTTTGAAGGTTCCAATTATGATGTTCGATTAGCAGTTTCAAAACTTTTAGGCACAGTATTGGCTAGAGCTCTAACATCTAAACAGACAACAGGTAAAGTATTGTACTTGGGTTACTGATTTTTTGGTTTTTTGTCTGTAAATATCCATCAGATGATAAGAAACTCTCAAATCTGTTGAAGCATGAAGCGAAGTCACAATGTAAGCTTCATCTGGCTGTTCATAACTCTGGTTTAGTGGTTTTTGTAACTTTTTTTTCTGGTGAAGTGTTGTCATTTTGCTTGTGTTAACCTATTTATTTATTGAATATGAAACAAGGGAAAATAGTAAAACTATTTTTCTCTGTTACAAGATAGTTATTGTATGGAGATAAACTAGTAGCATCAAGAATTTAAAGGCAAGATTAATTTAAGCAGTGTAGAAAGTACTAAGATTTGAGGGAGAGTCTTTTTGTCCAACTAAATAAAGTGTCATGGTTTAGCAAGGAGCTGCTTTTGCTTGGTAACAGGGGGACTGGGTTGCAGAGAAAACCGGTAAAGTGTTTTTGTACTCTCTCCCGGCTCTTGGGTTCAGACCCACCTCTGACCTGACTGGGCCAATCTAGTGCCTCTGCCATCACTATTTAGGGATGGGAATTTGAAGTGCTTGGCAGGAGGGGTAAGAGTGATACAAGATGGAGGCAACCATGGGGACCCCACAGTCAGAGAAGGAGGAAGGAAGGAGGGGCACCAGACCAGAGACCCCTCTGCAACCCGTGGTGAGAACACAGACTGTGCCCCTGCAACCTATGGACAGCATGGGCAGAGCTGAGAGCCACCAGCAGCTCCATGTGAGTGCACTTGGACAGGTGAGAGACTGTGTGAGGAGGCGGCCATGGCACAGGCCGTGCTGGAGAGCCTGTGCGCTGCAGAGCAGCCCCACATGAGAGGCAGAGAGGAGCTGCAGCCTTTGGGATAAATGCACGTTGGAACAGCCTGTACAGGGCTGCTGTGTGTGTGAGGTACCCCAAGGAGGAGCAGGGAGGACTGGTGCGGAGTCCACCTGCCCTGAGGAGAGACAAACAGCAGAAGCTGTCAGGAATAGACTGACTGAAACCCCCACTCCCTGCCCCCCTGGGCCGTTCTGGGGAGAGGAGGTAAAAACACCGGGATCGGGGCTCTGAGCACCGGAAGAGGGGAGGAGTGGGGAGCAGGTGGTCTTAAAGGACTGGTTGTACTCTTCACCGTTGTATCACTCTGTGTTGGTTTGTTTTGGTTATGTTTTGAATGTTTTACGTTTTAGTTGGTATTAAATTATTTTCTGTTTTCTTCCCCAAGCCGAGCAGCCTGGTCTGTTTTGTCCTGCACCTTAAGCGGCAATTAAGCTCTCCCTGCCCTTTAGCAATCCTCAGGTCTTTAGTATTTGAGCCTAATCATGGTCTTTTGTTCCCTATGGGCCTAAACCAGAACATAAAGCATTAAAGATAACTTCAAGCTCTTTTTCTGTAACTGTCAATACATCTGGATTGTCTAGCACTACAAATGTGGTCAGAAGCAGAAATGAACATGCAGTTTTGTTCACTTAACAGACTGCATACCATTTTTTGTTGACAGACAATACTTAATCTAACTGAAGCATCCTGGCACAAAGTTAACATCTCCAGTCTTCAACGTCATGCAGACTGGGCTTTTTTAGTCGAATCTTAGGAGTCCAAAGATAAATATCTAACTGAAATCAAAGCAAAAAAGTGTGATTCAGACTGTTTATTCTGCCTTGAATGGCATCAGAGAAGACTTTCAATGTAATAAGCAGCAAATGACAAAATTACATGCCTTTAAGTTCAACTCACTACCTTTCAGAATTCTTGAGGCTGTGTGTTTGCATTGGAGACTCTGAAGTCTTGGTTTATCAAATATTTTTTTAAGAAGCTTTTGGAGACAATTATGTTGCAGAAAACAATTGTCACATCTTCTCACAATAAAGTAAAAAATAATAAAATGTCTCTGACCTATTTGTAGACTCAGAATTTTTCTTTATCTTTGTAAACAATTTCTAAATTGTTAATATTTAAGTGCTAAGATAAGGTTATATAAGAAGCTCATATTAAATGGTAAATACTGAGGGAGGGTAAATGTATATATATATATATTAGGTGGTGGTTTAAACTATTAAATCATTGCTGAAATAGAAGAAAACACAAAATATTGTGGTTTGCTCGAGCTTTGAGTCTTAAAATGTCTTAGTTTCTGTTGTAAAATTATGTTCAAACAGTATTTAGATCTGTTTGTGCTACTGAATTTGTGCAAATTGTTTTTTCTAGAATGGTTAGAGTTGAAACTTTTCTTCTAAAATTCAAGAAGTTTTACAGAGCAATTCCTCTAAAAACTTACATCTGTTCTTAGCACCCACCAGGCATAACTTGCGCAGAGTCTCATTGGAAGATGTGATGGAGCTATTGGGAACTGGATTTGTGCGTGGAAGCTATGGATTTCTACGAGCCAGTGGCGATATGTTGAAAGGGACCAGTTCAGTTAGCAGAGATGTTAGAGTTGGAATCACCCAGGTTTGGATTACATTAGTTGGATTTGCTGAAATAGCTAAACATGTGAACTGGTTTACTCTCCATCTATCTCTTACTTCATCCTTTTTTCTATCTGTGACAAAATGTATGTACTTTAAAATAAGGAGTTGCATCTTGAGTTACACTAGAAAAAAAAAAAAGAAAAAAGATTTCTGATGTTTCAGACCCGGTAGTCTGAAATTTTCAAAATTAAATATGTATTACTTTTGAAGCCTTCAGATGGTATGAATTTCAGGCGATATAAGTGAAAGGGAGAAGTTACAAAAATTATTTGAACTTAGAATAGTTTCCTTCTATATAGGGACATTCCAAGTCCTGAAAGAATTTCCATTCTGAAAGAGTGGTTCTGCTTTGAGTAAGCACACAAAAAATAAGGAAACTAAAGTTTAGTGGTGAGGGGGAAAAGTATCTAGAGTTTAGTGCCGGAGGGGGAAAAGTATCTGTGTTCCATAATGCTCAGTAAGAAGACAGAATCTGTTAACTGGGCAGGACTGATCAGACCATATAGTGCATGTTGGTAAAAACAGTATACATTTTTCCTATGATGAAAGATTGTGTTTTTTTGCTGTAAACAGCATTTACACGCTAAGACATAAATATCCAAATATTAGACCTGTTCATCATGGCTTTTGGTCTTGATTTACATTTACATATCAAACAGTCCTCATAGCGATTTGATGTGTCCCCCTTGCCAGTAAAAGTGTTTCTTAGTGCGTTTCTACTTCAGCAGTGCAAAAAAATTGTAAATTGTCTTGAATTACTGATAGAAGCAGCCAGACTTCTTCGCACTGAAACAGCTAGAAGGTTCTCACAAATTGCCTTATATGCTCAGATCATGCTGAGTAGAAGCATTAACTTCTGGCACAGAGACTTCTCCTGAGAGAGCAGGGGAACAATAATACCTTGATAGCTACTTGCCTAGAAAATGCATGCCAGCCTGCTAGGGTGTTCCAGTGTGGTTTTATTAGTTTTCCAAGAATAGAAATTGCAGTTCAGTGTTTTGACCATTTGCACTGTGTTTTTGCAGAGTGTCTCGTTTTTCATTCATTTCTACATTAATACAATAGTACCTGTGCTAGATGCTATACTCTAACTGTACCTGAACAGTTAAAATAGTGCAATGTTTCTGTAAGAAAAACTTCAGAAATTGTGTGTCTACCAGGAGCTGTGAGTAGAAAACACTTGCAGTTATAAAATATATTAATTATTATGTGAATTACAACTTACTATAAATTTTAAAAAAAGAAAACCACTCGAGATTACATCTTTCATATGGAAGAAGAATTTATATTTGTTAAAGACACAGACAGGTTCAAAATGTAGTAAAAAATGTAGCCATGGCAATATGACTCTTCAAAAATTGCTCAGTTTTCAATCTGTAAAGCAGGGGTAATGTACTGGTACATTATGAAGTCAAAGTAGTGTTTGTCAGGAGCTATTAGATGCTAAGAGGGTATAATAGTACAACTTCTACGTCTAGAATACTTCACTTTCTTTTACATGAATAATATTGTTAATATTAGACACAAAACAATGTAAGAAGCAAATACAGAATTTCATTGATATGGGTTGTGAACTTCCTTATGAGGAATTTTATGTGCTCATTTACATATTCTCTTTTTTTATTAATCCCCTTTTCTTGATGGCAGTACATCTATTCATTTCTTTTAAAATGCATCACATGCACATGGAAGGCATTTGTAGGGGAGCATATTATATAGAAAAATAAATGGTCCCATGGTGATTAGATCTGTAAAGTGACTCTGCATTCTTTCTCTTTGTTGTGACAAACAGTCTTTTTATGGTACTGCTACTGCAAGGCAAACAATTAAAATTCATTGAGATGAAGAGCAGTATTGGGGGGGCTGCAAATATTCCATAATTCAAAACCTATAATAACAACATTTTCCAAGTTGTGGGTTATAGTTTTGTAACATGGTAGTTCTTAAAATGCATTCATACATTAAATTTGTGTTCCATGTGCAGAATGTTAAATAGCTGGAAGCTGTTGTTCAGTGAGACCAAACACAATGTTTTACATAACAAGTGCCTGTGCAGGATAAACTGCCATTTCTCACACTCGGGAATTAAATAACATGGGCAAGCGGCTTGAATTAACTTACACTCAATGCAAGCTGCAATATTGTTAGTACAGTTTGATAGTAATTTGAATTATTTAAATGGATGAAAAAAAATCACAGCTACCTAAAACTGAGAACATACGTGATTTATGTACATATAGATGTATAACTAATTTCAGTTTAGTGGTGTTCTAGTTGTGAGAATGTGCAGAGATCAAGAAAAAAAAAGTGTATGTGAGGTAATTGACAGTAGTTTTCCAGATGATTTTCCTCTAAAATATGGCTTCCTTTCAAATCTCTTCCAGGCATATGTGGTATTTGTCTCTACGTTAGGAGCACACTGGCTTGAAAAGAACTTCTCTGCCTTCCTTTCCCATATTCTAGATCTTGTGTCTCAGTCTCACCCTAAGGCTATTCAAAGTCAGATGGATGCTATCGGCTGTCGCCGCTGTGTCTCATTTATCCTTCGAGCTACAGTAGGAGGCCTTCTTGGGGAAAAGGCTCAAATTGCAGCTGCCAAGGAGATTTGTCAGGCCATCTGGAAACTGAAGAAAGTTGTGGGTATGGTTCTAACAAGATTATCCATTTGGGCCTCTGTTTTTCCTTTCTAAAGTGATTGTCCAACTTCCTAATCCAGAGACTGCAGAAATAGAATATATACTGCTGATTTTTTACCATAATAATGTAAAGGACTTTTGAGGGATGTCTTTGTTTTTAACTTAGTGTGGTTATTTGTTTGTGTGTGTCTGTGTTTCTGCATGTGTGTACCCACATTTTTTTAACACTTCTTCCCAGTCAAATGTATTTTTAACCAATTAAAAATAAAATAAAAAACATATGCAGTAATAAAATACAGACAGTATTGTAAAATAAATTGACAGTTAATATATATATAACCACATTTGCAGCCTTGTTCAGAAATTGTTCAGAGCAGCTGATGTGGCTGATGGCTCAAAAATGAAATGTTTGTTCCTAATTGACAAAATGATAATTCCTCTGGAGAAAACGGATCTCTTGCATGATGAAGTCTTGCACACAGCTTACAAAAAACCTGATGATCACCTATCATCATCCTTATAGGGGAAAAGAAAGAATACTGGTTATAACCATTTATCTCCTGGTGTACAGTTGCGTATTGTATCCTAGCTAAATACCTAAATGTTAAATGTCTGAACTGACATAATCATTTTGTCTTGAAAGATGAACTTTCAAAAAATTCCAGATTTTTCCCTCTCTCTTTATTCCCTGCCCCCACCTTCTCACGTGCTTGCTCTCCCACTGTTTTACNTTCCCTTCCCTTCCCTTCCCTTCCCTTCCCTTCCCTTCCCTTCCCTTCCCTTCCCTTCCCTTCCCTTCCCTTCCCTTCTTTTTTCCAACTATGTAGTAAACTCTGGCAAGTTGTATCAAAGCATGACCTCTTTGAGTGACTTTCAGTGAGGTAATGATTTAATGGGGATCTTCTTATCTTGTGTTATCAGATGCTGCAATGAGTGACAGTAACTTGGAAACAAGAATTAGTACAACAGATGTAACAGCAAGTCAGCATGTGCTTGTGTGTGCACTTCAAGAACTTGGAAGTCTCATCCATGGCTTAGGAACTACAGCAGCACCATTACTACAAGACTCCTGCACAGGTACAAGCCCTGAATTGATTTGTGAACCAAAGTACAAAATATATTCCTTTATTCACTGTGATCTACTTTGATTTCGTATGGCTAGACTCAATTCTCTCAAATTTGTTGGGATCCTTTGTCTGGCATTGACTATTGCAACATTTCCTCTGGTGTGCAGTCTCCTTACTTGGATCTCCTTAGTTCTTTTATCCTTTTGTTTTCTTCCACTAAAATATTTTATTAAAAAAAAAAAAAAAAAAAGGACAAGGGACAGTTGGCTCCCTTATATGCTGTAGGAAATCTCCAGGCATTGCCCAAAGAATTCTGCATCTTCTATGACATGTACTAGTACGTTCATAATAATAATTTTTTAAAAATTAGTATAAAACTTAAGTCCATTAGGACTATATTTAATGTACAACACTTCATAATTTTCATAGTATATCGTTTTGATCTGGGAATCTTCATTAATCTTCAGTTTTTTTTCATTTAGCTGCATTTATTGTGAATGGCTTAAGTAGACATCTGTTTACACTGCCTAGATTTTTCCTTGCTTAAGAATACTTATAGATATTTTCTATGCATGTTGGTGAATAGCTGCATAATATGTTAGATTTTCTCCATATTGTTACTTTTCATTGAAGGTAACTTAAAAAAAAGTATTGAAGTATTTAAATTTGGTAAGAAATGTTTCACAGTAAAAATCCATCGTGCTTTTTAAAGAGAAGTACATAAACTGGATTGCAGTATGTTCACCAGTCCTCTATATACATTTTTGTTTGTTTGACAATCTGTGTCCCTATTTCTTAAGTATGTTTATGCATTTTATTTTTCAGGAGTTCTGGAAGCAGTAAACTCTATCATTCTTCATCCCAGCATTTCAGTTAGACTAACAGCAGCTTGGTGTTTACGCTGTATTGCAGCAGCATTGCCTTCCTACGTGTCTCTACTCTTGGATCGTTGCATTGAACGTCTTACTGCATTGAAGTCATCCCCAGAAGCAGTAACTGGCTATAGTTTTGCTGTTGCTGCTTTGCTGGGTGCAGTAAAACAGTGTCCTTTAGGAATTCCACATGGAAAAGGGAAGGTATGGTCTGACTACTTTACTTAGAGGCAGTTTATAGATGTTTTTGCATGTATTCTTTATGACATCATCACTCAACACAGTATACTGATGAGATGCTTTCTTTCCTCATGAAGGGATTTTTGAAGCATACCACAACTCAAATGAAGTAAGCGTTTTTATCATCTCTGTGATGTCATCTCCTGTGACTTTCTCAGGAAATATCACTAATGACTTTATTAATCGCTGATACTTCTGCCTTTATCTAATGGAAAACTTTGTTAGAGGACAAGTTTGTTGTTTTGGAACGGAGGTAAATTCTGTGGAGTTGTAAGGACTTGGATCAAACAGTTTAAAAAAAAGTTTACCTGGAGAAAAGGTTTTCTTGAGTAGAGTTACATTTCTCAGAATTTAAAACTAAATCCTTTACAGCAAGATCAAACCTGATGCAGTTCTGGCCAAGCTTGACATTGGCTTAAATTAGCAAGCTGGCATTTCAGCAGTGTTAATAGAGGGAAAAGGCTAGTTTGGAGTACAAACACCTGAAATGTATCATACTTTGCCAAAGGAAAAGATCTTTCTGAAAAACAATTAATTAGTGTTAGATGTACAGATGTATTGCATAGAAATATTTCCTGCAAGGAAACTCATTCAACCACAGGTTAAGCCAAATCAATATTTCCCAGGCCAATCAACAGCTCTCCTGTGTACATTTTAGTCAGTGTTTACACCAGTAACAGCAATTATGTATTATCTTGACAATCTTCCATCAAGATCGTCAAAGTCTTTCATCAAGTCCAACAGATATACACTTTCATTTTTGGTTTACAGAATTTAACATAAACCAATTTCTTGCATTAACATAGTCCAAGAGGCTTGTACCAATCTCTCCACTAGTGCAGACAGGATATACTGTGCTCTGAAGTTTTAATTCTCTGCATAATGCAGAAACTTAAATTCTTAATTCTGAAGATACCTGTTTCAGAGCTAGTGGACATTAGAGAAGAAGTGGCACACTTTGCCTCAAGAATTGCATTTCTTTTTTTTTGTTACTATGTCACCATAAAATGAAAGGAATCCTTTGGTACATTTAGTACATATCCGTTGCAGTGATTCCAGCCTACCCTTTCCACTTTGCTGAGTACTAACTCAGCACTCCTTAATAGATATTACTAACTACAGTTCTCAACATCCAAAGTTGCTGATGAAACATTTATAAATGTAAACAAACAAACAAACAAAACAAAACCAACCCTAACCTGTTTTTCTTAGTTTTTACATACTTTTCCTCATGATTACTGAAAGACCAGTGGAGAGAACAAAATGAGTGTAATTTGCTCAGTAATATAAATAAGAAGTGCCCTTCAACTACTGTATGCCTAAGCAGAGCTAAAGTTTCTGTTTAACAGAGAAATGTAATTCTTAACAAATATTTCTTTTAGAGGAACAGAATAGCCAGAAGCTATGGGAGAATACAGAAAAGTGTGGGAGAAGCACTGTATTCTGTACTAAGTTGACAAAAGCCCTTTTCCATTCTCTTCTTGGAGCACTGCCAGATTCCACTAGCTCCTCTTCTGAGGATCTGAAAGAGACCAGTGTTAAATGGAGTAATTTAGAAAAGAAAATATCAAATGTAGACAGCAGTGACCTGGACAAAACTGATTAATATGAATTTATATATTTTTATATATTTTCCTTTGAGAGCATGGTTAGATCTGCAGGTGGAACCTATTCAAGATAACAAAATCATTAGTGGATTTGTATATATTTAGCATCCCATACTAGTGCTCATACTTCAATTTAAAAACAATTCTTAGAAAATAAGATATTTCTCTTAATACATGACATCAGAAATCATTATATGAAATCCTTTCTAGGAGATTTGTTTTGCAGATAATTGAAGTCTACTAAGCTGTTAGTGATTTTTAGTGGTATAATTTAACAAGAGGACTTTGACATTTTGTAAGTGTGGAAATAAGTTTTAGAAGGCTGTGGTCTGTACTGTCCAAACAAATTATAGTGTCCAATCAAATTGTCTGTACCAAGGCTTTTAATTATATTATGGATACTGACACTTCTTTAATACTAATTTATAAGCAGTTTGTTTTGGTGAACAGACATAATGCAAAGTGCAATAAATACTTTTTGGTATATGTGAAACATCATTGAAGCAAACCACTTCCAGAATACATTTAGCACTTGTAGCCATACTGTTGTACTTGTCCATGGACATAGCATGTGTTGCTCCAGGTAAATTCTAGGTAGCTTGTAATGAGCATAGATGATCATTTTGCCTTTAGCACATAATAATAGACACATGCAATCATTGTGGAGAAGCTAAGACAGAAGTAATTCTAGCTATACTGATCCAACTTGTTTGTTTAGTCATACCATTTGTTAATTTAGAAACTGTCAAGCAGAATGATAGATCTTTGTCTAAAACAATGATAAAAAGATTGTTAGCCCTGTCATCATTTCTTCTGAGCACTAATTCATAGGTCTCATGCTATCCTCTTTGTACATAGTGACTTACCAAGTACCTCACAGAACTATTGAAGCTGTCCCAGACTACTAATGAAGTCAGTCATTGCTCAAGTTCATGAGCCTGCATTTATTGCCATAGTGTGTGAGGAAGTTGGCATTTTATGTGGGGACAGTGAAATAGGATTAAGTATCACTCAAATGGTACCAAAAAGCATTTGGTAGCTACTAAGATGCTGATGTTCTGTTTTTCTTTTTAACTTTGAAGGTAATCATGACAGTAGCAGAGGATTTGTTGTGTTCTGCTTCTCAAAACAGTCGCATTTCGCTGCAGCGAACACAGGCTGGATGGCTGTTGATAGCTGCCCTCATGACATTAGGTAGTTGCTTTATAAAATTTTTCTTAAGCTGTTCCATATTCTGTCTCTAACTTTAGTTCTTTTGATATTTCATTTAATTTACCACCACAAAATAATTCTAGAAAACTAAGTGGAATCTTTAGAAAAACTTTATAAAATAAAAATATTTCTTTCAAATCTATTATTAGTTCATTGGGAGCAATGCCTGAAAAACAGTGACTGAGTGGGACCACTGTTAATTAAATGTAGTAGATAAATTTCAAAGTCAATTTAACCAAATGTCTTTGGGGTCATGAGGAATTACATTGGTATTTTGTAACAGTTATTGCAGCACCAAATGAGCTAGTTTCTTGTACTTCCTCTTGTCAGGCATTTTAAATCTTACAGAACTTTATATTAGTGGTGAGGTTATTGACTGTGATCACTAAACTATTACTGAAGAATGTATTTTATATGCTTTAGTTGTATTTTTAAGGCACTGTTCATGTTTTCAGCTGTTGCTTCTCAACAGCTCCCAGTTTTGTTTTAGATTAAGGAAAACACGCTTTGGGCACTAATGTGTAACAAATGGGTGCTTTTCTAAATAATACTATTGTTTATTACATCTCTTTTATGCCAATGATCCACAAAGTCTGTACTTAGTAAAACAGATTATAGTTGGCATGGTGGCATATTAATAAATGAGTCAGTAGTTATGTAGTTATATACGAAAATGGAGTACCAAGACAGTAAACATTTTAGAAATTATATATGAAAAGGCTGGCAAAGCAGCATAAAGTTTTGTTTACAGCTGTAAAGGTGTTGTGAACATAGCAAAAAGAAATAAAATATAAAATATAAAATATAAAATACTTGATTTTATTAGTTCTTACATTGGCATGACAACTGTCAATGTTTACAGGTCCTGCAGTTGTTCGACACCATCTGCCACGAATGCTATTACTGTGGAAGTGCAGCTTTCCATCATCTCCTAAAGACCTAGAAACAGAGAAGACACGAGGAGATTCGTTTACCTGGCAAGTAACACTGGAAGGTCGTGCTGGTGCTCTCTGTGGTGAGTGGGATTTACTGTGTCTTTCTCTGTGTATTTATAGTTGGTCTGTTTGTTTATTTTTTCCTTTCAAAAGAATGATACTTTATGTTAATTTCTTTCACTGGATAGTAAGGGATGTATTCACTGCGCAACATACATTCTTGTATATGTGTGTGTGTGTGTATATATATTTAGCTCCCTATATATGTGTGTATGTGTATTTGTGTATCATTTTTATAAAAAAAAATAAAACAACTCAAAAGAGTTTTTTCTCTTTTTCTTCTAATCCATTGATTTCCAAGCAGTAAATGATACCAAGAAAGTTACTTCTCTTCTCGTTTAACAAATGTATCACGGTAATTAATGAAGATCCAAACCAGGTTATGTTCTGTTTATAATAGTGCATTGTATTTCTTAAATAGCAGTTCCTATTTCCTAATAGGTAAGTTATTGTAAGCAAAATAGAATTGGTGAGTCATTCAGACATGTTTGTGAGAGTGGGAAGAGTCAGGTAAAAAATTACAATAAGGAAGTTGCAATTCTCAGCCAGTAAAGAGTACTGTGTATTTGGCTGCAGGCTGGCGGGCTGCAATTCAGAATTTGGGTTTCTCAGATTTGGGTTTCTCAGAGATGACAGCAATGATCTTCACATTTCAGTCATATATTCTACAGTATTAAAGAATCTCTTGTGTTGCAGAAATGTGGACCCTAGTATAGTGATCACTCTTCTCTTTCACTATTGAATGTTGGGAAGAGTGGAATTCAATATTATTTCAGAAATTACATAATCAATTAACCTTTAAATCCCCTTTTCATTTGGAAATAAGTCTTTAATACTGCGTGTTCTCTAGATAGTTTTTGAAAATGAAATTCAAGTTTCATAAATAATGAAAAATACTTGTTAAGTATTAATACTTATTAAGCTAAATTCAAGTAGAAAACTACCAAAGTAAGCACTAGGTCATCTGATCGTTATCTTTCTCCATTTTTTTCTTTTTATTATTATTGTCATGGTTGAGTTATATCCCATAACTCAATTCATAACAANGGCTGCAATTCATTGTCATAAAACACTGAATTTGGGTTTCTCAGAGATGACAGCAATGATCTTCACATTTCAGTCATATATTCTACAGTATTAAAGAATCTCTTGTGTTGCAGAAATGTGGACCCTAGTATAGTGATCACTCTTCTCTTTCACTATTGAATGTTGGGAAGAGTGGAATTCAATATTATTTCAGAAATTACATAATCAATTAACCTTTAAATCCCCTTTTCATTTGGAAATAAGTCTTTAATACTGCGTGTTCTCTAGATAGTTTTTGAAAATGAAATTCAAGTTTCATAAATAATGAAAAATACTTGTTAAGTATTAATACTTATTAAGCTAAATTCAAGTAGAAAACTACCAAAGTAAGCACTAGGTCATCTGATCGTTATCTTTCTCCATTTTTTTCTTTTTATTATTATTGTCATGGTTGAGTTATATCCCATAACTCAATTCATAACAAAAAGCAAAAAATACTTGCATTTATGTACGCAAGTAACAAGTCAGGGTATGAGCATCCAAGCTGAGACACGCAGTGAATCTGTAAATGCCACTTTTTTCATTAGAGTTTTTTATCGGTTTCTTAAACTATTGGTCAAAATATTTTAAAAATTTTTGCATATTTTCTTCTACTTTTAAATTATTAATGAAGTAAGAATGCGATTACTTTACTAATGTGATTTTTTTTTTCTAGATATCTCACAATAAATAAGTTAAAATCCAATTCTTTTTCTAGCTATCAAAAGCTTTGTTTCCCACTGTGCTGGTCTTCTTACGGATGAAGTTACTCAGAGACTTCTTCCCCCTCTCCCATGTGCTGTTGATTTATTGACACAGTAAGTGTGTGTATAAAACTGTTAAATGAGATCCTGGTTTTGAAAAGCTGCAGAGTAATCTAGTATTTGATTTAGTGCACTTTCTAAAGAACATGTTTTTTTCAAAGTACAAAAATTAGAGTGTATAATTCATCTGTAGAGCTGAGCAGTTTAGCGGACATAATAATGTGTCTTGCGTATTCCAGTATTGGAACATGTGAAATAAATTGTTTTGCTTATACTATTGGTAATGTAAATCAAAACTGTACTAATGTATAGATTTTAAAAGTGTTCATTAGAGTGATACAAATGAAACTGGAGTGTTGCATAATGCTTGAAGTCTTTAACACATCTGATGTGCTTTCTGTACTTTAAGGCTTTCTTCAATACATAAATCATATGGAAATTCTTTAAAAATACCATCAACAGTTTACAGACATAAACTTTATGAATTACTAGCAGTATTGCCTCCAAAGACATATGAAGGTATGTATTTCCTTACAAAGAGGAATCCATTAAAAATACGATGGGCTCATAGTTAGGTTTTTGTTCAACATATATTCAGCTTGCAAGATTTAATTTCACCTTTTCTAATAAATGAATTTTATTCTCTCTGTTTAAATTTGACTAACTTGTATTGAAGTCACTGTGGTTTTGGGAAGCTCATGATCTTTTCTCCCTTGTCCTTTTACAAATAAAGGCTTTTGTCCTGTTCTTACTTGAAATTTGAAGGTACACAATCTTGCCATTTTAAACTATTTGAAAAAATTACTTTCTTTGATGCCTGCTTTACTTTCCATTAAATCCTAAATCCAAAAGATGTAATCTTACCATAAACCAATTACATATAGGCCACTGAAATAATTTAATTGCTTCAAGTAAACTTTTATCTTACAGATACGTTAATCTACTCCTGTGCAGATTGTGAATAAAAAGGTTGTATTTAAAGAAAAATTTCAACAAAATCTGGAGATAGTCTTACTTTTCTGTAGCAGAACAGAACTAGCAGTATTTAAAATCTACTCCTCTAGCCTATTTACTGTGTACTGTAGTTAGGTCTAACAGTTCCTTGAAAGCATTAAATATCTTTGTTGTCTTTAAATTGATTGCCAAAGTACTGTATGGACTCGGGTGAGTAACCAGTTTTTATTACAGCCATAAAGAGAAGTAAAGGGTATTTCATCAGGACATAGAGAATGTGAGTCAACCAGGCAATGAAGTATCTATGTGCTCCATCATGGAGGGAATCCTTACCCAAATAATCTGCTCCATCTAGTGGTAACTGCTAAATCAATCTTCCTAAGGACAAATCCCTGACTTTTGCTTTAGAACTGTTGTCCCATTAGAAGTCTGCATATAACACTTGAAACATAATGTGTAATAATCATTTCTGAGCTGGGCTTAAAAGACTGAAAACAACCTCTCTAACCGTTAGGGCAAATTGTTTCTATTGTTGTCTTATTACGGGGTGATGTTTTTACAGAATCTGAATATATGAGCATGCGTGGCTTTGGTGGTTTCTTGTTGTGTTTGAGATTTTTGTATGTAACTTTATTGAAAAGTATACAGGGTTTTACAGTGTGACCTGCAAAGCATGACTCTTGGGAGAGAGCATCCTGCCTGACAATGCTGCATTCTGGGAACAATATATAAAGAAAAAGCTTAAAGGGTTTGTTATAAACAAGTGGTCACCCTGCTGAAAGCTTTGTAAAGAGCCTTAGAATCAAAACAGTAAACTGACAGATGTAGTCTTAGAGTTGTCCATTTGTTTGTAATGCAACAGTAGGAGAGTGGGGAAAGAATGGAAGTGCATGTATTGCCAGACATGATTTTCAAGGTCTGTTACATATTTTAACATATAACTATGCATCATTTAAAAATGCAAAAGTTTTTAGGATAAAACTTGAAACAAATACTGCTCTTTCCATATTATTTCCAGTATGACAGCTTCATGCAGGAACCGTATGTCATTACAATGTTAGGATTTTAAAATTTGTTTGGGAAAACAACATGATTATGGAACCCAGAGTGCTTTTTTCAATGTTTAATTTTAATCATCATCACTAGGAAGAATATTAGGAGTACTCTTGTATTGGACAGCTTGGCACAATTTTAATGGCTCATATTGGCATGCTGAATAAGAAGCTTTCACCAGTTAATAGTTTTATTTCATTTTCTTTGATTATGGTTAGTTAGCTAGAAACCTGCAAGCTGTTTCTTTTTGGGGAAACTGGTGATAAAGACATATAGTAGGAATTCTAACTCAAGCTTTTAGTATTTGCAAGTAATGTGAAATGCTCATTTTCTGTATCACAGGAGGAACAAAACAGTTGAGAACAGATTCTTTATTCATAGCTCCAGGCCTCTTTCTCAATTCAAACCTCATGATTTCTGAGGCCTGAGATGCTACGACTTGTTTAGGCTCTGCTTGGTACTTTTCTGCTCTTTTTCTTCTTATCTGATATTTCTCTTTCTCCTTCCTAGTATCATTAAAAATCCATAATCTGCTCTAACAGCAGAATTTCATGAAGACTTACTGTCAGTGTGCCTGAGTAGTACCTGATCTTTTGCATTATTTCAGCAATGCTAGATACGAGAAGAATGTGCCAGGTTAACGTGAATGTTAGTGAAATACATTTAGCACGTTTTAGTTGCTGTCTTCCATCATGTGTGAACAGTTAAGAATTTGCAATTTAGCTGATCCAAAGTACAAACTTGTTAAGCTGGGAAAAGATGGTTCTATTTCTGATGTGATATTTCATATTTGTAATATTTGTCATGTGTCATTAATTTTGGATTCTAATGTGCTCATCTAAAATGTTTATTTCCTGTGAGTTAATACAAAACATTAAACTATTATAATGTCCAGTTTGAGAATTTCACACAAATAATTTCAGTGGTTTGCATTTTGATTATTAGATTTTTTTGATGATTTCTGTGGTTTGAAATTCATGTGTTTTGTCGGACAACTCATTAGGGTTCTTTTTGTTCTTCAGCTTGTTGTGCTTGTTATGTTCCACTGTCTAAACCATAAAATTGAATACAAGCATCTACTTCTCTCTCTCTGAATTGCTCTGAACTGCTTTACATTGGGATAATATTATTTGACATGTTGAGAATGGCGAACACTTGGTTAAAAGTTGCTGAATATCTCCATTAAATTTTATTTGAAAAGCTGTTTTCATTGAAGGGGATTGATCTTTTTTTTTTTTTAAATTGTGATCTAGAATATAGTGAAAGAGCAGTTTCTAGGTGTTTATTTGAATTATTGTCTGTTTTTACGAAAGCTCAATTTCTGTCCCTTTTGCAAACTATCTGTGCATCTTGGAATATGTTTGATAGTTTTAGCTTTTGCATTTAGATTCAAGTTAAGCACTTTTGTAAAAATTACATATTTGCTAATTAGTCAGAGAAGCAGGAAAAGGAGTAGATGCCTGCAGAGAAGAGAAGCTGATTGGGACAGGAGTTTGGAGGGTAGAGACAAGGAAGTTACTTTTACAGAATGGATTCCAGATTCAGGAAAGGTAAAATAGCTGGTTGCAGCTACCAGCTCCAACTATACAAATGGTTCTACAGGAGGTGCTGATAACTGTGTTGTCCCACTTTTTGGAACTTCTGTGTCTTGAAAAGTTATAGGCAGCTTTAGTACAGACAGGTAATTCTGTGATCATCTAACAACAAAACTGGATGCGAATAACTGAAGTTGAGCCCCACTTAACGTTAATAATTCCCATTTCATGAGGACTCAACTTTGCAATCTTAATGTTCTAGAGGTAAATTCTTATGTAATGTATAAGGACTTTGTACATTCTTCAAGATAGTTCTGCAGTATTTTTAAACACAACTTGCTTAACAAATAAGCCAGAGCTTTCTCATCACTTGTGGTTCGGCATTTGAAATATCCTTTCACTGCAGGGACTGTTTTAATAACCTAAAGTAGTCTGACTTGGAATGCCCAATGTTGTTGTTTATGTATAATATACAGTCTTGTCTGAAATATTATTTACAAAAATGCATGAGTTTTAACTGCCAGTAAATTCCTTATGCTTTGCATTTTGAGTGCAAATTCCTGAAAGAGGGGAGTACCTTCTGTAGCTTTTGGCTATTTATCAAACTTATGGATGTTTTAAATTACAGCTGCTTGCCAAGTCCAAATATTCCTGCATGGCTGTGTAATACATTCCACGTATTAATTTTCAGGAAGTAGAAGAAAATATGTCTGTGCTTGTAACTACTCTTTTTTTCTCTGATTTAATTATAAATGTAACTAACTTACTGAGTTAGCAGTTATATGGCATTATGCCTTCTGTAAAGGTAAAAGTCTCTGGATTTCAACTTCTAGACTTCTGTATGTATTCATCTTAGCTAGTGCTCTGTTGTTCCCCCTGTAGTGAGAGCCTTTTCCAATTAACTATTTGAAGATCTAAGAAAAACGTTTAATGGATGTTGCCATTTCAATATAAATGTCTTCCTTCTGAAGCTGCTTGTGGAAAGTAGTTAAACGAAAATTTTGAATATTCTTTTCCTTTAATTGGAAGGAAGCTTCTGTGCTGTTCTAAAGGAGATAGTGGCTGACCTGACTGTCCCAGATAGCCAGATCGATGCCTCTGCATTCTTGCTTCCATCCCTTTGTCATGAGAGTGATCTCCTTTTACTTGGTCCCTTACTGCAGGAGACTGACCACCGATTTATTGAAGAGCAGGTACTTTTTCATCTGGTATAAATAGTCATATTATATTTTCATACTGTTATGGGTGAGTGCTGATTTTGACTTTGTCAAAAATGAGGCTATTGCTTTTTTCCTTCTTACAGCTCCTTTTAGGTAACAGCATAGCAGGCGGCAGCCTGGAGTATGACCCTTACTCAGTTTATGAGAAAGTTGTAAAAGGTGATTCAATCCCTAAACCACTACCTCCTGTGTTATCTGTTATCAGTGCAGCAACTCGTCTTTTTGGAGTTATGTTTTCCTACGCAGCGGAATCTCACAGGTAATGTAGTAACTGTAACTGTTGGGGAATTTGGGAGTTGCTAAAAGATGGTCACAGTGTTTGAGATTTGAACACAGAAGAAAAGAATTCTGGAAAAACAATGAATTGTGTAAGGGGATTCTGTAAACCACCTGAATAATATAATTCAGGCTAACAAATTATTAGACTTTCTGTTCAAAGTTACACACAATGAAAGGGCATGTGCAGGAAGAGTACTGGAGTAAAAGGTAAGGTAGCTGCAGTAGAATTTAACCCTTATCTTGTTGCACTCTTTGTAAAAAGTGCATGGGAAGAAGCAGGAGTGTGTGCCAACACGGTTCTGTCAAGGTAAAAGAAAGCTTGAAAGGGATCACAGACTTTTGGTTTTGTGTGTGGCGATGTATCTTTCTACTGCACTCATGGCATTTTGGTCTATTTCACATTGTAAGCACACCGATTGCTGAGGCATGAAATTCCTCAAGATTTTTGCACACTATTGCTTATTCTCTTTGTTGCCATTAATTTTCTTGAATGCCATATTAGAGCAAATCAGTTATTTTAAAATTAAACAGCTTTTTCAAAGCCAACTGTAGTTAGACCTTGGATCATGATCATTGTAGATGGTGGTGGATTGGTAATTTCCTCTAAGAGATGACTACTTAGCATACAAGTCTTGATTCTTAATGTCTTCACTTCTTGGAATGCTTGGCATTTAATATAATCCTGAGCCAGTCGATTGTATGTGAGTGTACCTGCCAATGAAATTGCCAGATGCTTTAAGATATGTTCTTCTGACTTGCATTCATGTCCTTATTTTGTCTTCACTGACTGCTTTTGTGTGGGTTTTTGTCTAAGCTTTTTGTCCCTGCTTGTTGTCACTAGATTGATGGTTGGTTTTCTTCACCTGTTTCTCAAGACTTGAAGTAATTGTTGCAGATAACTCATTTTCCTTTTTCTTTTCCCTTCTCCAGTTCTCAATTGTGAGGCAAAATGCATCGTTTTACATTACATAGTTTAATAACATCTGTCTAATGTTGTTAAAATAAAAGTGCTTATCTGTGAATAGGTGAGTTACAAAGAAACAAAGGCAAAAAGTTTGTTATCATAATTACCTATTCTAATATGGAATACAAAAATCTTTTTTAGTAGACAGGGATTTCACTTGAAGGAAAACGTTCAAGAGTTTGGGTAATAGATTTGTTCCAGCTCTGTTTCTATATTATATAGACTCTATAATATGTAGACTTTGTAATGTGTTTTGAAATAAAACAAAAAAGGTTGATTTACTTCCTGAATTTTTAATTCTGTGCTTTCTTTCCTACTTTTGTTTAAGGCTTCAGGTGTTAGAACAGTTGTTGACTTCTATAAAGCAAACAAAAGGATCACGGCAACAAATGGTACAGCTAAATGTTGTGTCAGCCATTTCTGCTTCCTTAAAGGTAAATAGCTCCTTTGTTTCTCTCTGTAACTAAAACACGGCATCTGTTGGTTCGGATGTGTCTGCACAGGAGTTCTTGTTTTAATTAGAGTCAAGGTGAAGATCAGTCTTACTTTCTGTGATATTATTTTGTGATATCACAGGGGTTTTTTAAGTGCTGAAGATTCACAGTTTCATTTTTCCCTGTTTTTTTTTTTATATTAAAGGGTTAGGAAAACCCATTCTAGTATACTGTAGTATACTACCATCCATACTGGTGTCATTCAAATAGGAGAGAGATGGAAAAATTCTGTTTGTATCATTTCTGTCACTTTTTTCATATTTCTTACTGTATAAATTAAAAAGTAGCATTTGGTAGAATAATCTCATAGCTATTTGCCATTTATTGCTTTCTCTGATGCTGTACTTCTTTTCCTCTGTTCACCTGCAGTTTTCTTTCTTCCTTTCTTAGGCTTTGTTTCAAGTAAGAAAATGTTTTCAGAATAAGCTTTCATTGTACAATATTAGTATTTAGGGCATATTTAATATACAGTCCAGCTAACTGCTGTAGCTTTTGTTCATACTCTTTTTTTTGACTGGCATTTTATTTGTGTAATTTGTATAATTATTCTGTTTCAACTGGTTTTCTTGATATCATGTACCAAATTTTGTGCTAGTGCATTGGTGTATTGGGTTCTAGTGCAATATATCCAGTATTTCTTAAAATCAGATTGTAGATATTATAATGTTGTGCTATGATGTACACTTACGGGGAGTTAGACTTCTGAATCTTAAAGCAGTGACTAAAAATAGAGGAATTCCTCACACTGAAGAAGAGCAAGATCAAATTCCTTCTCAAATGTGGTAGTTTTTATGTGCCTGACAGAAAAACACATTCTGATTACTAAAATGTCTTTCTGTGTGATATATGTGATATCTATTTTTAGCACTTGGCTAACTGCAAAGGAAGTTTAGGTACAGAAGAAGTTAAAAAGTCTGCCCTAACTTTGGTAATGAGTGCCTTGGAAAGCAATAATCCACTTCTAAGATGTGCTGCTGCAGAATGTTTGGCCAGATTGGCACAGGTGGTTTCTGACAGTGCCTTCACTGCTGGATTAGCACAAATTAGTTTTGACAAGTAAGTTCAAAAAAAAAGTCATTAAGTTACTGGTTGAGTTTATAAAAACGTTAGAAAAATCTCCTTTTATCCATGAAATTGATGTAACTTCAGAAATTAGCAGGAAAAAAAGTACTACCCACCTTCTGCATGTATTTCTTAGTTTTGCTGGTCTTTAAGAAGATTGTCTTAAGCGTGCAGACTTCCAAATAAACTAAATTGTCTGTTGTTCTAGCAACATGATTTAAGTATATTTAAAATAGTTTTGGTACTTCTTACAGATAGGAGATTATAAACTTAGAATTTTGGCAATATGACAGTATCTAATAAAATATTTTGCTCATGATGTATTAGAAATTCCATTTGTAGATGTGCTTATTACATAATAACAGCCTTGATGATTACACTAACAGCTTCCTTTCCTTGTAATTATTAGGCTAAAATCTGCTAGGGATGTGGTATCAAGAACAGGTCATTCTTTGGCTTTGGGATGTCTGTATAGGTACCTTGGAGGAATAGGTTCTACTCAGCACCTGAGCGCATGTGTTGGAATCCTTTATACTTTATCTCAGGACAGTACTTCTCCTGATGTACAGGTACTTGTCACTCATCCAAAAAGTGTTATTTTACATACTAATTTATATCTCTTCTGGAGTATAAGTTTTTTCTTGTAAGAGTAACACTTTATGGCCTCTTGGGCACACCTCACAGGTGATGGCTGGAAGACCCTGCTCAAAGTCCACATTTCAAGCAAGAACTATGATGAGACATAGGAAGTTCTTATTTAATGATTTATGAGGCTGATAAGGCTAAAATATGCTGCCTTCAAAAACAGTATCTGGTGTTTTGGTTAAGTTCACGTACACCTATATCTTAGCCTTCGCTAGACAGTACCTCGGTTTTTTTCTTTGTGTCAGTTTTTGTCTCTGTGATGATATTTACCTCACAGCATGTTTTGTAGAAGCGTTAGTAGTAAATAACAGAGACTTCCTTGAATAAGGCAAGATACTTTGAAGACTAATTAAAATTATTTATCTGTGACTAATACTGCTCTCAGAATAGCTATAAGACACATTGGATGTTTTCAAGGTAATTGACTTAATCTCAGTTCAAGAATGTTTTTGAGCTTTAGGTACAATACCTTTACACAGACAAGAACCATATGTTGACATTAAACACATGTGGGTGTTGGTGCAAAGTAACCAAGACTAAACAAGTACATTGTTTTAGCAACTTTGTTGTAGTGTTTTTTCATAATTTTCTCAGCTTGCATGTGGAACCATAAGAAATTTTAGAGCAGAAAGAAATAATAATTAATAATTCATTCATTGCAGAACATGTAGTTTCTTGTAAAATATTCCAAATGTCTTATTAAACATCAGTTTCTCGAAGTTTTTTTTTCTATAGCCTCTCCATTTTTCCCCTTGGAACCTGAAAGTGCAACTTTTATTACACTTGATTACTGAATTTCACTTAGTCTAACAATTTTTTTAAAGATCTTATGTTTATTCTATCATATAGGCGTTATGTGACTGCTCTTCTTACTTTACAGGCATGGGCACTACACTCTCTGTCACTGATAGTAGATTTAGCTGGCCCCTTGTATCATGTGCATGTGGAACCTACCTTATCCCTTATTCTCATGTTGTTGTTGACTATGCCTCCTGCTTATACTGAAGTTCACCAAAGCCTTGGTCGCTGTTTAAATGCACTTATTACCACGCTGGGCCCCGAGTTGCAAGGTAGGCAACACACAATAGTATCAGCTTTGTGTGGTTTAGCAATGAGATGGGAAAACCTTGTTTGAACATGTCCTTAAAATTTCATCAACAAATAAGTGCATACTAAGCTTTTTCATTTATGTATAAGGGAGTATTTCACAGGTCATGAGTTTATGAAATCAAGATGACATAACTGCTAGTTTTCAAAAATTAGCATATCTTTTTGACATCTTTTCCTTTGTTTGAACTGGTTCTCTAAGCCTTACCTTGGGCTGAAAATTCTTACATTTAGTATGAAAGCAGAAAGTATTCATACTTAAAAAGTTAGGAGCCAGTCTATGTCTTGATTATGATGCAAAGATATAAAATTTGCATCTGAATCAGCTTTTAGATAGCTAAACACTGACATTTCCAGAGAACACAGTGTGACCATTACTCATCGATATTGGAGTGCAACACAGAAGTATGCTTCAAGTGGATGAGAATTATGGGTGGTTTGGGAAAAAGATGGGTTATCATGTTTTGGAAAAAAAATATTTTTGTTTAAAAAAAACCCCCAAACCTTTTGCTTTCAAAAAATAGGCAGCAGTACGACAGTTTCAGCTTTAAGAACTTCCTGCCTCCTGGGCTGTGCTGTGATGCAGGATAATCCTGACTGCCTTGTTCAAGCTCAAGCCATCTCTTGCCTTCAGCAGCTTCACATGTTTGCTCCTCGACATGTCAACTTGTCTAGCCTTGTAAGCTGCCTATGTGTGAGTATCTCTTTACTAGTCTATATCCTTGTATTTTAAAACTTTTTGTTCAGAAACGCTTAAAAAAATTGTAGACTCCTTTATTTTGTGATTTCAGTGTACTGACTTCTTGGCAGTCAGTATAAAGATTTCTGACACACAAGTAATAGTCATACTAGATCTGTGGGAGAAATAAGCAAAACAGTTTTTTGGCCTTATTTGGCAAAGAGAGGGGAGAGGGATTGTTTTTCTGCCCCAAAGTCTATCTTTGAATAGCTGTTGTTCTGAAGCTTTTTATGAAGAAAGCAAAATTTTTTTTTTTGGTAGTTACTAGTCTTGGTGCATTTTCAGCATCTAGCTAGGCTTTAGGGGGCAGGGAGTGTGTTTTGATGTGGTTTTTTTATTTTTTTTTAAAAATAAGACTGTCTAGTCTCCCAGTAAATCAGAGAGAAACAAAAAAACCCACAAACAATAAGGTATGGTGGTTTGTTTTTAACCTCTGTTGTCTGTCATCACAGATAGACACAGTGTGAATAAGAACACTGTTCTTATTTGCATCTTCCCCTGGGCAGCACTTGTGTACTAATAGTAACCATATATTGATTTTGTATAAAGTTTAGATTCCTTCCAAATGTCTTCATTCAGTTTGACTAGAATCATGATTGTGAGAGCCAGAGAAAATTGCAGGAGAAGCTCTTTGAGCCCCACATTGTCTTAGGCATGGATATGCCAGCGGCAGAAGAACTGGAACTCATCTAAATTGTTCTTTTAACATTTACCTGTTAGGATTTTCTCTTCTCTGGGTAAAATGCACTTTTTCTTACATTGATAAAATCACTACGAATTGTAGAATCACAGAATCTTAAAGGTTGTCACTGTCTTGCTCAGAAGATGTGTTAGCATTTCAGAGGTTATGTAAGTCGATGTACAGTATGATCTAATAGCAGGCACTTACTAAAAAAGAGGATGTCACAATCAAGTTGTCTTGTCTGTACAGTATTACCGATTTTTACTGCTTTTGCAAATTGACTCAAAGTTCTTCATACAGTACCTCATAAGCTTTTTAGTATTAAATTACTCAATTAAGAAGCAGCACAATTCATAGCTCAAGAGTGTGTGTGCACATGCATCTGTACACATGTGTGTTCTACCTCAGAAATGACGGTGAGCTTCACAGGGAAGGTGTCAACAAGAGTCAGTGGCCTTAACATGGATAACTTTTCTCATTTTCATGAATTTGTTAGAGAGCTAAAGCCAGTGTTGCTGATACTAACAATTGTGTAAATGTTTATACATCTTAAGAGTGTTATAAACAAAGAAGGTTTGAGTGTGTTCTTTGCAGGTCTGTGAGAAGATCATTGCACAAGCAGACTTTGACATTTATAAAACTTGACATCTATCCATGTAGTTTCCACCCACTACATCACCATTTTTCTAAAGAAGCAAAATAAACTATTGGACTAGACCTGAAATCTTATCTTGACTCTATTGTTGGCTTTCAAGGTGACCCTCAGCAAGTCATTCTCCGTGACTTTAAATTCTGCAAACAGAGAACAAGATGTGACTGTCTTCCTTTGCAATGCATTTTGAAGTCTCAAGAGGAAGCACAGTATAAAAGCTGAGTGCTGCATACTGTGGACAGTCATCACTACATTCTTTATTTAAGGCAGAAAAAGGAGAGGAAAAGAATCTGTGGTCAGATAAGTGATTGTTTCCCCTTCTGTCCACAGTAATATGAAGTCTCACTTATAAAATCTTGAAAATAAATGTGCAAAGAATTACTTTTTTTTATTAAGATTTTAACCAACTCTCCACCCTTTTTCCCGAAGGTGTCCAGAAAACGACTGTATTCAAACTTGCCTTTTTAAAATTCTGAGACAAACATTCTCTTTGTCTTTTTTTTTTTCCATCTTTTTGCCCCTCTTTTTTTTGCTTGTGTTTTCCTGTCCTTTTGGATTTTTTCCCCCTTTTTTTCTTTTTAAAATAAGTATGGCTTTAGGCACGCCAACACAATTGCTGTGAGCAGCTGCATGCTGCCTCTTCCGCCCGTCTCCCCATCCCCTAGAGCAAGAAATGGCTCAGGTCCCCAAAATATTTGGACCATTCAGTCATGACTGTGCTAGCACTAACGAAACATGACTCAGGCAAAGAACACACAGCTTTGCTGGCTCATTTTTTGGTTTTGTTTTTAATCGTGTATATGTGCCTGCCACTATCCAGCTTCTGAAAGTACTCCTAGTTTGTCAACTGAATCTTTTTTCATGAGGCTTTGCATCTAACAATAATGCTTATCCTGTCAGTTAAATTCTTGCCTCCAGTGGAAGAGAAATCATATACTTTTCATGGTATCTCACATTAGCTCTATAGCAAACTTAGGTGAGCACAGACTTCTAAATACCTGCTCTGTATAGGTTTATGATGTAGTGAACACCAATTTTCAGCTGCAAGACATTGATAATAAATTTACAATGTCAATAAATATGCTATGCCTGGTACTGTTTAAGTATTAATTTTATGAGCAGCTGGCTTGCAATCTGTGTTCAACGTTAAATACAAGAACTAAGTGAATTGGGGTTTTGATATGTTTGAGGCAAGATTCTGAATCTTAATATATGCTGAATTTATATGTAGTGGTCTCCATGTGTGGTTGGTATCACTGTGATATCTATATTTTGGTTTTGTCATGACTGGTTTGTCATTTGTTTTTGTGCAGGAAATCTTGTTGGATAATTCTGTGTTGGTAGGTCCCTGTGCCTTGTTAAATTCTCGCAGTTTGCAATGGTGTTTATTTCATCTTTTATCTTTTCCTTTTAACCATTTTAATGTAATTTCTTTTAGCATGTCAAGTGACATTTGATTGTCATCCTAACCAGACACTTCCTAACTTTCTGCAGATGGCAGACATAAGTTTCATTTATGTGTAAAATTTTGGTTTGTGTGTTAAGCACAGAAGGAGATCTGTTTGTTCATTTTAAGTTTGTATGTGGTGCTTGCATTTTGTGTCTGTTATTTAGTCCTGTCCCCTGCTTAGAATGTAAGAGAATGAGCAAGATGAAAGATGTGCATCTTGAATTATTGAATAGCCTGAATTGGATCCTGTGATTTTTCCCGTCTTAAAAATGAGCACGGAATTTATGCATGTCTGACTCAAAGTATGGTGTGTAGCCTGCTTGCATACAAGTCACATTAAAAACCTCACTTGTTTTTAAAGTTTCGGTTAAAGTATCTTGCAGACATACTTATTGAATCAAGTTTCTTTCCTTTTAGAAGAATTATGCAGAGACTATCTGTGTGTGTGTGTATGTGTGTTAAATATGTAGTTCTGGCTATTGTAGGTTCATGTACATGCATAGAAATTCAGAAGATGAAGCTTAGTTTTTTGTTCATGTAAAAAACCTGAAATTCTGTATCACTCTTTTTATCCTTAGGTTGTTCTTTTTAACTGTATGTTAACTAATACATATTGGTCATTTTGACTAACATACATTGACCTGTTGCTGACAAAGATTTCCCTGCAGCAGACACTCAGCTCTGTCTATTTTAAAGATGGTGACAGCAAGGGTACGCAATTGCTTAGTTGTAGCTGAATCTAAAAGAAGCTGCATAAATATTCGTGTAACCTTCTTGCCTGGCCACACAACTGGTTCACTGTATTTTTAGGATCTCCTTCAGAGTCTTCTTAAAATTGTAAGCAAGCAAATAAAAATCAGAAAGCTGCACTCTAACAAAAATCCCTTGAGGGTATGTCTCGAGTTTTAAGAGTTTTTTTCTTGTTCCTGTAGTAATGAAACTGTCGTATTTTTCAGTATAAAAACCAAACATGGACCTGATTGTGTTAAAATATGGTAATGCTATAAACTTTTTTTGCTAGAAACTGCTCAGACAAGCTGACTTGTCTCAGTGTGATATATTTATCAGTACCTCTCACCCTTCCTCTCACCTCCTCTAAAATGTAATTTAATGCAGTCTGAGTATATAATATATATTTTTGGAATGAAATTACAGCAGTGTTCTCCTTGCCCATTCTTACAGACTACCTTTCGTGCATGGAATTCATATCTTACTAAAGCCTGATTGACTGTCTCACCTTTGGTTACGCTGGCATTTTTCTAGTTGCATCTGAGGATGATTTGAGTAATATTCTCTTGCATTGAGCTTTCAAACCAGCTACATATACTCTGTAGTCAAAGAATGAAGTTAATTGTGATTCAGCTGTCACTGAAATTAACGGGTGTCTTTCTACCAAAATTGGTGTGAGTTGGATCCAGCCCCAAACCAGCCTTAAGTTATCTTTTGAGAGAAAATGGTAAAAGTGCTGCTATGTTAAAATTGATTACAGAAGTTGCAAAACCTTTCATTTGGGGTTAAAAAAACCCAGATGAGCAAAAATAGCATATGATCTTACTGAATTTACAGATTTGTCATAACTGCAATTGTTCAGAAAATGACAGCCTTGCTGACGTATTGCTGTAGAGGTTTGTTTGCCATCTTACTGTTTCTTCTTACATGTTTCAGGTGAATCTCTGTAGCTCATACTTATTATTGAGACGTGCAGTGGTAGCTTGCTTACGTCAGCTTGTGCAAAGAGAAGCTGCTGAGGTATCAGAATATGCTGTTGCATTAGTTAAAGAGAATAGAGAAGATTTTACTCCAGGTAAGGTATTGAAGTTTTGAGATCAAAGAGCTTGACACTTTGATAGTGAATTTTAAACAGACTATGCTGTTGGTATGAAAACTTTGCTGTTCTTGAAATCTTTAACTCAAAAGGGTTTTTGCTTCAGCTCTCTATATAGTACCTATTTATGGAAGCATCCAAACCCTTTCTTAGTGATAAAATCAAGATACTATTGCTTTTCATATATTGTAGTTAGGAAGGATCACTAAATGAGGACATGCAAGAGGAGTTCCAGAGAAACCTAAGCCATTATATATAGCCAGTAACTGTTTTAGTATCTGCTTCATAGTCCTGCATTTTACTTGCGTATTCATAATTTGGTTTTCCCACATAAATCTCTTCTTAAATTAAAAATCTGTCATCGAGGCAAGGTGTACAGAACTTGTAGAAGAAAATTTCTGTTGACCTCTTGGAGAACTAGTTAAGTAAGGATCATCTGGGGTCCTTAGAATTTTAACTTCCTAAAGGTTTATGTTAGTTGCTGAAAGGCCCAAGAATTATCACTAGTTTATCCTCATGTGCCTTCCCGTGAGGAGACAATGGTAATAAATGATTTCACCTTGGATTTTAATCCAAGTTCATTTTAAATTTTCAGAAAAGATCACCTATAGCCATTTTGTGAACCTGATGGTTTTAAAAATTTGTAATATTGGGCAAATACAGATTGCTTATATGTAACATTATTTTCATGTGTCTGGTTTTGGGCTTTGTTGAAGAATAATTTAAATTTAATTTTCAAATTAAAACATTGCTTTACAATTACCTTATGATTCAGTGTGAAGAATCAGATGGACAAAGATACTTATTTTCAGGAGCTCCTGTGCTATGCTGATAGTAATGTGAAATTCGGAGCAGGAATCCTTTTTCTTTCCCTGGGATAGTTTTCTTCATGTTAGTATGTTTCTGTAAAAGTTCAAAGTTTGTTTCATTCTCAGATGATTTAGATACAGGAATAAAGCAATTAATACTATTGTTTCAAAAGTATTTCATGGCTAGATATTTGTTCACACAATGCTCTGTGTGCAACCTTCAGGTGTATTTCTGTGGTCATTACTGCAGTGTATAGCGTTCAGCTCACAAACTTTGTTCTTGGCAGATGTTAACATCAGAGAAATAGGCCTGGAGGGGGCATTGCTGGGCTTGTTGGACAAAGAATTGGATCAAAGGTTATGCCAAGACATCAAAGAGACACTCACTCACATGCTTACTTCAATGGCGGTTGAAAAGCTCTCTTTCTGGCTGAAGCTTTGTAAAGACGTTCTTGCTGCCTTAGCTGGTAAGTCCGAATACACTGTTGTTGGGAATGCAATGAGAATATGGCTGCAGCAGTACCATGTGTCACTGAGGGAAAGCATTCTCATTTCTCTATAGTTTGACATTTGTGAAGCATGTCTTCCACCTTCGTAGAGAACCATTGGGTCCGTTAACTTAGTTCTTTGAGAAGAAATGTGGCTTTTTCCCTTCTGATTGCCTTTTTCATGTTGAACAGGTTTTTGTAAACATTTTAGTATGTCTTGCTCGTATTCTTGTTGATTTATAGCTCTTAGGTTAACTTATTTCAGTATCAAAAATGGAAATGCAGAATAAGTTTGAACTTGTGGGTCTTGCCTATGCAATTGCCTACAAGAAGAATACTCAGACATTCCCTTCTATTAATATTAGGTATGATGCAGACCTACTATATCATAATGAAACTCATGAGCAGATAAAATTAATTACTGTGCTGAATATTGTGGATGGAAAAAAAACCATTTTCTTTTGCATGCAGTGCAGGAGGAAAACTTCTTGCATTTAGATTTTTTTTTCCCTTTATTTGCTTTTATGCTTGCTATTGATCACAGAATCACAGAATCTTAACGGTTGGAAGGGACCTTGAAAGATCATCTAGTCCATACCCCCTGCCAGAGCAGGATCTCCTATAGTAGGTCACACAGGAACTCAGCCAGGTGGATTTTGAATGTCTCCAGAGAATGAGACTCCACAACCCATCTGGGCAGCCCATTCCAATACTCTGGCATCTTCACAGTGAAGGAATTCCTTGTATTTATTTGGAACCTCTTAAATTCCAGCTTGTACCTGTTGCCCCTTGTCCCATCATTGGTCATCACTGAGAATAGACTTGCTCCATCTTCCTAACACTCACCCTTTACATATCTGTAAACATTGAGATCACCTCTCAGTTTCCTCCAAGCTGAAGAGTCCCAGCTCCCTCAGCCTTTCATCATAAGGGAGATGCTTCATTGCATCGTCTTAGTGGTCCTGTGCTGAACTCTCTCCAGCAGCTCCCTGTCCTTCTGGAACTGAGGGGCCCAGAACTGGACACAAGGGCGGAGTAGAGGAGGAGGAGAACCTCTCTTGACCTACTGCCCACAGCCCTTCTGATACACCCCAGGATGCCATTGGCCTTCTCGGCCATGAGGGCACATGGCCCACTCATGGTCAACCTTTTGTCCACCAGCACCCTCGGGTCCTTTTCCTCTACACTACTCTCCAAGAGTTCATTCCTCAGCCTTTACTGGTACCTGGGGTTATTCTTTCCCAGATGCAATTTCATTTGATTTCTCCAGGCTGTCCAGGCTGTCCAGGTCTCGGTGTTGGTGGCACCAGTCTCTGAGCCACCTGTTAATCAGTTGCGCTTTCATTATTTTTCAGTATTCCTCCCTGCCATGATCTTGACTTTCAGCAAGTAATATCAACCAAATAGAGACAGGGGTTTTTACATTTTATTTTTAATTCTAGTATTTACTTTGACATCAAGATTGAAGGGAGTCATAGTATGTTGGAGGCTCGAGATGGACTTTGAAGAGATTTCCTTATGAGTCTTTCTGTAGTTTTCGGTTAGAAAGTAGGTTTTCAGTAAGAAAGAATATTAAATTTCTTCTTAACCCTGATGTCTTAAATACAGATTTCAATACGGTAGCCTCCATAGATACCACTCAAGAAGAGGAAAGTGCCAAAGTGGATGATGCATCTGTACTAACGTCTGACAGCGATGAGAGGTTCCATCCATTCAGTAATCCACGATGGTCTACCAGAGTTTTTGCTGCAGAATGTGTTTGTAAAATTATAAGCCAGTGTGAAAATGCAGGCAGTGCACATTTTGACATAACTTTGGCTCAGGAAAGAAAACAACGGGATTCAAGAGGTATGTGTTAAGCACTGAAAGAATTTCAGACTGCAAAGTGTGCTTAAAATAAATGTTGGCTGTTTGCATCTTTGTGAACTTCATCATAAATTTTCTGTTCGTAATTGTTGAAACCTTTAATTACTCTTATTAGAAGCCTGTATTTATTGAGGTGTACAGCAATTTTTATATGACAAAATACTGGCGTATTGCTCACATTTACACTCACTTTGCTGGTTGTAGTACAGGGGCATATGCATGGGAAGCCATTGTTTCTGCATGAGCACTGGCATTCAGAAGTGATAGTTGGCTCCAACCTACAACATAACAGCTTAGTGTCTGGGAGTATGACTAAAAAAACTCCCCTTTTTTGCATAATTACTAGTAGAAACCCAGTGCCAATTTTCAGTACCTCTCTATGTTTGTCTGAAGGTGTTTTCTTCAACTCCTTTTTTTTTTTTACAAAAAAAAGAGTTCATATATAAAAGTATTTAAGCTTTGCTCTAATTTTTTTTTTACATTGAAATGGAAAGGGGCCTAGATCAACTATCTTAAAATGTCCAAGTAAGATTGTTATATGTGTAAGCTGCCTTAAGTGTGAATCCTTGATATATGGTAAGATAAAATGTAAAATACATGTGTTGAAAGTGTTGACAGCAGCCTTATGAAATACATTATGCTTAAATTTAAATTTACTAAAACTGGTTTCTAATTTCTGTTTTCTGTTCAGATGACTTTTTGGTATTGCATTTAGCTGACTTGATCCGTATGGCTTTTATGGCTGCCACAGATCACAGTGATCAGCTTCGTCTTTCTGGGCTTCAGATGTTATTAATTGTTGTTCGGAAGTTTGCAGCTGTTCCAGAACCGGAGTTTCCAGGTCACGTAATTCTGGAGCAATATCAAGCCAATGTAAGCACCATTGCTATGTCTAGAGTTACAGTTAATCACTAAAAGAAATTTGGTTTTTGCAATGCATAGTGCTAAAGTTGGGTTTCAGTTTGTTACTGAAATTATCATTAATTTGTGACTGAAATCATCATTAATTTCTTCAGATCCAGCATCCTTTGAAAGCATCTTTTCAGTCGGCATATAATGTTTTAGCCCGGAAGTTTTTCAAGTTTCAGTGTTTTTTCCTCTTCCCTATTTGAATATAGAGCACTGAGGGGTTTTTTGGTTTCAAAGTACTGAAATGTTGCAAGAAATGTTAGGAACAACTATCATTTAAAACTAGGCTTAGAAGTAGCCTTTGTGCAGAGATTGCACTAGGAGATCGTGGTCAATAAATATACTAGAGAAGGTAAAAGCACAGATTGTACTCAAAAGTCTGTTTCACCAAGTCTTGGTTGAGGCTTGCAGAAAAGTTGTCCTGATTATTTTGTTTTACAGACTGCACTTGTGTTAAATATGAGAGGCACCTGTGTTGAGCCTCATCTGGCTCCTGTTCTTCAATTTCTAGCAGGCACTAAGTCAGATCACATTCTCTCCTAGAAATGGAGATCCTGACATTGGAGACATCCTAACCCACTTTCATCTTGCTTTTGCCTTTAGAGTTTTATTCTAATGGCATTTACTTGTATGAGAGAAGTGCCTTGATTTAGTCTGGAACTACCAAGGGAAAAAAAACCCCACCATCTGTCCTTTCTGTCCAAAACCATCAAAACCACAAGTAGAGCTAATAATTTTCCTTTTTACCCTCACTACTCTTGAAGCACTTCTGCTAGTACTACGCATAGATCTTCTCACCAACTCTTTCACAGAAGTTGAAGAGATATGAAGCAGTAAAATACATAGTCTTTTTCTTATCAGATTGGTGGGGTTTTTTATAACAAATGCAATAACTAAAAATAAATGGATATATCTTATCCTGATTTAAGTACTGGTTTCCTGAAATCTTGCTCAGAATTTCCTTAAATGAAGTCTGAGCTTTAGGGGTTCTTAAGTAACTGTCAATAATTTTCACTAAAACCAACTCATCGCTTATTTTCACAAACTTGTGTTTGTAGCACTTGTACTACACTTTGTACTTTCATCACAAGAAGCATCAGACTTAAGTCTGAGTTACCAGCTAAAGCAGCAAGGGAAATTTTCATTTCACCTTAGTGAGATAGCTTTCAACAATGAAAGCTGGTAAAATCTCTGCAGCCTGGAAAGTATATTTATTAAGCAAATGGGATTTGTGCTGTCCCCTTCTTTCGCTTTGCAAAGTTAACCAAGTTTAGCTGTTTGTTTTCTCAAATCTGTATTCTTTCTGAAGAAGAAAACGTTACTTATTAAGTGCTTTGTGGTCTTTCATGGTTTGGAACATTGTTTCTTTCTTTTGAGGACTCCTCATCAAGTGAAGAGTTCAGGAAGGAACAGGTTTCTTTTTCAGTTTTAGACTGTGCAAAAAATAGTATCAACTTTAAAGACCGCTCTCAAAGAGAACTGTGTCTTCAGTGTAATCAAAACAAAACAATAGAAGTATGACTGCAACTGTCTCCCAGCTCTTTAACCTCACTGTGAAACAGATTATGGAAAAATGAAAAGGAAATTGTGCTTTGTAAAGGGAAACTGCAACAAAGCCTGCTTATGAAAGGCAATTGTTTAGTTAGTTGTTCACTATGTATTAAATGTATCATTTCTATTTAGGTTGGAGCAGCGCTTAGGCCTGCCTTTGCTTCTGATACTCCTCCTGATGTTACAGCAAAAGCATGTCAGGCAAGTGTTGAAAGTCAGAACTCCTATGTAATAAATACTTGGAATTTTTCTTTTTGCTTGATGTGCCACACAAGAAAAAGGAAATAAATCATCTAGCCTCAAATCCTCAATGCACACAAAATAAACTCACTCATGTTTCCTCTCAATTGTAACAACTCGAGGATTTTATTTTATTTTATCTTTGATACTTTGGCTGTTATTTATGACATCCCTCTAACATTTTTGCCTTTTATTACTTATGTGTACTGAACTGTAATGTCACTTGACATTGATTATTATACAAGAGTAACTGTCTTAGTGGAAATTAAATCTGGTTTTCATGATGTAACAGTGTATCCTGTGGTGTTTGGCTCTTGGTTCTCATTATGTCTGTTTCACAACACTAGGTATGCAGTGCTTGGATAACGAGTGGTGTAGTAAGTGATCTTAATGACCTTCGAAGAGTTCACCAGTTGCTTGTGTCCTCTTTGGTCAAAGCACAGGCTGGGAAAGAAGCCCAAAGTCAACAGTATAATGAAAGCACCTCAACTATGGAGATCCTAGCTATGCTTAAGGCTTGGGCAGAGGTTAGTGTAACAGCTCTGTAATGATAGTCTTGATACCTGGTAGGTGTGTTAGAACCTTTCAGATGGAGTGGTTTCAGGAATATCTTACATCCTTCATTAAATGGAAGTTGCTGGTCCCTTGCTTTGCTTTGATACCTCTGAATAATATGTGAACTTTGCAAAATTGACGAAAGCACTGGTAGTTAAACTGTTTGTATTATACTATGTTAAAAAATATGTCTAATACTTAAGAAATATGAAAGCTGTAATGTTGTAATAGTTTGATATTCATTTTAAGTTGGCATGGTGTAATGGCTGTGGTGATGGCCTGGCTATGGTGATGGTCCACTGAATGTACAATTTTAAATAGGTGACATTTTTCTCATAGTCTATTGGTATTTAATTTCTTACAGGTAGTTCTTATACGTTAACAATGTCAGCTCAGTGCTGCATTGAGTAACTGCCTTAGAGTCAGCTCACATGAATGGCTGTTTTAATGCATGCAGATATGAGGCTAGATTTTTGAAAATAAAAAATGTGAATAATGTATTTAATCTCTAGAAGATGTCTTAGAAAGCACTGATAGTAACCTTGAATGCTGACGGTTGATAACAAACTGAATGTGAGCATGTTATGTAGTTAAAATTACATTTCTGCATATAACCAGGGAGCTATTTTGAAGGAAACAGAAGGCAATATATAGTTATTATGTGAACATTCATAGAAAAACGTACCTATCTCTGTTGTCCATACTTAGGAAAGGATATTGGCAAAGTAGGAAAACCATTGGATAAAAGCTAGCAACTGGAGGTCAAAAGTCTTGTAAAAAGAGCTACTTAAGTGTAAGCATATTTTCATTTAAGTAGATCAGTCTGTATAATCTATTCAGGAAAATATAAGATGCAGTGATGAATTTAAAATTATTATATGGAGAAGAGGGTTTTAATGGCATATAACAATAACCTATCATGGGTCAGAAGCTGAGACAAAATTCAGACTAGATGTGAAGCTCACCTGTAAGAATCGTAGAATCTTAACGGTTGGAAGGGACCTTGAAAGATCATCTAGTCCAGTCTCTCTGCCAGAGCAGGTCCACTTAGAGTAGGTCACACAGGAACTCATCCAGGTGCGTTTTGAACATCCCCAGAGAAGGAGACTCAATAACCCATCTGGGTGGCCTGTTCACTCTGGCATCCTCACAGTGAAGAAATTCTTCCTTGTATTTCTTTGGAACTTCTTATGTTCCAGCTTGTACCCCTTGCCCCTTGTCCTATCATTGGCCATCATTAAGAACAGCCTGTCTCCATCCTCCTGACACTGGCTCTTCATTCTTGATTGATAACTCAGACTAATACATAATTTTGATAAGTTGGTTGCAAGTGCAATAATAATTTCAGTGAAAAGATGTTAGGAATTATTTGACTGTGATTTCAGAATCATGATTGTAGGTATATTATTTGACAGTAAGTTCTTCAGTCTTGTAGCTGTAACAGAATTTAATGGTAAGCCAAAGCTGGATGAGTAATATATTAATGTTTAAGAGCAGGGAAGTTAGCTGCAGCTATGTAGGAACTTTAGTAGGATTCCCTTTATTGGGTCTTTTACATCAAGATTAGCCAGGGGAGTAGATTCAGAAGGTTTAGCAAGTGTTTGTTCACTCATGCCTACTGGACTTGAAGCAGGAATAAATTCTAGGAAGCCTCATACCTGTTCAACAGACATTCATGCTAATGATCACAGTAGTTTTTCCATGTGTTAATGTTTGTAAATCTCTCTCCACATATATGAACAGGTTTATATAGTTGCAGTTGAAAAAAAGAAAAATCAAACTGATGCACGCAATCACTGTTTAAAAATTGCAAACTCTGGAGAAGAAAGCTACAGAGATGGAACATCTTTAGCAAGTGGACTTCTGGACTTAGTGCAGGCAGATCTGGGAACACTAAGTAAGCTCTGGCTTGCTGCACTTCAGGATTTTGCTCTCTTGACTCTGCCTTCGGAATATGCATCACAGCTACCTGCTGAAGGTAAGAAAGCAAATCACATGTATTTTGATAGGTCACTTGTAACTGCATGTCATTAATGTCCCAGCTGACGTGTTAAGATGACAGAGAGATTAAATTGTATTGAGAATATGCATAGCTGTGTACTTACCTAAAGACCACTTTCAAGAACAGATTTCACTGATATGAAAAGTAGTTTATGAGGTATTCTTGCTTGTTTGGTAGTTTTATAGTTGAAAGAAATAAAATGTAATTGTATTGGATTCTGCCCAAATAAATCTACATGCAGTGTCCTCATTAGCATGTCATACTGAACATTTGGGTTTTTAAAAAAGACATGAATAAAATATGATAAATATAACCTCAATAAAAAGAATCATCCTCTTTTGTAAGAATGGGAAAACATGGTTGTTTAAAATAAACGAGATAATTACAACTGTAATTTCTGTTCTTGTAGGTGGTACATTTTATACAGCAGAGACAATTGAAAATGCCAGACCTCATTACTACAACTCCTGGGCACTGATACTTCATGCTACAGCATTATGGCTTACTAGCACAGGTTTCGTTGTTATTGATCCTGATGAAGGAGTTACTAATCTCTCTAGACCTGTCACCCCAACTACAATGTGTCAAGATTCTTCTACCAGGCCCTCGGTGAAATCTCCTGAGGATGTGAATACTGACAGATTTCATCTTATTTTGGGTTCGTGAGTGCATAACCTGTCTAGATGCAGTAACCCAACGTGTTAATTTTAATAGATACAACTCTTAGTGAAAAAAAAAGGTTAAAGTATTCACAGTGAACTGCATCATTGACTATTGCATCTCTTAAAAAAATGCAGTCAGAAGAATTTTAAGTCCTAGTGAGAAAATCGTAGAGCATTTTCCCAAACATGGTAGAAAAACCACTCAAGTGTGAGCTAAACAGTCCTAAACATCCTCTGCTTATAAACATGCAAGTTCAAGGGTGGATTTTGTAGCACTCCATGATTGCAGCACTCTAGTTACAGAGTGCGCAGTTTAGCATCACTGAAGTACAGTTTTACACCACAGAATACTGTATGGAGGTCATCTTTTCCACCAACCCCTGCTCAGACAAGGCCATTTGCCCAGGACTATCTTTTGAGTATCTCCATGGACAGAGACTCTGCAACCTCTCTGGGCAACCTGTGCCAGTGCTCAGTCACCTTCATGGTACAAAAGTGTTTCTGTAAGTTCACATAAAGTTCTGTTTAAGCCTCTGTTACTGCATAGGGTAGTCAGACAGTTGTATTTGAGTCAGCAATGTGCCCTCATGGCCAAGAAGGCCAGTGGCATCCTGGGATACATCAAGAAGAGTGTGGCCAGCAGGTCAAGGGAGGTTCTGCTCCCCTCTGCTCTGCCCTGGTGAGGCCTCATCTGGAGTCCTGTGTCCAGTTCTGGGCTCCTCAGCTCAAGAGGGACCAAAAACTTCTGGAGAGAGTCCAGTGCAGGGCCACCAAGATGATCAGGGGACTGGAGCATCTTCCTTATGAGGAAAGGCTGTGGGAAATGGGGCTGTTTCAGCCTGGGGAAGGGGAGACTGAGGGGGGATCTCATTAATATTTAGAAATATCTAAATGGTGGGTGTCAGGAGGTTGGGGCATCTGTTTTTTCTATTGTACCTATCAACAGGACAAGGGGTAATGGGATGAAGCTGGAACACAAAAAGTTCCATTTAAATATAAGAAGAAACTATTTCACTGTTCAGATGAGGAAGCCCTGGCACAAGGCTGCCCAGGGAGGGTGTGGAGTCTCCTTCCTTAGAGGTCTTCAAGACCCACCTGGATGCATTCCTATGTGACCTGATCTAGGTGGGCCTGCTTCAGCAGGGGAGGTTGGACTAGATATCTAAAGGTCCCTTCCAACCCCTACCATTCTAGGATTCTTTGTATTCAGCCCCAGTTCTCTAAATTTACACAATTAGGCACTTCTGGTTTATTTTTTTCTTTGATTTCTCTTTTCTGACCTTTTGAAATCCCTTTTTGAAATGAGTTTGTATGACCCAGATGCATATGGTTTGTTTTGAGTCCAGTCTTCCTGCACAGAGCCACCTTCCTTTTAAACTCCACTGCTCCCTTAGTTACAAGTGATACAATAGCTGCTCATTTTCCCAGCTTCCTATATATATAGGAATACTATACTGGATTAGTGCTTCAAATCTCATGTACATTTACTATGGACACTTGGCATGTTTATTCTGCTTCTAAACTGTTTCACTTGTTTGTTTTCACCTGGTGCATAAAAACATAAAGACTTTAAATCAGGGATATTTTCTGTTGTGCAGCTGTTCTTTGATGTGCATTGATCAGTTTCTCAAGTCATCGCACATTTTGGAATTACGGCTGTACAACTAGGATGAGACTATGGAAGCTTATTTCCAATGTCATAAAATGTCATCTGAAGAGTCCTGAAAGCTCAGGAAAAAAATGATTGTTTTTACTTGCTCTAGGATTTGCAAGCTTAGGCTTCATGTAATTTACTTATTGCTGATGATAGAGTTGTGGTAGCTGCCATCCTTAGCAAATATGCTGCACATTATGAATTGCCTACCTATTCATTAGATGTAGATTTCAGTGTTTTACTCAGTAATTGTTCTGGTTTTTAATGTGTTTATGTTAATAGCCAGTTATCGTGTCTTCTGCTGCAGAAGGTGAAGCTCCTTCATTGTTTTGAGGGAAGTTCTGGCTCAAGATACTAGCAATAGGAGATAAATTCGCTTAGAAATAGCATTTGCATTTGTACTGTCTTTGCTCAACCTAGTTAGATTACTTAGTAATTGAAAAAGTACTTCTTAAAATTTTAAGTACATATATTTTTTTTCTTCTGATGTTTACAGGAATTAGTGTGGAATTTCTCTGCTCTCCTCGATCAGATGCAGCAAGGGAGAACATTATTGTCTGCTTACATGCCCTACAGGCACTCTTTGATGTTCCATGGCCCAGGTCTAAAATAGGTGGTAATCAGGTAACGTCTTAATGATCAAAAGGTCCCCAGAATTTAAAGCAGATTTTTAGTCTGAACAGTATCTCTTCTCTCTTTTGCCTATCCAAGAATCTTCAACACATTAGTAGTAGGTGAATTATAGGCTTTACCAAAATATAAAGCTGTAGAGGGAGGAGAGATAAAGATCACAACATTGAACCTGTAAGAAGACAGTGAGGGGCAGAGAACTTGAAGACATTTTGTCAGGAAGAAGTAATTAGATTAGTAGGATGAGGGACTGGTAAAAATAGAACCAGGAAAATAACAATTCTCTTACTCTCTCTGTCAAGGGACAGTTCAATTAATTGTGTTGTAAATATTGAAGATGATAAAAGGAAACTGGACCTTAGAAAAAAGGACAAAAAAAACCCCCTCACAACACACCTGTGGTCCTAAGTAGTAACTTCAAAATTCCTTTTTTTTTTAATTCCATTTAAGTTAAGATTTTTATCATCCTATGTGCCATAAGTGATAAAGCCTGTGAACATACCCATGTTCTGCTGATTATTGATGCTCTCTCCAAGGAAATATATATATGCACTATAGGAGTTAAAAAGGAGTTCAAGAGTTAAAAAGCCATAAGATTAAGATTACTTGGGGATTTTTCAGTAGTTTTAAGTGCCTTATCTCTAAATTTCTGTGATTCCTATTTTTGGGAGAGACTCACGCAGGACTGCTGCTACTGGGAGCTAAGACCTAGATGTAGAAGAAAATGCCAACTCCTGTGAATGTATCAATTACACTGTGTTCCTTAATGAGATTAATAAGAGTGATACTGTTGACCTTAACAGGTATTAACAAGTTTCTAAAATTCCTGCATTAAAATGGAGATATATTAAGCATTTTTCTTACTGTAGGAGTTGGGTGTTGAGCTGCTGAATGTTTTGCATCGACTGATACTGACCAGAGAATCACCTGATATTCAGCTTGCTGCACTTGAAGTGGTTCGGCTGATTCTTTTTGCGGCTCAGGAACATGTAAAGGAAAAGCGGAGAAGTGCAGAAGGTACAGTAGTATGTAAGGTGACAAATACATACTGTCAGGGTTAAGGCAAGTCTTTCTTGGAAAGCTGAGTTCTTGAAGATGATCTTCCAAGATGTATCTTAATTGAAGTGTTTCACAGTTGGTGACTAATCCTGGTTTACTTAAGTCAGTCCAGATGCCTGACTTGGGAAATTGGAGTGGTATAATAGATAGAAGATGGGTCAGATGGTTTTGGTGGTGACTCAAGCGAAGTAAGGAGGAAAATGGGAGAAAGAGCACTTGGGATAATAGTCTTATGTGTTGTCAGGGAGGGAGTAGCTTTAGTGCAAAGCTGGGAACAGTTGCAGTAGAGCAATGGGGAGACTCCGTACACACTACTGTTACAGCTCAGACTCCACTATTTACTCTCTGAAAAGTTCATTTTCTGAAAGAAAAAAAAAAACTAGGAGATTAATCAAAACACTTACATGAGGTGACATCATATTAGCATAGTGCCTCAGCATACTATATGGCTAAATCTGTTGCACATACTTTTGCCTTTTGAAATCAGTGCATAGTTCTCTTACTCAGAAGGACAAATGTTTGCTATACATATGCAGGCATATATATGTGTGTGTATATATATATGTATGTAAAATAAAGATTATCACTTGGTGATGAAACTGTCTGGAGAAGTAAACTTTTTAGAAACAAGGTACAGCCCGCAGACTTCTGCCATACTTCTTATTTTTGTTTTAGTTGACGATGGTGCTTCAGAAAAGGAAACACTACCAGAATTCGGAGAAGGCAAAGATACAGGAGGACTGGTGCCTGGGAAATCATTAGTCTTCGCAATACTGGAATTGTGTGTTTGTATTCTTGTCAGACAGCTTCCCCAGCTCAACCCTAAATTAACTTGTAGCCCTGCAGTTCATTCTGGAAAACATCTGTTACTGTCAGAAGATGGAAGTAGACTGGTAGCAGCAGCATTAGTTATTCTCTCTGATGTTCCTGCAGTCTGCTCTCCTGAAGGTATGCTGTTTCATCACAAGAGAAGATTAATGAAAGAATATTAGGCTCTTCTGAGCTTCCTTTTTATTACCTGATTTTTCTCAGCTGGATAAAGCTGACAGCAATTTTTGTTGATTTGCTTTTGACAATTTCCTGGTCCAGTTGTTTTTTGACTGTCAGATTACAAAAGTTACAAAACTGAAGCAATTAAAGGAGTAGGTTTTCTTTTCCTCCCACATGTAGCAGTGCAAATAATAGATTCATTTTGCACAGCTACATGATTATATTCTACTGTAATTGTCTATTTATAATGCAGACATAAACTGAATTTTAAAGGGAACTGTATCATGCTGCCTTGCACTGAAAGCCATCGTTTGTACATTAGGAAACCACTGGAAGGAGTTACAGTTGATTTCTCAGATTAGCTGACCTTTACCCATGATTCATTTTGGATTCACTCCAAACGTTAAGATGGTTCCCGTCTGCCACCCTCCAATATCATATTCATATGTATTAGTACTGATACAGCCACACCTGAAAAGCCATTTCTGCCCTACTACTCTGTTCCCAGTTTAGATGTCTTTGTTACATCTTGTGCATTTTTTTGCATTTACCAGCCCTGAAAATTTCTTCTTTTTTCTTAATTAGTTTTCTGTTACAAGATTCTTCTTCAGGGGATAGCACACTACAAAAGGAATAGTAAATAGTTTTTGTTGCCATTGTAGGGTGATGATATGATTACTCTTTTCCACCTGCAGCTCATTATTTATCAGTTCAAAGCAAAAGGAAACAAACATAGCAACATGTAGACCTAAGGGCAACTATTTTGTATGAGAAAATAATCTGTGTTTTTTCTTTACTCCCTGTAGTTCTTTTTGTCTTTAGTTGTTCAAGGTATTCCACAAACTAACAGCTTGCAGGATCAGACCAGATGTGATATTTACACTAGAGAACTTAAGCATTTAAGTCAGATTAAGCTTGCTTATACAGTCAATTGAATAAGGAAGCCTCTCAAAGTCAGCTCATATAATCAAAGAGAAGAGAATTCCTACGTGAAATTGCATCATTATTTCCTCTTGAATAGGTAATGGAAGTTATAGTCCTGTGACTACCATGCCTCTACCTTGAGGCATCTATGATGATATGTATATATAATACAATTTTAAAATAAATTGCTCTCATGAATGGCATTTCCTACTGAATTCCAACAGTGAATTTTCAGAGACTTTTCTGTTTAAGAATAGAGCATAGTTGTCCTTTGGTTCAGAAAATATTGATGTGTGTGGCAGAGACTGTCATTATTGACAGGTCTCTTGCAAATATCAGTATATTGAAATCTTAAAAACATAAGCGTTTTCCTGATTAGGAAAGGGCATAAGCACAGTAAGCCATATGCTTAACTCCATACTTTGCTGAAACAGACCTTGAGATACAAGCAATAGATAAGTGTGCAGGCTTTTAGATTTTCCCCAGTCTGTGCAGAATTCTGTATTACTGATAGATTTAAAGACATAGGAATAACTGTAGCTGTTCTTGTGGGCTTTAATATTTTTTTAAATTAATCTTTTATTCTGACAGGTCAGCTATCAGATTCTCAGGGAGAGAGACTACTGTTCAATCTGCTTCTCTCCTTAAGTGTTTTCCAAAATATTAGTTAGAGGTGTTTATTGTAATACCAGGAAAAATTTTAAATGCGTTTTTAGTCTGAGATCCTATTCTTATTAATCTTACTAAATTCTTGACTTCAGTGATTTGCCAGAGTAGCATCATTTAGCACCATCCACTGTGGGGAAAACCACAGGAAACAGTTTTTAATTACCCCAGTCAAATTCCTTCACTGTTTTGTCTTCATTGTAAAATATGCTTATATGCTAATAATTTGGGTTCTACTACTACTTTTCAGTACTTTGTAGACTTCCATAGCTTCTCATCTTCCATTCTTGCTCTTCACTGAACATGACAAAATTCCACACTTCATATAATATAATAATCAAGGAAAAGATACCTGGTTTTTTAAAATTTCTGTGAAATTTATTTTCTGTGTTTTACAGGAAGCATTTCAGTTCTCCCTACTATCTTGTACCTCATTATTGGAGTACTTAAAGAAACTGCTGTGAAACTGCGAGATGGCCATTTGCCTTTGACGGTTGCTGCATCTCTGCAAGCTCTTAAAGGACTCTTGTCTTCACCAATGGCTCGAGCAGAGAAGAGTAGGACTGCTTGGACTGATCTTCTACGTAGTGCTTTGGTTACGGTGCTTGACTGCTGGGATCAAGGTAAGCACAAATTTTTTCATATATATGTAAAAAACCAAACAAATGTTTAGGTGACCAGTTGTTTGGGTTTTATTTAAACTGAATTCATACACATCTATCTTAGTCACAGAAGACTTAGTTGGCTACCAAGTACTGTTGAAAATATAATGCAATCTTGTCCTTGTAGATCATATGAGAAGTCATCATCTATAAAGTTATAAATGTGGGATTGCAGGGTTACTCTTCTGTTAGGTACTGCCACAATGTAGTCACATGGTGCAATGGAATAAACAGAACCTATGGCTTCAGTATACAGCTGAGCATAGAAGACAGCTGTAGTGCTTGAAGGTTCTTCACAAAGAATTAGGATTTGTATTGAAGCAAAGAGTATTAAAACAGTAGTTCAAGAAAAAAATAGTTTTGTCCTAAAGTTAGTTTTCTCTGTGCTGCTTCTTCAGCTTCTCAAATTTGTAATACTTGTATCATTCCTTACATTAAATCTCTAAACTGACATTTGTAGTTGGGACTTTATTTATAGTGCTGTTTTTTTTAAATTACAGCAATAGATTTTATGTTCTTAATGCAAATTTTATATTATTCTCAGAATAAGTTGTACCCTAGTACGTCACATCAACTATTTAAAGATATTATATACTGTATGCTGTTACTTCGAAGTATATGTATAACTACCCTTGAATTCTCATTCTGGCCTTGACTTTTCTTAAGCCATTTCTTAATACAAGTCCATATTGGTACAGCAGAGTATGCCATGTATTTGAAAAAGGAAACTCCTAAAAAATGTAGACATTGATATTTCTATTTTACATCTTTGTAACATTTGAATTCATAGGATTGCTTTTTAATGCAAATCTAACAGGCTGCTTATTTATTGATAGTAGATGAGCTTCTCCAAGAACTTGATGAAGTTAGCCTGCTTACTGCTATTACAATATTTGTTATGTCTACCAGTCCAGAAGTTACTACCATAGAGTGCCTTCAAAAGCGTTGTATTGAGAAGTTTAAAGTGACACTTGACTCAAAAGATCCGTTTGTAAGTACTGGTGAAGTTACAAGAACATCAGCATCATATTAAATAGGTTTTAGCATATTTTCTGTTCAGTTCTTTCACTTGCCCCAAGTGTTGTTTCCAGTTAATTCTGCCCTGACTATGTCTGTCATATATCTGTAACAGTTCATCTGTTACTATTCTTCATCTAAAAAAACCAATGCATCAGAAAAAAAAAATATTATCATTGCAAATACAAATGTTTTTTATAAGAGTTGGGACTTCCCCACTCTGAAAGTCCAGCTCTGAAAACAACATGTAGTAGACTTCATGTTTGACTATGAGAATTCACTGTTAACTGGTTTTCTTACATATCTATATATTCATGTAGTAACAAAAAAAAAAATCAAGTTATGTTTACTTGAGAAATTGCTGTAGGAGAATACTTTTTTATTAATACATTTCTAGTATTATAAGCATTGGTTTCCACTGATCGGAAACTGGGAATGCCAAATATGACTCAAGAAAATGATAGCAGGTATCTGCAAATTTTATCCAAGTGTTTAGACATCTGAGCCTTTCAGAAATTATGTAGGAACTTGACAGTTTCAGTCCTATTGATTTCCAGTCATGTACAAGCTACTGCACCATTTGTGGCTTTTTAAAATTGTGCTTACAGTTCAATAAAAATAGCTTTCAAATTTTGAGCACCTGTTTTCAGTCAGTTTTATTTTTGCTAAAAAGAGTATATTTTCAAAACTATACTAAGACATAATCTTCACACAAAAATGATTTGATGGAAAGAGAAAGCATGAACTAATGTCTCTTAATAATTTGATTACAAGTTGTAGTACTCCTTGCAAACTGATCAGTTTTCACAGTGTGAGGCACATTTTTGCCCCCTCCTTAAAATTTTATCTGACAGACTGTGAGATTTAAAAAAACTCTTGACACATATTTTTAAGTATAACACTTTGTAACTGCAACTTTCATTTTTCCCTTTAGGTGCAATATAAGTGCTACCAGCTGCTTCACTCCATCTTTCAGCATCCGAGCAAAACTGTGTCATATCCTTATATCCATTCTCTTGCACCATCCATTGTGGGAAAACTGCAGGAAACAGAAAAAACAAAACCTGAAAACACTGCTGAACTTCATGTCATTCAGGAGGGCATAAAGGTGGTTATAGCTCTTACAGCCACTGCAGAGGAAGAGCACCGTAAGTTACTTGCATTACTAGTATCCAAAGCATTAGACTTACTGAAAGTTACCATAAGTAACAAATTAAAACAACTAAGAATACAGTCCTGAACATTAATTGCCAACGAAACTGCTAACGAGAGTGTTGTTTCTTTTTACCATACAGTTCAATTAACATTTTCAGCTCTATAGTTTGTGTTCAATGCTAGAGAAATACTTCTAGTTAGAATTGGAAGCTGTTTTTAAAAACTGTGTACTTGTGTTTTCAATGTTTATAGGTGCTCATCTGGTGGCTTGCCTTCTTCCCATCCTAATTTCCTTTCTTTTGGATGAAAATGCCCTGGTTTCTGCTACAAACTCAGCAAAAAGTCTACATGAGTTTGCTTTGCAAAATCTGATGCAGATTGGTCCACAGTACTCATTGGTTTTTAAAAAACTAATGGCTTCCTCTCCAACTATGAAAGCCAGGCTTGAGTCAGCTGTAAAAGGCAATCAAGAAAGCATCAAAGTGAAGACTGCTAAACATGCAAAGAATCCTGGGAAAAGTTCAAGCATTCAGCTAAAGACCAATTTTCTTTAAAGTCTCACGTTGTTGTTTTACAAATTTGGATATCAAGAGCAAAAAATGTCCCTTTTAATTTGTAATCAGAGTAGGATCACTATGCGCTGATCTTATGTTTCAGTTTGCATTGCAGAAAGTTTTTAAGAGAAAGCAAATCTCTAGATAACTTTCTGGTAGACTTCTTAAACATTTCTAAACACTATGAATAAATCTATAAGAGGTCATCTGAACTGCATTTTTTTGTTATTTTGGACTAAAATACCATAAATGCACATACTTAGATATTAAAAACCCATAGTGAATGTTACCATAAATATATTTAGGAGCAGCCCACACTTAGCCAGTAAGTAAAATTAATTTTGTTTTTAAATCAATTTTTGTAAAAAATAAGTTACCCTAATTGGTTTTTAGATTTAACAGGGACATAAATTTACTTGCAGATTGTAATCTATCCTAATTACTAATTTAGCACACTGCATCATTAAGTAAACAGATCAAATATCCTTGTAAGCCTTACAAAAGACTATTGTTGAACTAAAAAAAATCAACTCAACAAAGATAATATCAATAGCTTTAATCCTAATAGCTTCTCGAGCTGGCTAGGATTTAACAAATGCTGTTAAAGCCAGCTCTACAGTACTTCTTTACTGAGGACTCCGTAGTGCTTTACACAGTGGGACTACTATGCACATATAAGTATTTGCAGGCTTGGTGCCTTGCTGCTTGACACAGTCTCACTTTTCAGTATGTATACTTGTGTAAATTAGGCTAGCCAGGCAATTGAGGCTTCCATATCTTGTCCAGAACAGGACAGCTATTTTAATATACTGTGCCTCGATTCAGACATCTGCTCGATATGGATGTACGGTTCCTGATCTTTAAATGATCAATTATGTGTACATGTAACTCACCTAAATTTATGTGTCTCTGCAATGAGATGGATGTATTTGAAGTCAACTTGTCTTGGGGCAAATCAAGTGCAGCAAACTCATACTAAGGAGTATGTAATTAACATTTTTATCAAGGATCGTATTTTAATATAGAAAAATAACTATTGAAACTGCAATGGCTCTAAAATATTTTCTACTATGTATTGACTTCTTTCTTAATACCAGTATTACTTAAACCAAACACTATCAAGCTGAGGATAGTATTTCCTTCTTGAATCTGATTTACTTTAAAGGAAAGGAAAAAAAAAAAGATTTACAGAACTGAGAAACACACTGTGACTCAGGAAAAATGTGACGTACTGTATTTTATTATAAGTTTTGTATATAAATATAACTGTAAATTGTACAGAATTAACCATTTGACCAAAGTTCTAACAATTAATTTTCTAATTTACATAAATAAAGCTAATTTTCTTCACTTAAGATTTGTCTTTGTTGTTTTACCCAATAGCAGAGGAGCTCTAAGGATTTCCCTAACAGAAAGAAACTGTTTGTGTGCTGCCACAAGGACATGAGTAAGAAATTTTTAGGCTCGATGTACCAAGGTCTGTGACTTCACATTGCAGATCTTCCTCATTTCTGTATAGCACAATGGGTAAGTAAGTAAGATCAGGGAGATAAACTTTATATGTGTAAATACCTGTTCTGTGTCAAGTACTGAAGTATGGGAACTACGGGAAGGTGGTTGAGATGCCTTCCATCTTTACCCTGAGGACCAGAAGCTCTTTGTTCCACCTCTTCATTGCAGTCAAATCTGTAGTTGTTCGCTATGTTGAAAGGGAGTTACATTTAATTTGGCAGTTACTCATCTTTGTCTCATTAGTAATTTTTTGTCTCGTTATTTTTCTCTTCAAAGTTTACTGGGTACTTTTAATTTTTTTTTTTATTTCTCAAAGGTTGCTTCTGGAAAATAATTTATTACTATGGAAACATTTAATTGAAACTCGTGAAGCTCTTTAATGACAGGGGGATATAGCTTCAAAGATATAAAAAATAAAAAGCATATTTGGCCGGACATGACATAATTTATCTACTTGTAACAGGATTTTAAATAATGAATGCTGGTAGTTCATTGTGTATAATAAAATAAGCCAGGTGCATTTGATACACTATTTTGTCTGCACAGGGAAACACTGAAGATACTGTGGCTATGCCACCAACCTCGCCAAAATGTTGTCTGGTTCTTATTTTGGTTTTGATGTACAGTTCCAGATTTTTCTTTTTCTTTTTTTTTTTTTTTAATTTTTCCTAAAATGTTCTCTGTACTCTCTGGACAATAAATGGTTTACTACATATAACAATAAGAGGAGAAGTGACTTCTAAGTCTAGCAAAAGTAGGGCTGAAGATTTTGTCTGAGAAACGGGTCAAAGCAAAAGCAGGTTTCCAAAACCTCCTGAAGGAGATTAACCCAAATCCACCAACACTTGAGTGACTAGCAGTTTTGCCCTATGGTACTATCCCTACTTCCATGGTCCCAGTCATATGAAGCTCAGAACCAGATTCTAGAAGGTAGAATGTGGCATCAAATCCCCTTCATCTTACGCTCCAACTGCTTAATGGCAGCACTTGCAGCAGAAAACAAACTGAGGGACAGAAGCAGAGGCTGTCCTCAGTGTGCATGTTAGTGCATGTGCCAGTTTGTCTAGTATTGCACAGAAACAATGCATCCCTACATGCATTGCACATGTAAGGAAGTTTGCAGATGAGGAAATTGTTTCTAAAAACTGCTAGTAAGAAGCTAAATTCAGTAATGGCAAAGATTAATTAAAGTTCCAGCCTTATGAGTTGCAGTTCTGTAGACTAAATTGGGCTTTTTTTAAGCCAACGTTAATATTCATGAATTAAAATTTCTGTGAATTGTCTGACTGCCAATGAAATGCAATATAGAATTACTGAGATTCACTGTTGCTTCTAGTGGGATTGGTTAGGGTTTTTTTCTTTATTATAACCTTCTCTAGGGAAGATTTTGGTGATGGTATTTTTGTAGTCTTTTCCTGCCTAGCGTCTCCATTCTCAGTATCCTTTTCTGCAAGAAAAGGAGATGGTTTTGTATGAGACATATTTTCAGTGGAAGTATAGGCCTCAGGGATTCTGGAAACAGTTTTGATTTATGTCTAAAAATAGAAATATGACACCATTTGAAAACGCAGCCTATCATTATGATGGCAAATGCTTTTAACCTCATCTTCTCTCATGAAAAGTTCCTGGCAAACACCAAGAAAAATTGTCACAGATGTATGCATGTTTTGCAGGAAGCACAGATAAAAGGATAACTGGTTCAAGCTGTTGCCACCAAATTTACCTGAAATTCAGTTAGAGGAATAAAAGACATTGCCTATAGGAAAAAAAAGCAGGGATTTTTTATGATACTTCACCAGCTGTATTTATTAAATGAGCAAGGATGGAATGGAGTGACAGACAAGGTTATGCAAATTTCCTCCAATTTTGCACTTCCAATCTTGGGACACAATGCAATCTCATGTTTAGCTAATTCCATTTTGAGGCTAATAAATCTGGAAATACTTTAGTTCTGTACATGCTTTGGAGCTTAAGGGCTTATAGCCTTCTATCCTGATTTTCCTACATAGTCTTGGAGACGTGGCAAAAGGCCATATCCGTACCCTTGTAGATACAGTCACTAAGCGTGTTATGAACTACCAAAGTAGTTTTCTCCAACTGGGGGCAGCTGAACCTGGGGAATCATAGAATCATTTTGGTTGGAAGAGATCTTTTAAGAGCGAGTCCAGCCTTTATCCCAGCCCTGTCAGCCACTAGCCCATTTCCCTAAGTTCAACATCCAACAGTCTCTTAAACCCCTCCAGGGATGGTGACTCCACCACCTCCCTGGGCAGCCCGTTCCAATGCCTGACAACCCTTTCAGTAAAGAAATTTCTCCTAATGTCCAGCCTGAACCTCCCCTGGCGCAACTTGAGGCCATTTCCGCTTGTTACTAGGGAGAACAGACTGACCCCCACCTCACTGCAGCTTCCTTTCAGGTAGTTGTAGAGACCAATAAGGTCTCCCCTGAGCCTTCTTTTCTCCAGGCTGAACAGTCTCAGATCCCTCAGCCATTCCTCCAAATCCTTTACTAGCTTGGTAGCCTGCCTCTGGATCCTCTCCAGCACCTCAACCTCAATGTCCTTGTAGAGAGGAGCCCAAAACGACAGAATATTCAAGGTGCAGCCTCACCAAAGCCGAGCACAGGGCAATGATCACCTCCCTCCTCCCGCTGACAACACTATTCCTGATACAGGCCAGGATGCCATTGGCCTTGGCCACCTGGGCACACTGCTGGCTCAACCCCTGTCAGCCAACACTCCCAAGTCCCTGTCTGCCTGGCAGCTTTCCAGCCAGTCCTCCCCAAGCCTATAGCACTACTGGGGGTTGTTGTGGCCCAAGTGCAGGACCCAGTACTTCGCCTGACTGAAACTCATGGAATTGGCCTTGGCCCAGCCATCTAGCCTATTTAGATCTCTAAGCTACAAGTGAATGTCTTCTTTTCCAAGTAGGCAATTTCCTCCCTTTCCAGTTGGTTTCTTTTAGCACCTGTTCTGTGATCCCACTGGTCCATGCAGCTACCACCGCCTAGGACACTAAACTCTGTGTGTGTGTGTTTGTTAATCACTAACTGCCACTGGCCTAGATCCCTGCTGAGGTTGTTAGTCAAACGCAACTAGACTTTGTGGATAAATCCAAATGATACACAGAGTGAGCTGTTTCTCCCATTGGTCACTGATGTAATGCAAGCATATATCTTCTTGACATCCTTCAGCAGTTGCTGGAGCTTATCATCACATGCCTGTTTATCTATGCAGCATCCTGCTCATCTCCAGACACGCAGAGCAACATCCCAAACCATGAACTGCAATGACTTAGGATAAGCAGGAGGCATTCATAAAGACACCTGGAGCTATTCTGGACAAGATAGAATAGGGAAGTGTTGGATATACTGGGTATAGAGCAGAGAGACTACGGAAGCAGATTTGGTAGATGAGACAAGTACTGCAAAGTTTCCAGGAGTAGGAAAAGGGAACAGGGACTTAACCTGGTTTTTCAAGCTTCAAGTGACCACCGTGGCTGCAACACCTCTGCATGTGACAGATGTTCTCTGTGTAGTTATGAGATCATTTTTTCTCTTATGTGAAATTCTCCAAAAACTCCCTGGGACTCTGATAAATATATGAGAGGAGACTTAGCAGCCCATGAAGCACCTGCTACTGCCTGTGGAAACTCAGTTCTAGGCTGCAGTAACTCTTGGCTGGATCAACTGGTGGTCAGGATTTGAAACTGTATTCTTCTCCATTGTTCTGAACATTGACTAAAGGAACAACTTTCAGTACCACAGTTTTCTCCTTCAGGAGGTAATGAATATATTAACTGCAGGGATTCTGTCCTGACCTGGTTTGTGAAGCTCTACATAGACAATATAGGATGCCCTCAAAACAATTGAATGTTTCTTACTTTTTTTTTTATCCATGTATTTCTAGTCAGTGCAAGAATTAAGGCAGAGAAGCAAGTATATAAAATTCAGTTCCTGTTCATGCCAATATCTCAGAACTATGTGCAACTCACTGTTAGAGATCTTCTTGGTTGTCTTCCTTACGTTCAGGTAGCCAACACCCAGCCATGACTTGCCAAGTGACTTCTGCAGGCTAGAGGGCAATACACTTCAAACACTGAATGAAGAGAGATTGCTGTGGAGGCAGGCCAGAGGGAAAAGGAGCACGAAAGGAGCAAATGCAACCATTGCAGAGGAAGCAGCAACATTTGTAATGAATTATTTTTTATATTAAACAAAGCCTGAAGGATTAGAACAGAAAGAAAGGGGGAAGCAGAACGAGAAGCATGCACATGGGTAGTAAAAGAAGGAAGATAAAATAATAATTAATTCAGTTACCTGGTTGACTCATTGCTTCTAAATGGCCTATGTGAGATATCATAGCATAATAGTGGACTAGAATCCTATAAAATATTTTACAAATTATTTGTAAAGTTGACACAATTTTATGATACATTAGTTTTTCTGATTCTGCTTTGTACTGCCCATTTTTTGTCATCAGGTTAAAAAAGAGATTGCTAACCACCCATGTAAATCAAAGCAAAACATTTTGTACTAGCAGCACAGGATGAGGTAAGTTAATGACGTTGCTATAAAAAGTAATGCAAAGTTACTTGCACACAATGCTGGGAATCTGTACCTGTTAACACTATATGCAAAGCAGCCACAGCTGAATCACATTTTCTGTGGTCTGCAGATAAACTGTGCAAACAGTCAATGGCAAAAACCAGCAGTAAGCGCTGTTTGTTCCACACACACACATGCAAAAAGGTAAGCAGTATGCAAAGGAGGAAGACAAGTTTGAAACATCAACTGTCCCAGCAGGCACAGGCTCTAGTTTCCATTGCCTTCTCAGTGTTGGTTACAACAGCCGTGCATACATACTTTGTATGATTTCACTACAAGGTTTTGAAATTACCTATAAGGAGTTATTTGAACTGTGAAATTTTCAACACTGTTCTTAGATTAGGATTTTGACCTCAACTGGTGGGTAGTCTCTGGAAATGAAGACCATTCCTTGGAGGGTGTTCAGAGGCTGGAAAGAATGCAGAAACAGATGGAAAGTGTTTGTCACTGTTTAGAGGCAGATGAATGTTCCAGGCAGGTATATGGAGCCAGAGTGTCCTTACAGGCTCCTGGTTATTGTGATCCCAGGGAACTACCAAGTGCCTGTAACTGCTGGCAGCAGCTCACTTCAGGGCAAGGGAGAGAGGGAGAATACCTTCAGCTGTTAATTGTAGCTTGTCCTTACTCCCTGGTTCTGAAGAATGGAAGCAGCTGATAACATAGTCTGCACAAAGTAAGGCCTCAGAAGGGAATTGATTTTCAAAAGCACAAATAAATGTGCTTGTTACTCTTTTGGAAAGGGAGAGAAAACGGAAACAAATCATGGAGGTGTCAAAGAAAATGTTTGTGAAAACTCAATATTTTGTTGCCCTTCCTCTCTCCCACCTGAGAGAGTTTAATTACTGGCGAAGTTCCAGCTTTATTGAGCTTTGTAGACATATATTGAGGCCACATGGATTATTATCATGCAAATAAGATACTTATTGCTCATGTTATCTGGTAAGAAATCCTAATAGTTGCCGGGTAGCAAATGGTCTCTAGAAGTCAGTCTCTGAATTCATTCACAACTACACCAATGGCAATGAATTGACTTTAACTGTGGTTTTCTACTGCAGAATTATGAAGTGGTTGAGCCTTTAAACTTTTTCCAGTTTATAAGTCCAAGATTATCCTGTTTCTCAGCTGAACTACAATTCTGTCACTGTTGATTCTTATCCTACTAGCTAGATCACTAGAACTGGTGAATAAATTCTGAGTAATTAACATTGCAACAAGGAAGATAGTAATCTGAAAACAAAATCATCACTGGAAAACTCAAAAAATTAATAACAGATTGACAACATTACTTGTCAATTGGAGAAATTGGACAGGTTTTCACTATGGTAAAGTGTTTATATAAGCTAAATGCAGGGAAGCTATTTTCCTTGGATTATTTCTAGTCTAAAATCACACTATTCCACTTCTTCAAAATAGATTAGAATTTAAAAGACAGATGGGATAAATTTGTGAAAGGGTGGTAATGAGAGTAACTTCATATTTTTACATTTTCTCAAGCATTTGTTACATCTGAGCAGTCAGTGATATTCTTTGGTTTTCAAGATTAACTTTGTGGAACTGATTTAAATACCAAAACAGACCAAAAAGTGTTATCCTTCTTTTCTTTCTTGGAAGTCCACCCCTTGTTGTCTTCAGACATCTTCTGGTCTGATCTGAATGTTGCCATGAGGTTGAGCATATGTTTATCCTACAAAGAGCATTCTGATCCAATGGCTCTGAAAGCAACAGCCTGAGCAACACTTAAGCACAACATAAATCAAACCTTAAAATGTCAAGCCAACTAAGAATCTTGTAAAAAACTTTACAGCTATACTCTTACAACAGGTGCTAGCATTTGAAACAAATTGCCTGCCAGCCCAAACTGCTGAGGCCTTACTGACTTCAGCAGAGCAGCATTTCTTTACAAAGATAATGTGGCTTCTGATTTTACGGTGGGCACTGTATAAAAAATATGGGTAGAGTGCATTCTTGTTTTGATGCAGGCTGAGACACACAATATTTAGTCATTTTAATGAGCCACCTGTGAACATTCAGATCAGTGTTTATACAGAAATTTATACAGACAGCAAAACCTCATCAAGCTAACATTTTACAATAAAAAGCGTAACTGTATAACACAAAGCCAATAGTAAAAAGCATGAAAAATATGCTTGCATGACAAAATAATGCTGGTGTTGTCTTACCAGATGTAACTAAGAGGCAATGAAAACAGAACACCAATATTAAAGTTTAGCCACAGCAACCTGGGCTGGAATTAGATCCTAACTACTTTGCAGTGAGCCTCATTTTTAAGGTATTGGTACCAAGTATGCAAGAACTGAAACAGAAAATAATCTGCAGTACTTGGGATAATTTGTGCCCTGTTCATGCATCTTACCGGCATGAGTCAAGGAGTACCCAAATGGTAGAATGCAGGGTACAATAAGAAAAATGAGTGTGAATCATTTATCCTGTGCTGCTCACTCACCTAGCATGTGCAGCCCTGAACAGGTGATGAAATTTTTCAAAAATAGATCAACATCCATGCATTCTTAGCATACTTATCATTTTCCTTCTGTTGGTATTAGGTAACTGAAAGCTCCTGGGGAAATCATTTTATATTTGTACCAATTTTCTCCCATAGCCAGTTAATCTCCTACAAACATGTAGCTCTGCCACAAAGCTCTCTGTTATCAGATTGAAAAGATTTTCTTTAATTGGCCTGGGTCAGTTTGAAAGGTAGTGAACAAGAGTGATGTTTTGAGCCTTCATAACTATGTATCTTTTCTTTTTTTGTCTGCCAGAGGTGTTGTTCGATACCGCCTAATATTAGTATATTTGAGACATGAGTTTCTCATTCAAAACCTGCTTCTTCTAAAGCATTTTCTAAACAGGAATGTATTAATTTGTTTTTCATGTCCTGGGAAGGATTGTGTTTCTCATCTTTTTTCCCACATTCCACATAATGGAATAAATTTCAGGGGTCTGAGCTTTGGGGGTTATCTTTGTTCTTTTAAGAAATATTTCTGTTAAGGAAGTTCAAAAAAAAAAAAAGGAAATTCAAAGTTAAGAAAAGATGAGGAATCCCTACAGCATCATTTATTGCACCCCCTAGCAAGTTGCAGAGAATGAAAATCAGCCCTGTCAAAATTCAAAATCCTTCATCTGCCTTTGCAAAATTGTTTTGCCTTTTGCAGACAGTTCTATTCATCAGTTTGTGGCCTGGGAATAAGTCCAAAGGTTACAATGAAGGAGAAATCCCAATACATGCACAATGGGATCTTATTAATAAAAAAAGCTAATCAAGAGAAAATCAGGTACACAGTTAATGCTCGTAATATATTCCTTAAGGAATATATATTCTTTCCTTGCAGGAATATAGACTTGAGGATCTGCAGCAACCTGTTTTCATCTCGCTGCTTCAATCCTAGATAAAGTAACTTCATCACTTCTGACAACGATTTCAGTTGTTTGGATGGCACCTTTCCTTTTCCTACAAACCAAACAATCCAAGGCTTAATTGAGTTTGTAAAGTGCACAGATTATCTTTCTGAATGAACAAACCATTAGTAAAATACATCTCCTATTTTCCCTCATAGCCACAGTGGGGCAAGCAAGTTGTCCTGTTTTGATAGTAAATTATACAATTTTTTGTTGTCTGTCTTATGTACCATAGGATAGTTGAACTTTGCCATGTTCCACCATAATATTCTGTTGATTTTTTGGTTTTGAATGCAGGATGAAACTCTTTCCAGTTAGCAACTAATCCAGAAATTCAGGTTTTAGGAGCTTGAGACTGTTTCTTCTTTTTGCATGTCAAGACATTCAACGGCAATGAATAGGGCATAATTGCATTACAAGAATAGTAAAAGGCTTCAGTAAGCTCTTAGGTCTGTAAAAGTTCCTCTTTTTCCAATAAGACTATAAGTAGCTGGGTTTTTTAATCTTATAATATAGAAGTGATTTAGTGATTAAGATACTTTCTTCTTGTTCTAAGTCTTCTGATCAGCACAGATCATTGACATTCGTTTATAATACTTCATCGAAATTTTGTGAGCTATATCAGATGCACAACCCTAACCCTAAACCTGCTACTCCCATAACAAAGTAGCAAAACTAGGAGGAACATATCCAAAATCTTGATTAATCTTCTGATTCAGAAAGTTACAACAGTAAGAAATGCTGTAGTCTGGGTCACTGATCTGTCCTTGGACTTGTCTGGCATTTAGATTTACTGCTGTTGCCTGTGTTACTAGTGGACGAGGTACAGCCAACAGCCTGAAATAGATAACCATTGCCTAATTTTCTGATTCACTTTCCCTTTGGCAGTTGGAGGTGGGACATGGGGTAGGGCAGGCTGTGATGAGGAGTTGCTTTCTATTTTGTGTCCAAATAAGTGATACAGCTGACGGTAAACTGAGGCAAGAGGAGTTAAGTTATATAAAGTTTACCCATTTCTCACTCTCTGGCTTGGAACTCCAAAAAATAAACATTAAAAAAACAAACAAAAACAAAACACAAAACCAAAAAACACCTTCACGTGGGTGAGTTTACTTAGGAATAAGCATAATGTATATGATTTTGAACAACAATTTCAGAAAGAAGCAAAGGTACTTTTGAAGTAGTCACCGTTTTCTGAAGACCATGCTGTCTGTACGTTTTCATGCTTGTTCGCTTGGCTCTGACGGTAAGAACCTCGCAGGAAGTCGACACGCTCCTGAGGAGCCGTCTAACAAGAAAAGCCATGACTCAGCCCTGTACCTCCGTAAACACCAGTGTGTCGCTCACACACTTATCACATCAACGTTAGTCATGCGCTCACCACAGCAACATGTGTCATCGCAAGGCTTGGACTCGCAGCGAGGCGACCTCTCACACCGTGCCTGCCGCGGCGGGTTGCCTCAGCCCGCCCATCGCCGCCGCGCCGGGCCGCCCCGCGGGCACAATGCCATTCCGCGATTGCCAGGCCTGCAAAAACGGGCACCTGCTCTTGGAAAGTCAGGACGCTGATGCTGTGTTTGCGCTCCCTAGGCTTGTGCGGCAGTAAAGTTACCTAAGAAGAGACGACGATAATACGGGAAGGTTTAAATAAAACAGCTTTTATCACATGTGTTTATGAAAAAAAAACCCGAAGTTTTCTAGAAGAAAACCTTTTCAACGATGTGCTTCAGAAGTAAGTAAGTTTAAACAGTCAAATTCTGTAAAACTAAACCTTGCCTGATACAACAGGGAAGTTTCTGTAATATCTGACCTCCTTACTTTGAAATGTATAGCCAACGTTTATTAACTTTGGAAGTATAACACCAAGAAAATGAAACGTGTATGGAATTATTCATATTTTCATTCTGGGGGAGTAGGAACTTCCAGTGTCTTCTGCTACACTGTCGTGTGGGTGGCAGAGAAAAACATGTTAAAGGATGAATAATCCATAAATATCCTAACTGTTTCAATTGGCTGGGCATGCCACTGGCCTTGTATATAAACTACTCAATTAAATTTGTGGAGGTGTTCAAGGTCTATTTATATCACCCTCTGATCCATTTACTCTAGAGGAGTGATATTTTTGGAAACAAAGACTTGGCATGTGTACAGAGGTGAGCAGTACAGCTAACAAAACCATCAATTCCATCCGGCTCTAGCTTCTGTATCAGTTAAAAATATACACATAAATCTGAGACTTCTTGTTTTGTTTGAATTGTAGGTGTCTTTCAGTTTGATTTTTGGGCAGTTTTGTATTTCCTCTAATAAAACCCCAATCACTCCTACCTGAAGCTTACAATCCTTACTATCACACTGTGACGGCAGCAATACCCATGACAGACTTTTCCTTCTGCCATCAGCTAAAACCATATAGAAAACACCAGCCTGAAAAAAAAAAACATCAACACAGTAATAAATGTTATTTTTCATTGCACTATAAGTGAAAACAATATTTGTTGGGTTTTTTTCAGTCCCGAGATGATTTTGCAAAGCACTCACTCAACGGGACTTCTTTCCACACAGCATCCTTTCGAGAACACCTGCAACATCTTCTTATCGAGTAGCTGTTTGAAGTGGGGTGTCCTTTGTAGCGAGTCTCAGAAGCTCTCTGCAGTTGCAGCCCTCCAATTCCTGACCCTCGCCATCCTCTATGGCTATTTCTCTGTGGTTTGTATGTCCCCGACATAATATTATGCCAGTAATTGTATGGATGTGTTCGCTTTTAAAGCCAAGTTTTAATGTTCAGGTAAAGACACAGTAAAAATGCTGGGCATTGGTCAATATCATGCTCTACAAAGGTCAGTCTATGTGACATAAGTTCCAAAGGCATCTTCAGTCACTCACGTGTGGTCTGCTTAAGCATAGTCATAAAGAGGAATTCTGGTTTATAGTATTATTTAAGACTTAATATAGTAACGTGCCTCAGCAGCTCACAGTTCCACAAATACTAAGACATTTCTGACTCCAGCATTACTATCTTGTTTTTTTGTAAAGGAGGAAACAGAGACATACGGTGATTAAGGAATTAAGCCAAGGTCATACATGACGAGTGTGTCAGCTGCTGTTAGAATTCAGGTCATTTTCTAACCAAATGAATAATATGTACATTGTACAAGTAAGAGGAACTGTAGTTATTTTGACAAGTTTCACACAGTGCTCAGGGTGATTTTCTTCAAAGTAACTGTAATAGCGAGCTTCATCACTTGTCACTTCAGTAGATGGGCATTCCTTGCCTTCCCCCACCCGGCTGCACCAAGCCACAGAAAGTCCCTCCTCAGTATGCTTAGGCACTAACCCAACAATAGCCACAGGATGGGAATTTGAATGTCTCGAGAAAACTTAGTTCATGTGAAAATTCAAATGAAAGCAAGTGATTCCATGAAAACAACTGACGTAATTCTTATGTCTTTCTTATCCACTAACTATACTCTGATTTTCTAGTGATTTCCTTCTTATTAAATATCAGAGAGCAGTTGCTTCTGAGGAGGTAGTCCTAGTCTGTACCAGTGCTGTACACAGAGGGAGTCTGAAACGGTAGCTTCAGGGCTATCACTTGCTGCAATACGTTTTACACTTCAGTGGAGTTCTCTTTGACACACCACTGAAAATCATCCGAATGCCCAGGCAGTGCATGAAGTGGTGAAGGCATTAATCAGACCATGAAAATACACATTGTAAGAAGCATATAATCAATAAACCAGATATTATCTAGTCATCAGATCATTTCTTCTGCTTCAGATTCATTCTGGTGAGAAGGAATCTTGTAATGAGGAACAAACCCCCTTAAATATTAGAAAACACAAAAACCTCTTAAATGTTGCCAATGTATCACAGTGAAAAAAAACCCCATGACTAAAGCTATATTACTTGATACACTTCCTTTATATCTATATATATGAAATATATATATGAAATATATATATATTTACATATATATTAAATATATCTAGATCCTATAAAATTATAGGATCTACTGAATTGGGCAATTAATGGGACAGAAAGTATTTATGTTTATCCATGTAGAACAAAATGTGGAGAACACTGAAAGCTCTGCGAGAATTTTTAAATGTTGTACTTCTACTTGATAGTATTTTAAATCCACAATTTGTATTCTTTGCATGTATGGTATTTAAACTTTTGGTTTTGTTCCTAAGTTGATTTGTATTTTCTGATAACCTCATCTTCTCCATGGATAACCAGAAGATATCTGAACCAGAAACTGCAGCTTATGTGAAAAGAGTGAAACATTGGTTTGATTTCAGAGTTTTTGGTCTTTACAATTTACATTTAGTATTTGGCCTTCAGAAGAAACTCGTAACGTTGCTTTAATTGAAACTCTCTTCACAATAAAAAGCAAAGGAAACTGTTGTAGCATCAGGCAACAGTAGGGAGGTCACTTAGCAGATGCAGTTCTCCGAAGTTTGGCCTAATTCTGCTGCTGCTTCTGCACCAGAGAAAGTGAAAGAAGATCAAGCTTCTAAATTTAAAGACCGCAGACTCAGTCTTCCTACCGCCACATGTCCTTAACTTTAAGCATATAAGAAGTCTTGTTGACCTCTGAAGGACAAGCATAGGCAAAGGAGATACTCGTGAATCTCGGCAGGGCTGGAGCAAGTGGCAGAGACATAATACCCTTAAGACAGACAGGCTAAGCTGCCTTAGAAAGCAGAGACAAAGGAACGACTGTTCAAGTATTCTGAAAAGAAGTGCTGCAACAAAGATAGCCCTTTGTCCAGGTGTTATTACAACACCAACCAAAAAGGAATTCTGCATTCAGCAAATTTTAACCAAGCATGACTGCTATTGCCTTTCTGTGCAGTGTGTAGTTTTGGCCTCCTAATTACAGGAAGTGTCTATGAGGTAGGTAGGAGTGACATTCAACTGCAGAATAATCTTACTTACTGTACTTACATTAATAGGCTTACATTCTCAGCAAAGGACATCATCCTACTGTGAAGGAAATTGTTTTAAGATGCTTTCAGTCATCAATTTTAAGACTGTAGTAGTTTGCTATGAAGTCCTTTTGGTCCTTCATTGAAATCTGTAGCAGCTTCCTTCCTTCGTTTGTCACACGCAAGCGTGCGTGGCAGGGGGCCACTCTGCCGCCAAACACGTCACGCTAAGCACTGCAGATGCAGCATCTCGGATCCACTACGGAATAAAGGCCAGGGAGGCCCCTGCCCAAGCCGCGCGGGACGAGCGCGCCGGGAGCCCCNCGCAGCGCCCCCAGCGGCCGCTCGGGTGGCGCCGGCTCCACCCCTGGAGGCCGCGGCGCCGCTCCCTTCCCCCTCCCGCCGCCCAATCCCGTGCCGGGCGGAGCGCCATGGATGCCGCTGGCCGCCGCCCGGTGCGGGGCTCGGCTGCTCGCCGCCTCGCCGCTCGTTCCGCGTCCCCACGGCGCTGAGGAGGGGTCTGCTCCGGCGAGGAGGCTCTGGGAGGCCGAGGTGAGAGGCGGGGTGGGGGGGGCAGTGCGGGGCCGCCTGTGCTGGCGCGGGGCAGACGGCGCCTTTCCCGAGNGGGAGGCGGCGGCTGCGGAGAACCTGTGCGCGGGGACGGAGGGGCAGAGCGCGGCGGCGCTGCCGGACAGTCCCGAGCGCGGGGGCGGCGCGGAGCGGGAGGCCGCGGGGGGAGGGGGCCCCCAATCCCCGCGCGCTGGCCCGGGGCCTGCCGTGCGTGTGCGTGTGTGTGTGTGAGTGTGTGCGTGTGCGCGCAGGCCCGGGCGGTAAGGGCTGACTTCAGCTGCGGCCTGGCCTCGTTTCTGCTGCGGCTCTCGTGGGAGCCCCGGCCTGTCGTCCCGCTCTGTTTGCTGCTCGCTGCTCTGCTTCCGCCGGGTCAGAGCCCGTCTGGGGTTGAGGAATAGCAGGTGCCTGTGTTGAACTCGGCTCCCTTTCACTGTCTCTCTCAGTTTTCTCGTTTCTGTCGCCTTTATCCCTCCCCCGCTCCCCCTCCGTCGAAGTTAATGATTTAGTCCCGTTGAAGAGAAGCACTGTCCTTACAGTATGGTCTCGCTTGTAGTGGCCAAAAGTAGTTTTATTTAACCTTGGAACACGAAATACAGCCTGAAAGCAGTTCAGAGGATCATAAGCATTGTTTTAAAGCACAAAAGATGAATTTAGTGGCGTTTGAATTACTTTTTACAGGAAGATTGCAGCAGCAATAACGAAGATATATCACTGAATGATCTGTAATGTCGTTTTGGCCTTAAATGATAAAAAAAATCATCTCTGTTATACTTTTATTTTCTCACATCTTTTGAGTTCAAAGCTGTTGTGAAACAGCACTGCTGATTCAGCATACATTTTTCCATATAATACCAGTTTCTCATTCCTTTTTGTAGATGTGCCCTTGGTGGAGTTATTTTTTAATTATTAACTCATTAGCAGAAAGTAAACAGGTAGGCAGACTTTGTCCAGGGTGAGCTTCTCCCCCCTCCTCTCCTCCCCTCAATTTGTGGCAGCACTGTCCAGCATTTCATCTTTACATAAGCTAGATTTTAAAAACAGGGATTTTTTTTTTTAGAGATTGTAAGAAAATAGTCATGTTTGCTGTGTTCTTAGGTAGGGGAGGTGAATTTGTTTGTTGGTAATGCATAAGTAAAAAGGAAGCACCTAGGTCAAAAATATCTCTTAACCTTTAAAAGGGACTTTTTCGGTCTTCAGCTTGCATGTACAACAAGGACCAACAAATAATGTTGTTTTCCTTATATGTACATGAATTATGGGAATCAGTCACTGCATTTAAAAAGAAAACCTATGAGTTATGTGTTTTGGGGGGCTGAAATAAACTAACGAACCTCAAACTCTCAAAAAGGTCAATGATTCTTAAATTATCTTTTTGATCTTTGGACTTAAGGAATTATTAGGAAATAAGCTTTTTCTGTTTCCCTTACTTAAAAACATGAGGGATTAATAAAACCTTTACAAAGATTCTCCAAATCTTTAGTTATACATCTCTTTTTTTTTTTTTTTCCCTGTGGATTTGTATTTAAAATGTGACCTTTGGCCATCTTTCTGTATTGACTATTTTAGTGAGGAGGTAATCCATCTTTCAGAAAGTTGGATACTTCATAATAAAATGATATTAAAGGAAAGGAGATAGGCAAGACAACACTATTTGTCTTTATGTTAGCTTTGAGAATAAACAAAAGAGATTTCTTTCCAGTGAAACAGAACAAACTCATTACCGTTTTACTTATGTATAAAGCTTGGAGCAAATAAGAAAAACAACTGATCAAATAGGTGTAAATTCTTTTAATATCAGCCCAAAAATATGGTACACATTCTAGAGAGGAACTAATACGAAAAGTTTAAAGACAAGATTGTGATGATGTTTTTGGGTTTTTTTTGCTTTCTTTCCAGGTGAAAACTGCAAAACCCCGGAGCTGACTGAAGAGAGAAGTTAATTGTGCTCAAGTTAGTCTGGCTTGAAAAAATTAAAGGATATTTTTGGTACTTTTTAATTTAAGTGGAGGCGGCTTTTGTTTTTTTTTTATTAAAAACCATGGCAGATGTGGACCCAGACACATTGCTGGAATGGCTGCAGATGGGGCAGGGAGATGAAAGGGATATGCAGCTAATAGCACTGGAGCAGCTATGCATGCTGCTTCTGATGTCCGACAACGTGGATCGCTGTTTTGAAACGTAAGTAGTTCGGGCTTTCGTTGATGGAATGTTATTTTACTGTCTCCTAGCTGAAAAAACATTTACCATTCCTAGAAACTCTTAGCTTTAGAAACGTTTTTACAGACTGAACTCGAGTGTAGGTTGCTAAAATGAAGAACTGCTGTTAATGTGTGAAGTGCTGTTGTCTGGTTAAAAATGTAGTGTCGTGTGAGTGATCCACAGTCCTCGTTCTGACACGTGGTCCAGTTGCAACGCTGCATTTGGCTCTTTAAATGGAACTGTGTGGAAATGTTTGGGATTGATTTTGGTTTTTTAATGGTAGAGAAAAACTTTTTGTTCTGCATTAAAACTATAACGATCATCTAGATGTATTTAACATTCATTCTGTTACAATGCTTTTCTCAAGAGATATAGTAGCTTTTTTTGAGTTCTGTAAATCTAAATGAATGCCGGGAACGTTAACTACTGCTCACATAAATATTTTGCTCCTTCTTTGAAGGATATTGCCATGCCACCCTCGTTTTCAGCTGTGTTTGTATACTTAGGATAGCACAGTTCCCCTTCTCATTCTTTTTGTATTTCTCACAGCACAAAGTGCTGATGTAACCTCTTCTGTTACCTAATGGTGTTGCACTACTTCCTGTGAAGGCCTATAAGTAGTATGGAGAGGGGGTAGCAAAAGTGTAAACAATCACAACTTTTAAATCTGACATCTCTTGCCTTATTTTTTTGTGTTATTTAAATTTTTTTTTGTTACCTGAGTTCTGATGTTAACACTCTTGGGTCTCCTCTTTTTCCATCTTCTTCATTACTCTTCCTTTCTTTTGCGTTTTAGAGTATGGCTAGTGTCTTTCTGATACATCCCACTTCCTAGGCATGTGGGTTTAGAGTATTCAAGAAGATAGCTGTTTTTTATTGTGTTTAGTTTTGTAGCCCTGAAAAAGAGAACAGTTTTGGGGCTTGTCTCTTAAAAGCTGATAATCTGTATTGACTGCTTTTACTACAGAAAGTGAGAAATTTGTACATCTCTAACATTTGTAGTAGTTGCATAATAGTGAGCACAGTTTTGTGTGCTCCTTTAGAGTCAGAAATTCTTCATCTTGGCGTTGATGAGCTTACAGGTAAAATTTTGACTTGGAAGAGACTTAATATAGGGAGATGTAGTCAGCTTTCCTATCTGTGGAGGACCTCCCTGGTAGAGGACTAGGTTTTTCAGACTTAATAATTTGTCTCTGTAGAAAAGAATCTGGTTCTTAAAAATGACTTTTTTTTTGTTTGATTCTGACAAATCTAAGTGAACTACTAGATTCAGTATTTTCCATATAGACTTAGAACGGAAGTAGAAGTCTGTGCATAAGCATTTGTAAGGATATCTTCTGGGTGATTGAGAATCAGAAATTAAATGGCAACTTTTAAATATGAACTAGTGGTGGGTTTTATGTGTTTTGTTTAGAACAGACTTTCATCTCAATTTGAATGAGTTTAGTCCCAAGTGCTTTTTATTTCTTAAAGTATAGTTAATGAATGCTCTATTATTGCAGTGTTGTGGTTTTAAAAATAGTTTTTTATGTCTGAAAGTAGAAACATTTAAAATACCTTTTGGCTTTTCAATTTTTGTTCTGAGCCTTGGTATGATTTAATTTTACTAGTCTTCTAAGTTAATGATCTCTTGCAGTTGTAAGCTTCCCTTAAACAGGAGGATACAGTCTAAATTGGGAAAAGTTATCAAGGTTCCATCCTGCTGAAGTGACTTTACAATGAAGTTAAAACTGCTGCTTTTGGTTTGCATGATGAATATACTGTGAGCTGATGTGGTAGCTCATTACCTTCTAAAGGGAGATATACTTCCCATTTATTGCTCACCAGTTTTCTTCTTCCCAGTCATATTCTTGCCTCATGCCAGCATCAGGGCTTACCAGACTCCTCTATTTAGTAGAAGGACAAGCTGCTCTTTAAACCTGCTGAAGAAGATGGCTAGTTTTCTGCTGTTAAAGTGAATTACAGCAGATCATAGAGATGTAACTGGAAATATGGGAAAAGCAGAGTAAGGTATACGCTCTTCAGGGGAGAACTTTGCAGTGGATTGGCTCAAGTGCCCTTGGTCTCATACCCTATATTTCAAGGTGACTATTTACTTGAAATTCTCTGTAAGAAATAGATAATATATTGAAAAGTGGCTTTAAAATCTTTCCAAATGATAGTTCACGTAGACAAAACCATCATGTGCCGAGGGATTGTAACTGAAATAATTCTTGGTAATGTTTTAAAGTTGCTTTTCAAGTATGTTTTCAAAGGAATTATTGCTTGTCTAAATAGGGGATTTACTATAGTGCAGAAAGCTTGCCAAACACATTTTTTCAGGAACTAATTTTGCAAATGGTTTCAGCACAGGCCTGATCTATAATGTGCGTGTATTTTTATGTTGGTAAGGAAACCAGCCTCTAGACTTTACAACATTGCTCTTCTTGCTTAATGGAAGAAAAAAATTCTCAAAGTTCTGTATGCTGGGCGGTTGTTTCAAGATCTTAGAATTGTTTATTCCTATTAATTATGTTGTTGAAGACGTCAAGAAAATTTTTCATCTGTGGAATTGAACAACTGAAAGATGAAGGGTGTAGTCCTAAACTAGTCAATTTTTTGAAGAATGAGATGTGATGTTTTTCAGGAGTCAGTCACGGTGACTTTATAGTCCACTTTTACATATGAAATGACTTGCTTTATGACATGAACTAAGAAAAAATTCATCATTTTAGTGAAATGTATCTGGTGCATGTGGTGAGGAGTAGCAAAGCTGTGAAACAAAAGACACGTGAAAAATATTGACATGAATGCTATACATTTTGCCTAAAAGCAAAGCAGTGTTTTCAGACTGTTTTCTTAAGGATTTAAGGCCAATACACTGTATCCCTTAGCAAAGAAAGGTCACGTACTTGGATCTTAAATGTCAAAAAAGTTGTTGAAATGATGGATTCAAAATCCTGTACATCATTATTGTAGTGAAGTAATAGGGTTACTTTGCAAATGTATTCTCAAGGAAATTACATATTTTAAAGTTAATAACTGATTACAAGAGTAAAGGGTATTCAAACTAGTGCTTCAGATCAAATCAGAAAAGTGGAAGCAAGCACAAATATACGGTGGTGTATTTCATAGTGTTCCGGCAAAGTTGTAGCAGCATCACACAGGTTGTGGGGTATGCAGCTAATAACAGGTTGTGATGCCAATTAATTGACATTTCTTTACTTCTCAGATTTGCATATTACGTCCAATTAAATTATTTTTAGTGTTACTCATACGTTAGCGTTACAGAAATCAGCGTTGTGTTCATCTGCTGGTGATAATGAGTCACAGACACTGTTAGTCACTTAGTATGAAGAACAGCTAATGTCCTACCAGCAGCTCCAGCCACAGAAACTTAGTGAATAGAAATGCTTCTGTTAAGTAGTTGAATGGGATTAAAATAGCTAAACTCATTGTGATTATAAATGTTAGTCCCAAACTGTAGTTAAATTGTGTGCTATTAAGTGATTTTTAACAGGGATTTTAAGTACGCATTTTGTAGAAACATAACTGAAATGGTAATTTCAGTGTTTAGGTTGTTACAGGTAATTTCAAAGACAATATAGAGGCTGTTAGTTACCCTCACACCTTATTAATATAACCCCTTTCCATACAGATGTTTCAATGTATCTGTAAAAAATTTATTTCAAAGCATCGAACTGTGGGCTCCTGAGTTTATCAGGATTGTTTAACTCCAGGGATAGGAAGCTGAATCGGTAGTTTTCAGGCATATTTTTAAGTTGGGGCTGGCTTTAAAAGCTGCATTGCAATTCAGACAATGGTAAACTGCCCTGTAACATCTAACAATCAAGGCTGAGCAGGCAGCTCTGTCCGTATCAAGGTGGTTTCATGGTGTGTGTCCTACAGCTTTAAGGGGGGGGAGGGGGAAGTCAAGCCATTATTAACAGTTTTGTGCTGGAATGCAGCCAGGAATTAATTGGGATATGTATTGCTGTCAACAAAAGACTACAGTTCTCATTACTTTAAACGGTGTAAAGCATAAGTTCTTACTGAATTATTGGTCTGGACTAATGCGGACATCTCAGAAAGTAAAATGGGAAGACTCCTGTGGTTCCTCCAAACTTGTTTTGCCGTGTGCTGAAGGCAGAGTGTATGGCAGCACTGGAGTTGCTCACCCAGTGGGCTCGAATGCAGTGGGATCTGCAGCATCCTATAGAGTGCTTTTCTGAGTTGGAAACAGGGGTGTGTGCTGTAGTTTTCACCGAGCTATCTTTTTAGAGCATAACGTTTAGAACTATTTCTGATTTTAAGGCTGTTTTTTTGTTGTTGGGTAGTTGGGTATTTTGCAACAGTAAGAGTTTTAACAGGCTAAGGTCTTTCTGGTTGCTCTTTGTAAAATGGGAGTTACGGTCTCATTGTAATGGGTATTATGGAAATTAATTAGCCTCCTCTAGTCATTTTGAGAATCTTAAGGGTTACGAAGGCTGGAAGGGAAGATCAAGTCATTTAAATTGACATCCTGTCTTCTGTTATAGGGCCTAGTGTTTTACCAGGTTATTACTGAATTGAATGTCTTGTTTGATACAAATCTAATTCTTCCAATAGGGCATCCTAAGCTGATCTTACTGCCCGTTTTGTTATTTAATCTTTTGTCTAGTTGTCTTTGTTGCTGAAATTTGTTGTTACTTTTCCATATGAGTTGGCCAGGCTGCTGCATTCTGTGGTGGGTAGTCAGTCTGCCTTTTCCTCTTGGATTAAAAGCCAGAACCTTTCTTACCGTGAAAGTACTTGTACACAAGGATATCATCAACTCTTGATTTTTCCCTCTGTTTTTTTAAATCTTGATATTTATTTTTTTTCCCCTCTCCAATTTTTCTGTTTCCAAGTTTTTTCAGAAATGTTTTCCAGTGTTGTCTTCATCCATGCTGTTTATAGTAGCACATTGAACTTACTACTTCTACATCCCAAATTTAGTTAAATGTTTCCAAAACACTGTATGGGAAGTGTGGTTTTAGTTATTTCTCTTCAGAGTTGCTTTCCAGGGTATGATTGCTCTCTTCTTGGGGTATGGCTTAATATATTACACAGACTAAGATCTGGAACTTGGCTTTTGTGTAGGTTGAAATATGTTTTGTTTAAATGAGCATATGCCTGTAAATAGTCCAGACAATTCTGTACAACTCATCACACTGTCTTTGTCACTTGTCTGGTATGTTTTTCTTTTTTATCCCAGTAGTATCATCAAGTACCCTTTGGGTTTTTTTTCTTCAGGGTTTTGTGTGTGAGAAAAAATTGAAATGATTCCTGCAAGTACTATGTGAAAGATGGGTGTGGAATTTTAGGGCAGCAACTTAATGACTTTTTGAAATATTCCATTTCCTAATACACTGGATAAGACCAATAAAATAGGTGTTACAGGAATTTCAAATGGCAAGCTTCCTTTCTTGAATGACTGTGCTAGTCACATTATTGTAAATATTGGCTTCTTATGAAGAGGCCATGTAAGAGGCATAGACAATGTGGATATTCAGTGGATTGGTAACCGGGAAATGGAAGTATTCTTGTTTAAGTTGGTTCTCTTTTTGAGCATATCAGAAGGTAGTAGGGAGATGTGCATATTTAGGCACATTTGGGACAAAAAGGACAACTTTCCAATTGCTTCTTTTGTTTTGAAATGTTAACAAATGTCATGTGTACTTGAACTGTTATCTGTTGGCATGATTGAGGTTAGTACAAGTAGAAATCGTATTCAGAAGTATCTGTAGTTTCAAATTCTTTAATTTATTCAGCTACTGTGGATGAAGTTTCCACAAAAAATTTACAGAATGCTGAAGAGAAGAACACAAACATGTGGATTTACTACCCTGGGGCATGGCATATATTTTACAAGATACTGGAACACGCAGAAGGCATTTTTACATCCTTTGTAAATTCAAGAGCAAAGACAATGATACTGTATTTAGATGCTACCTATCCTGCAGAAGCTGTTTCTTCTTGTACATGTTTTCTTTTGTTTCCTTTTACATGTTTCATATTTACTGAATGTGTAGTTGAATACTTAGATGATGTGTTCCCTCCTAATTGTGAACTCTTGAAAGAAGGTTCAGCCTTCTGTCCTTTATTTAGCTAAAAAGAAGTTTGAAAGTGTTTCTAAATGTCAAACTTGAATTCTAGGTTATTTTAATTTCTAAGAATGCAGTTTATGCTGGAGTGTGTTCAGAATGGCATTGTTAATTCTCTGGCTTTATTGGCCTGAACTGTGATTGTAATTAAGGGTAGGGATTCGGAGCTGTAAAAGCTTAATGTTTTTTAGTTGTAGTCAAAATTCCTGAACTAATTTTTAGATGCTTCTTCCTCTTGCATTTCGAAATATATTTCTCAAGTGGTATACATAAGTGGATGTTTTCTTGCGTTTATTTGTTCTGTAACAGCATTGTGAGAGGTCAGTGTATAATAGGCTTTGGAGGTGGCTCTAAATAGCTGTAGAGGCAACACAGGTGTTGGAGCAATTCTTTTGTGGATAATCTTGATTGCTGATGTTTTTGATTGATATCTCGGGGGAGAAAAAAGGTATTTCAGGAAATGAAAAAAACAAGTCTGAAATCTCCTATGCAAAGAACTACAGAAAAGAAAAACAATCATTAATCAAAAATAAGTTGGAATTACTATTGTGTTAAGAACGAGCTGCTTGTGCAAGATGCATGTTCTTTGAAAGGAAATTTCAAGTTGTGTGATACATTGTAAATGTTTAACTGGTATACGTTTTTCCTCCAAAAGCAGTTGCTAATGAGGTTTAAATTTAGTGTTTTAATTTTTAGTTATTTAAAATTACTATATATTAAGTAATTATTAAATAGCATAGGCACATACAATTCCAGATTTTCCCACTTCTAAGTGATGTCAGCAGATGGCATGCATTAAGGATCCAGCACAAGTGCTGGCAGGCAGCAGAGCTTGGTTTTGGTTGTCTGCCACAAGTCATGTGTCTCAGGGCAGGCTCATGAACTGAAGGCTGTGTCAGATGGCAGGGTCTCTGTGCCTCCTTCGGCTACTCTGGAATGGAGAAACACACCCTAATGCCAGCAGAAGTTGTGTGCACCATTTTGGGAATGAACTGGGGTTGTCTGGTTTTTCTTCTTCTGGGTTTGTTTAAAGTAGTCTTTAAACTACTATTATTGTTGCTGTTTTATCTAAAGCTTTTAAGTGTGTTTAAAATATGAAAAGTAATTACAGAGTTTGCACTGCCTATTTTTACTTTCTTGGTATCTTTTTCCACTGTCAATCTGTAAAATCAGCTGAGTCACTTCATTTGAGTATAAGGGCTTAGCACTGGCAGGAGCTTACAGCTGTAGCTATTTTAAGAATTTTGGATCCCTACTGTTGATAATTCTGTTCCTAAAGAGGAGATGAGGGGGAGGGGAAGGAAAGATTCAGAAGTGTGTCAGCATATAGAGTTATGCTGATGGTAATGCTGTAGAGGTTGTAGTAATGTAATTATAGTGATAGATTTCCTTGGCCTTTCTTGGTGTCTTATCAATACATCTGTGATATGTAGAAAATACTTTTAGATCAATTAAATTTTCTGCAGAGAAAGAATCTATATTAAAGAATTTGTATTGCATGGTCTCTACGACTTATTTTAACACTGAAGGCATGAATATGTTTTTAGTAGAAATGATACTAAATCAGCGCTTTTTATCTGGCTTAGTTCTTCATGTCAGTGCTCTAATCTTAATGGATTAGAAAATAAAAAACAAATCTTGATGCTGAGTAATATTTATTACAAACTTTTAAAAATAAGTTGTTTACAAAGCCATCTTCCCTCAAGATCTCTGAAACATGGTGGTTGGAAGACTCGCAAGATAAGTAGCAGAAGCTCTTATCCTAGGAGTACAGACAGGAATGAGGTTGGGTGGACATCCAGAACTGAGAGACTTAATTAGTAGGAGATGTAGTGTTGGTCACAGAGTAACCTCATTAACTCACTGAAGTCAGTCTTTCATCGAGAAGTAACACAGAGTAACCTCATTAATTCACTAAGTCAGTCCTTAATCACTCTTCTAAAGCACTTTAGGAAGTGCCCAATGTCATGGTAATATAGTTACTTGGACGTGAAATCGAAAAATATTTTCCTTTAATTTTCATATTCATTAAGAGGTGTATTTAAATAGAAATCTGAACTTTAGAGCTACCTATTAGCTCCTGTTAGCCATTATCTTCTCATTTGAAGAATAAAAGCTATTAAAAATAGTTTTGCTTTGTTTTTTTTTGTTTTTTTTTTTTTTTTACTTTCTGTATTAAAACAAACCACCATCTTTTTGTCTCGCTGCACATTGGTCACTGTGATCAGAGTGATTTCCTCCTGCCCCTCCCCAACTTCGAGAATAAAACAACTTTTCTTTCTGTCAGAACTTCGTTTTTCTAAGATGCGTTACTTCTTTTAGTCAATATATGGCACCATGGTTTTGTTATTGAGGTGTTTTAAGTTTAGAAACTTGGCTTTTTTTCCCTCAGTGGGAGCTGAGGCCTGCAGTGACAAATGGTTCATTTGTGTTCTGTCCTCTTGGAAATGAAAAGCACCAACTGTCAGTAGATGGAAGTGTACTAAAGCTGATGTTCAGTAGCTGTCCTGTCACCTCAGTTCCTTCAGTGCTGTAGTTCTGCCCTCATCCTCCCTGTTGTCCTGGGAAGTTTTGGCAGCCTTGTTTTTGCCATGTAGATGGTTTTCTGTGTGAGTCCAGCATGCAGACACTGTGGTACAGACACTCCTGAAATGCTTTGCTTCACTGCTTTTAGTTTTGAGCATAGTCTTAATTGGAGCAGCACTAGGGTCTATATTACTGATGGGACCTAGTTTTTTACAGCAAATATTTGAGACGCTTTTAGGTCCCTTTGAACTGTTTTGGCTTGCCTGAGGGAGCTAGCAGGGATTTACTTTGGAATTGAAGTGTAATAGTGACACATACCTGTATGACTTGTCTGACTCACTCTTTTGTTCCTACTGGTGTTGGTGTATTTGCTTAATCGGTGCTTCAATGAAAAGAGCGACTGGTCCTCAGAAAGTGCTCTTTTCAGGACTTGATTGCTAGAAGTGTTTTCAGATGAGCAGTGGATTTCTCCCCTGTGCTGCCTTTGCTTATACTTTAGTAATAAGGGGCCTTTACTCAGAACTGGATTGAAGGAATGCTCAAGAACTGCTTTGAAAGACCTTTCCCACTGAGTAAGGGTAAAACATTACTGTTTTCTTAGGGGTCAAGTGCCAGCACAGAGAAATCCACAGTGAGACTGTGTGACAGAAGGAGAGTACCACAAACACTTGCTATGTGGCTGTGACGGTGTTGCATCCTGTCATGTGACATGCTGGTGTTCCCATATGCCCCTTCCAGGCCTTTCTCTGGCACTATTCACACATTCCTGTTCTTAACCCTGAGACGTATAGAGCAGATGCTCGTAGTTTCAATGCCAAGAGACCCATGTAATAGCTTAGTGTGGGTTTGAGGATTAGAAGGTGATCTTTAAAAAGCTGACCTGAATACTTCAGCTTGTAACACAGTTGTTGATAGAAGTTACCTTCAGCATGGTGACTGAAATCCTTCAAAATTACAAAATTCAAGCCACCATGTTTGAGAAGACTATGAGTGGACCACTGCGGGGTGTGTTGGTTGCCTTTCTGTGTTCTTATAGGCTCAACTGTAGCTCTAGACAGTGTATGAGTGGCAGAACTGATACTTTCTGTTCACTTGCTAGCAGGACCTTTAGGGACTGCAAAGGCACAAGTGGACTTCAGCAGGCAGAAAGAATCTGAGTTTTTCTGTATGGCGTGTGTGTGCTTAGGAGTGTACATCTTTTAAGACTTCACGTGTAACTAACCATTCTTTGTCTACTGAAACACTAGTTTGTAGTTTTTACCATGAAGTAAATACAGTGATGTTTTAATACAGAGTACTGAAGTTTGGGTTTTTTTTTTTTTTGCTTTGCATTGAGCATGTTTTGTAGGTGTGTTAATCCCTCTGTTTAAAACTCTCACCAGTCCATATGATTTATCTAGTTGTGTAGTAAATTTGCTCTCCCTTGATTCAGCTGCTGCTGAATTAATTCTACCAAGTCTTCCAATGCCTGGAGCAAATACTTTCACAAGTAATGTTGTGGTTTAACCCTAGCCAGCAACTAATGATGGTGCAGCCACTCACTCCTTCCTGCCTTCCTCCTTGCAAGTAGGGTGGGGAGGAGAATCAAGGAAAACAAAAAGTGGAACTCTTGAGTTGAGATAAGAACAGTTTACGAAGTAAAATGTAATAATAATAAAAATATAGAATTTAGAAATGAAAAGGAATATAGCAAAAAAAAAATCCAGGGAAAAAACCCAAGCGCTGCACAATGCATTTGCTCACCACCCAGTGACTGAGCAGCAATCCACCCCTTTCCACCAGCTCTCCCTCATTTATACACTGAGCATGATGTTCTCTGGTATGGAATAGCACTGGGTGGTTATGGTCAGCTGTTCTGGCCATGCTCCCTCACAGCTCCTTGTGTTCTCACAGATTACTTGGTGACAGGGTCGGGAGAGGAGCAGAAAACACATTGACTCTGTGCAAGCCTTGGTCAGCAATAACCAAAACATCTCTCTATTATTGATGCTGTTTTTCAGCACAAATCCAAAACATAGCCCTGTTCCAGCTACTAGGAAGGAAAATTAACTGTATCCCAGCTGAAACCAAGACAAATGTGTCTACAATACAGAACCAAGGTCAAAGATGTTCTTTTGGAGCCTTCAGTAGGAGTAGCACTTTGTGTGTAGGTTGTATATCATCATCTTGTTCTGAATATTACTGTTCCAAGTAAAGCAAAGTAGAGCACCATTCTTTAAAAAAAAAACCAAACAGCTGTGAGCAAGTAGAATAAGGAAATCAGTGTAATGATGTGATATGCTGAGCAGTAAATAGTTGTCAAAATTCCTGGAATGTCACGAGAAGATGTAATAAGGTGAGATGATTCGTTTGCAGTTTTCTGTCTCTGTCTGTCCTATTATATAATTATTTCTAGGATGGAATCTGTTTTCCTGAGGTAGTACAGGGAGATCCTGATCTGTCACAGGAGCCCTCAGGTGATACAGCAGACAAATATAATGACTTGTAAGTCACAGACAATAGTTGAGGAGAAGGAGGTGCTAAACATTAGGAACTTTTCTGGATAGGAGAAGACAATTCAGTGAGAAGTTCAGAGCTAATAATCCGTGAGGCTCATCTAATGTGTCTAATGATCACAAGACTGCAGTAAATTAGATGGGAAGAAGGCAGTATTTTAAACTTGCAGGGAATGCATGTGTGTATGCATTCCTGCCTGCTTGTTTATGTGATACTGATGAAAGCCATTCAGCTACAGTTGTCCACAAAAGCTTCTGCTAAGGTATTGTTTCACTTGGTTCAGCACAGAAATTTACCATCTTATTCATAACAATCTGCACAATTACGGTACTGATTAAATTCTGGGAAATAATTAATTTTTTTTGTTTTTACTTGTCTCAAACTGTTGACATCCATAGAGTGAAAAACTATGTGAAGAATCTTGGACATAGCTTCTTGTATGCATTTCTGAAATATACCTTCAAATAGAACTTGATAATTATGGTTTCATAGAATTATAACAAGTCTGTAGCTGACCAGAAAAGTTGTTGAGTAGTGAGGAACGTTGCATACTTGACTGGCATAGTAAACTTTTCTTTTTTTTTTTTTTCACTAATGTCATTGCAAGTTCAACATGTTAAATAATTGTGCCGTTTGGGACAAGCTATGGCAATGTATTGGCTTGAAATAATATCACAGAGCAGTGGGGAAGATAGCATAGAGGTCCTGTCTAGGCAAATTAGTGTACTGTGGACTGCACTGGCCAAATGTGGCTTTTCTCTCTGGTATGATTTTCAAGCCTGTGATTTTTGTGTGTGTTGTTTCTTGATTTGCTGCAGGGAAAAGAAGGAGAAAAAGAGCTTACCACTTTAAAGTTTCAGTGTTGCTTTTTTCTCTCATTTTTTTCTCTTCAGTCTTCATTGTTGCACTTAATCACAGAATCATAGAATCTTAAGGGCTGGAAGGGACTTCGAAAGATCATCTAGTCCAACCCCCCTGCCAGAGCAGGACCACCTAGAGTAGGTCACATGTGAACTCGTTCAGGTGGGTTTTGAATGTCTTCAGAGAATGAGACTCCACAACCCATCTGGGGAGCCTGTTCCACTGCTCTGTCACCCTCACAGTGAAGAAGTTTTTCCTTCTGTTTCTTTGGAACCTCATATGTTCCAGCTTGTACCCATTGCCCTCTGTCCTATTATTGGACAGAAGGTTTCTGCTGAATCTTCTGCATGGTGTAGTTCAGCTCTCTACTTTCTGGTTACTAGCAGTACCCAACAAAACTAAAAAAATGAAACCAACTCAACCAACAGACAAAAAACCAAACCAAAACAAACAAAAAAAAACCCAAAAAACTACCCCCCAAAAACAAAAATCACAAACTGTTAAAAGAACCAAGCATCAAATAAATAGAGCTCCGATGTTGAAGCACCTTGAAAGAATTTTCTGTGAAAACTCTTGTTAAAATTAGATCAGTTTTTATTTTCAGAAAGGATTTTTTTTTTTTCCCCCCAAACAAGTCAAGTTCTTACTATTGCTGCTTTTATAGGAATTCAGTGTATACTGACCGTAGTGTACAAAATTAGTTGAAATCTGGACAGCTTTTTATTTCAAGAACCAAATATTTCCCCCAGATTAAGTATATGACAAATCTACAATTTCTTCCTGAAACCTTATGGTACAGCTTGGTTTCCTTATTGGAGGGCTGGAAATCATTTGTATAAGTCAGCCAAAAAAAAAAAAATAATGTTGTGACAGCCATTGGCAGCTGTTATTGCCTTCTAATTGAAAAAGCATGGGCTCTGACTGAGTTTCTGGCAAAAAGTCATGTTGAAAAAAAACCTCAGACCTTTAAGTATTTGCTAGAGAGCTGTGCTCTTACAAGAGCGGATATAGTGCACTGTCATTTGGGTGCTAGCAGAGTTCAGTGTAAATGCTAAGCTCTTAGTAACTTTGTATTTTTGTTGTATGTGCTGGGTAAAGGGCTCCTGTGGACAGGGGTTTTAAGCACAGGAAAGGAAAATTAAAAAATGAAGAAGAAATAATTGTCAAGACAGAGGCAAGTTCCATTTGTGCATTATTTTTTTCTAAACTGTTAAATCGCATAAAAAATGTAAATCTTAGGTTTGCTAAGTACTACTTTTAATTCACTGCAGAAATCTAGAGGGCTTTTTCTTCTGTTGTCTTTGGAAATACAAGGAAAATTGTTTATTAATACTTGCTAATATTACTATTGAGACAGTGGAGCTCCTTACCTTCCACTTGGTTATATGCTTGTAGTTTTGGGGGTTTTTTTAAGATTTGTGTTTATTGGTAATCTTTTTTTATACACTGTTCATAGCAATATTTTAGTCATCTGTCTGGTGTTGTGTAAATGCAGTGTAAGAGATCCAACATCAAGACACTAGAACAGGTAGCACTGTCTGCTTTCAGTTTGATGTACTGAGGTGCTTCTTGTGCCATTGTACTGTAGTCATCTAAAGATAAGCACAGACTTCAGACTTTTCTAGTGGATAATGTCTTCAAAATGCAAAGTTGCTGGGCAAACTCTCCATAAGAAAGATGTGGAGTTAAACCATGCATTTCTTAAGAATAACAGACAATATAGGCTGGATAGGTTAATATAAGTATTAAGTATGTGATTGTTTTATCACAGCTTCACTTACTAATTTATATTGTTCGGGATCATTGAATAATGTATTTATTTGTTGAGCGGTATTTAATTACTTTGTAAAGCATGATCAGGAATTCAGTTTCTAGGAAACTTAGTATTTTTCTGTCTCAAAGTTTGGTGCCTTTCTGTGAGTCACTGCACATATCAAATGGGATGCTGAATGACCTCTGGGTTAGTCTTCACATGTCATTATTTTTATTCTTTCTCTTTTTGGATACAGAAAAGTTTTAGGCCTTCTTCTGGAGTCCAGACCTGTAGTTTAAGCAAAAGATGCAATGTTTGCTTCCTACAGATTTAATCTAATCTCCCACATCTAGAGATGAGATATATGCCCAAACAGTAGTTGAAATAACTAGGTATCTCCTACACTTGACTCCTCGCCACCACCTTGGAAGTCTTCTACTGTTGTAGTGAGCAATCATTATGTTAAGTTATTGCTAAGTAGGTATGCTATCGCAAGATAAATTCTCCTAAAGTGTAGCTCTATATGTTGGAACTGTTGATCCAAATTGGTTTTAACCACAGCTACCATAATAATCAAAAGCATTAATTACGACCACCCATTTTGGTTTGTATCCTAACATGTCAGAGGGACAGAAGGAAGACTGTTGCAGCTTATGTATTTTGTTTTGAAGTTGTAGAGATGTTCTTGACTGTCCTTGTACATAGAAACGAGGCTGACAACAAAGAGGGGAGCCAGAGGCTGTTGAAGCATGGATATGAAAAGAAATTGCAATAGAAGAAAGCTAACTTGATTATAAATACGTTCTTAGTGTGGTTAGGGAAAAAGAATGGGAAGGGGGAAGGCTAAATTATGAGAAAAAGATGAGTTAGAATGTTTATATAATCAGGAAGAAGGACCACTTGGAGAAGTAATTTGTATAGGAAAACAAAATCCTTAGTATTTATATCGAACATGGAATATTTCATGGTTAAGTAGCTATTTATCATCATGAACCTTGAAGCTCTGTTAAGAAAAAGTGCATTCCATTTCGTGATACGAGGTTAACTTCTAAAATAATTTCCCAAGAGGATAATTTTTGCCCTGTATGGTTGTAAAATTTCAAGGTTTTTTTTTTCCTGATGATTCCTCCTCTAATATGGCATGTTTTCAGATTACTGATTTGAATTTTGGGTTGTGTATGGTATGTGTGCATCCTAAATCAATGTTCTGAGTCAACTTTAAACTAGTAAAGCAAATCATGTCACCATGAAAAGCATTAATCTGTTACTGTGAAAGTGTATGAAATTACTTAATGTTGAGAAACCTGCACAACTTAGTAATACATTGTGGTTGTTTTTTTCTCTCCAGATGTCCTCCTCGAACTTTTTTACCAGCACTGTGCAAGATTTTTCTAGATGAAAGTGCTCCAGACAATGTATTAGAAGTAACAGCTCGTGCCATAACATATTATCTGGATGTATCAGCCGAGTGCACACGTAGGATTGTGGGAGTGGATGGAGCTATCAAGGCACTTTGTAATCGTTTAGTAGTTGTTGAACTTAACAACAGAACAAGCAGAGATTTGGCTGAGCAGTGTGTGAAGGTATGTGTACCAAAGAACCTTCTGTTTTTAAGAAGGAGCTGGAAATTTTGCTGTTTTGGAAGAGCTTTCTCATATTCTAATACTACTTTAATTGTGAAGCAGATATGTAAAGTATGATAAAAGTTTACATGCCGGTGATGTTGCTTATCTTTACTGTCAGTCTGGAAAAGCTGACATTCCTTTAAAAAATACAAGTATATAGGAAACAACGAATATTTGAAGAAATTTTCCTGTTTATCTTGCATGACTAGAACACTAAAGGACTGATTTTTGTGCTATAAAGAAAATGAAGAATTGCTCTGGATATAAAGTACCTGCTGTAAAAAAATTGTCTGCTGTCTCTTCAGTAGTGCTCTGTTCCTCTGCACCTTTGTGAATTTTTCAGAAAAATTTTACAAGAACCTTAAATTCTCTTTCTTTAAAGCGTAAATCGTGGCCATGTGGTAAAATATAGTTTGAGCCCTTGAATACTGTGGCATGGGACTTCATTAATGTATTTCCTATTGATGAGTTCTGGTCTACTAAAAAGTACATCGCTAGACTACTGGAGTAACAGTACTCTTGAACATTTCAAAGCTGTCAGTTGTGTGTTATCCAAAGACTTACTTCTTCCAGGAAAAGTTACTATTATGTATCTATCATGAACACCTGATATGACCATCCTGTTGGGGAAATGTTCTTATATTTGCTTCTGTATTTTTGAGTAAAACTGTAAATAGTAGAGTACTGGAGGCTTTGGCCCCTTCTAGGTGTTGAGGAAGAGAGGCACCTGTTTTTGCTCTCTCTGTTGTTTCGTTTTCTTAACCAACTATGTAGATAACAGAACTTAATTTTTTGAGTGCTTCATTCTAATTAATTTTGGTTTTGTCGTAGGTGTTGGAATTAATCTGTACTCGTGAGTCAGGAGCTGTGTTTGAAGCTGGAGGGTTGAATTGTGTTTTGACATTCATTCGAGACAGTGGACACCTTGTTCATAAAGATACTTTGCATTCAGCTATGGCTGTAGTATCCAGACTCTGTGGCAAAATGGAGCCTCAGGATTCTTCATTAGAGATATGTGTGGAATCACTGTCTAGTTTATTAAAACATGAAGACCATCAGGTAATGTAGTAGTTGGCTCAATATACTATGAATTTAACTTCCGTTGTTTTTAATAAATGAATGGCTAGGTATTTTTATGTAGCCTCTATGGCTGTATGTTTGTGTAGTAGTTGTTCCATTTTGGATATTAAGGGTTATGATGACAGGAGGATAAAAATACTGTTTAGCATTTGACTCCAAGCACTGTTGCGTGAATATGGGCTTATTTATCCTCTTAAAACTTTATTGATAAATTTTGAATTTTCAAATACTTTCTGAAGTAATTATTGTTCTATGTCTGCATCTCAGTCACTATTAAATTGAGCATAAATAAGAATCAATTAGGTTTGTTTTTTCTTTTTGCCAAACTAAGAAAAGCAATGAGAACATCCACAGCCAATGCTAAAAAACTACATTGCAAGGCAGCTTAAGTGATTCTGCTATACTTGCAGCACCACTTCCTTATTGCAGTTTTATTAATTTCAGATTAAGTTAGTATTTGTAAAAAGTAGAAAACGAAGCCTAGGGGAATCATCTTCCTACTAGCAGAATCCTTTTGTGTATGATGTACTAATGCTTTGCAAAGAGCTATTTGGCCAAATTCTTTCTGTACTCTGGACAGGCCGCTTCTTCATACAATTCTCAGTCCCCATTTTACCCCATCTCTGTTCGCATTACTTTCTCTGCAAATTCCTCACCCCGGTTTATTAAGTACATCATATCTGACAAGAGTAAGTGTTTTTTGCCTGTGAAATAATTTTTTTTCAATATATTTTTTTATGCTTTTGAAAGACCCAGTTTGGCAGGGGACTGTCAAACTAGCCATTTCAGAGCAAACTACCATGTTTTTCAGGCATTGTGTAACTTTTATCAACGCACTATAGTTGTCTCAGGCAAGCTAATCCTGAAATTTAGGCTGTAATTCTGTAGAACTTCAACTGTTTCCTGGTTCATAATGTTTAGGGGGAAAAAAAAACAGTTGCTGGAGCTGATGAGATCTGAATGAGCTTTCAAATGAATGTAATCTCTTAGCAGTTGAGCTTTAACATAAGTGTGCTTAAGATTGGAGTAACCTAGATGATAGGTAAATCTCTACTGGTAATCCTTGAGAAAGGTATTTTGTGTGAAAAAAGCCTCAAGATATACAGTGAATGTTTATGTGTATTATGAGTTTGCCCAGTAACTTCCTTCATAGCTTTATTGTTCCCCTGCCTCATCCTTTTACACCACTGCATCTGGTCAATTTTGTAACATCAAAATGATGTTAGTAACACGATTTGAGGGGTGTGTTCAGACCAGATGATTGTGGCAACAAGAATAGTTTATCTGTAAGTTTGTTGTTTTCAACCTTTCTACTAAGCTTGCGGTTTTGAGAAGAAACGTCAATACCTTCCACAGTACTTTTTTGCATTGTAAAGTGATGCCATTATTACAATGTGTCAAATGAGCTGGACCTTTCTTGTGTATGACAGCTGTTCTATATACCCATAAAGTATATGCAGATTACCCAAAGATGAGCAGAATTGTTTATCCCTCATCCTGTCAAAGACTCAGCAAAATGACAGAGGGCATGAGTTAACTATGACAAGTTAAAGAAAAGGTTCCTTGCAAAGAGTACTGATAAATCAGAGTGCTTGGCATGCAGGGACTGTGCCAGAAATTAGCATGCTTTACATTTATTCAGGTGAATTATTTTTTTTCAAGTCCTTGCAAACTTAATGGAGATGTAAAATTTGAACTTCATAAAGTCTGGCTAATACTTCAGTCATGCTGATGAGTAACCGTGTTTAAGCCCTTGGTATGCTTTAGCTGACAATATGGGTAAAATCTGCTTTTCACAGTTTGTGCTGCTTTCAGGTTTGGTCCTGTTTAAAAATTTCTTCTACCTAAGAGAAGTATGTGAACCCTTAAATACAATTTAAACTATCACACTTCACTGTCAGTTTAATACTTGGAGTTCTGAGATGGTGCTTCTGCTAATGGCTTGTATGATAGCATTACTGTTAACAGAAATCACCAAATTAATATAGCATTGTAACATCAGCATATTAATTATAGATATCTAACTATAATATTCTATAATTTTTTGTTATATACATAGGATAAAACTTCAAAGCAATTTTTGTCTTCATTGTGCTTTGAGGAACAAATTTGAAATTCAATAAATGTATGGAAGTTAGGAAGTAAAACCTCATAGTGTGTTTTGAGTTTTTTGTTGATTTTTTTTTAATATTTTATTATTAGAAGGCTACCATAACAGTTTCTAACATCAGAACAACCATAACATAAAGCATTCCATATTTCAATACCAAGTCATGGGTTGGTTTTGTTTTTGTCAGAATGGACAATTGCTAGTGGGGATTATAAATAGTTGTTTTTCCTGTATGCTTATAATATCTATTAATTTGGCATTTGATTATTAAATATGTGTTTCTAGATTGATTAGGGATTTTGCGCAGAGGGGCTCACAATGCTGGACTTGGGACAAAGAGAAATAGTTTCCTTGATTTCTGTATATCATCAACAGAGTGGAGGGTGGGGGAAAAATGCAACAGCAGTATGGTCCTTCAGTGAGCAGTTCAGAGCACTGGTGGATTCTGGGTTCCAGCTCTGAATTTTCTGGCTTAAAGAGCCTGTCTCCTTTGTTCGTTGACTTGGAAGGGAACCTGGGGACATCAGCACTTCATCTGTGTCCTGTGTTCCTGTGAATGTCCTCTTAGCATCTTCTCTTGCACTTCTTTGTTAGGTTTCAGATGGAGCTCTGAGATGCTTTGCTTCATTAGCCGACAGATTCACACGGCGTGGAGTTGACCCAGCCCCATTAGCTAAGCATGGGTTAACTGAGGAGTTGTTATCTCGAATGGCAGCTGCTGGTGGCACAGCATCAGGACCATCTTCAGCTTGCAAACCTGGACGAAGTAGCACGGGAGCACCATCTACAGCTGCGGATTCTAAATTAAGTAATCAGGTGTCAACTATTGTAAGCCTGTTGTCAACCCTGTGTAGAGGCTCTCCAGTAGTAACACATGTAAGAAATCCTTTTATGCTATTGCTTTTTGTTCTCATAGATTTTTTTCTTTCATGTACTCTAATATGTGCAAGATTTGTGTTGCTATTTTATATATAGATATACAGATGTATAGGTTTTATTTTTATATATATGTGTACACACACACACGCACAAAGGTTATTTATAATGAGGGGAAAAAAGGAAACATTTCATGTGGAAGTGAAACCCAATTCTGATAGTATTTTCTAAAGCCTTGTATATTTTTTATTGTTCAGACTTTTAATTATTTCCAGGATCTCCTAAGATCTGAACTTCCAGATTCTATAGAAAGTGCGTTGCAGGGTGATGAGAGATGTGTACTGGATACCATGCGGTTAGTAGATCTTCTTTTGGTGCTACTGTTCGAAGGGAGAAAAGCCCTGCCAAAATCCAGTGCTGGATCTACAGGCAGAATCCCAGGATTGAGAAGACTGGATAGTTCTGGGGAGCGTTCTCATCGGCAGCTGATAGACTGCATACGCAGTAAAGATACTGATGCACTAATAGATGCTATTGACACGGGAGGTAAGCAAGAACACTCTGAAAAAGAAAATGAGATAAATAAAGTATCTTTTTATTTTTATAATCTGTGGTGTCACAACAAATGCTTAAGTAGTACCTGGAAAATTGTTATATACAAGTTCACATATTCTGTTAAATACACAACAGGCGTTGTTAGTAATACTTCTTATGCTACTTTTTAATTGCAATTAAGGGCATTAACGCTTTCATAGAATTACTGAAGATATTTAGTTTTCATTTAAGACGTGCCTAAAGAACAGTGGTGAAGTTTAGTTTATAATTTTGGGAGCTTTAACTATTCTATTAATTTGTATCTTTCAGCTTTTGAAGTAAATTTTATGGATGATGTAGGACAAACTCTTTTAAACTGGGCCTCAGCTTTTGGAACTCAGGAAATGGTTAGTTTACCAACATCTTAAAAACTTAGTTTTTTTTAATGTAAAGACAGAGGTGAAAGACTAGTTTCCTTTTTCTTGTTGAACAGGTAGAATTTCTCTGTGAAAGGGGTGCTGATGTTAACAGAGGTCAGAGGTCATCCTCATTACATTATGCCGCATGCTTTGGAAGACCTCAGGTAGCAAAGGTACGATTTGACCTGACACTTAGAAAGCCTCACCTGCTGACTCTCCCTTGTTTGCTACAAAATGTCTTTCATGCAGTGTGTTTAACATGAGCACTGTCAAATTGTTATGTGTTCTTTATAGTGTTTATTAAAATACAGATTTGCTGTTATGATGGGACAGTAATATGAGTATAAGCTTTATATTAGCTCTTTAGATGTTCTAACTTTGCTTACATCTTTCCTACACTTCTCTCATGCTTGTATGAAAAACATGTTTATGACTTTGGAAGAAAGAATCTTAATGTGTTTTTTCATATCCAAAAATATTTATTCTCAGACTCTGCTACGACATGGTGCAAACCCTGATTTGAGAGATGAAGATGGGAAAACTCCTTTAGACAAAGCTCGTGAAAGGGGGCACAGTGAAGTAGTAGCTATTCTTCAGTCCCCAGGTGAGTGCAGTTTTCAATTCCATACCCTTGCTAGTAGGAATGCTTATGTATGTTAGGTAACTACATTTTCAGAGTTTTATTAAGAATCATTTCTTAGAAAAAAGTATTTTGTGAACAACCTTACTTAGCTGGCAAAGTACTTATAAAGACCTTAATGTTTTAGATGTTCATAAGGGAAGAGGGTTACCAAAGAAACTGATGACTGGGATTTTGCTGTGGGTTCAGAGGATGTCTGCCTTGGCTTCTCATGCATCCTTCCTTTCTACATGGGAAGTGCACTTCACCTGTCACTGTAGCACTGGAGCCATAGAAGGTTATAGGTTCATATTTAGTTCACTTTAAGGACTGTGAGCTTCTCATGAGTCATCTTTGGTGGCACTTGTTATCAAACAGTTTTCTTCAAGAAGTCTTGCATGTGGAAATTTTATATTGTTAGGAATGCATATTCCTTTTCAGGTAATTAGATATTAGTGAAAAAAACCTCTTTACATTTATTTGAAGGGATTAGTTGGTGAGTTAATTTATGCTGTTGAACATTTTTTGGGGAAAAATTATTTTCCAGGGGACTGGATGTGTCCTGTTAACAAAGGAGATGAGAAGAAAAAGAAAGATGCGAACAAGGATGAGGAGGAATGTAACGAACCCAAAGGAGATCCAGAAATGGCACCTATATACTTGAAAAGATTATTGCCTGTGTTTGCACAAACATTTCAACAAACAATGTTGCCTTCAATAAGGTAATATTGTAGTGGTAGACAATTTCCCTGCGTATTTTGAGTTCCTTGATACACTTTATTCAAAAAGCCAAGATAGATTTGTTGTTGTTGTTGTTGTTAAAAACAAACAAACATAAAAACACACAAAAAACCCACCCCAAAACCTTTAAAAGTTTAAGTAATGTAGGTGACACTTAAACATATTTCTGTTTGGATAGAAGTGGTGGTTTGAGAAGTGTTGCAATTCTGATTTTTGTTACTCTTGACTACAGTAGCATGATGAAGGAATATACTGTTCATATAGTTAGTATATAGAGCCTTGTATAGGCTCTGTTTCCTTATAGCAGTTTGTACCTATTATAATGAATTTAGGAGATGAAAGTGCTAACAGGATACATTCATTGAAAAGTCAGAAAGAGTGGAGAAAGCTACTTTAGAAGGTTTTAGAAGACTTTTTAACAGCTTAAGTGTTAATCAACTGGAGAAGATTCCTCTTCACTGGGAGATTTAAAAGAATGTAATCTAAGTTAATACTTAAGGGAATACTGCGAGTGGCACAATGGTTCTGATAAATTACTTCTGACCATAACCTCTCAGCCTTTTACACTACAAATATAGCATTTGCTTAATCTGTTATTTGTGTTTCCAATGTTTACAGGTACTTTGAGGGGTGAAAGTACAAGATAAAAGCAGACTCTAGTGGAGAGAGACTTTACATGAGCTGACAATAGGAAGCTTAAACTAGGTCATTTTAAATGAAGGACATGAACCATGTTAACAATCTGTGTGTGCTTATTCTTGTTGCAAATTGGGAAATAAGCAGTTGGCTTTCTGTATTTTAAAGTTTTCTGTATTAATCAGGTAAATCATGTTTTTAAAAGTCAGTAAAATAAATTCAGCTTTAACCACACAGAAGTGATTTGCTTCCAAAGAAATTGTAGTTATTAATATGGAAAGCTATATGTTTAGACTTCATAACTGTAGGAATCTCACCAAAACGTGGGAAGTATATGATAGAAACAGAAGGCTGGGTACCTGGAGGAAGATGAAGTGTACAGAAGTGAGTTTGCTATCACTGAGAGTGGGCAAAGGCAGTGTAGAATAGGTTTACCTAGAGAAGGCTGAGGAGAGAAAAATGCGTTAAGACGCAAGAGTGTTGTAGAATTAAACAACAGTAGGTGAATTATTCTTGGAGGTAATGTAGGACTCAGTCAATCATGGTTCCAGTAACAAGTACAGAAACTCTTTTTTTTTGTTTGCTTGTTTTGAAAGCATGCATAAATGCAGTACAAAAGCAGTTTACTTGGAACCTTTTTGTTGCTTTGATCACTGCTTGCTTTATCTTTTTTTTTTTTTTTATCTTGTGATCTCCCTTAAAGGAAAGCAAGTCTTGCCCTCATTAGGAAAATGATACATTTTTGTTCTGAAGCGCTGCTGAAAGAGGTTTGTGACTCTGATGCTGGCCACAATCTGCCCACGATACTGGTTGAGATAACAGCTACAGTTCTTGATCAAGAGGTAGGAAGAAAGCAAATGTTGTCTTTTGATTAAACCAATGCAAAAAAGATTATCGTCAGTGATTCCACATGCTTGTTAATCGCTAACCCTAACACATTTCTAGCATCCATCTGTGAACACGTGAAGTTCAGCACGTGCAGGCATTCTCAAGTAAAGAGATCTCCTTTATTTCCTTTCCATCCCAATGTATTGCAGGATGATGATGATGGCCATTTGCTAGCCTTGCAAATCATAAGGGATTTGGTGGATAAAGGTGGTGATCTTTTTCTAGACCAACTGGCTAGACTTGGTGTAATTAGTAAAGTGTCAACTTTGGCGGGACCATCATCTGATGATGAAAATGAAGAGGAGTCTAAACCTGAGAAGGTGAGTATAGGATTGATAGTGTTATTCCTGTAAAAACAGCACTTGTAATATAACTTCTACTGTAAGAAAATGTCCAGGGCAAGGCACTTAAGTAAATTACTAAATTGATGTTTGCTGTATGCCACTTGTTTAAACTGTTCTTGTTGATGTTTTCTGTAACTTCATTTTCTATTAGCATGTTATCTGCTGAGTTTTTCTGTTTCTACTGGTTATCCAGTTGATTGACACTCGTTTAGTGTTCGAAAATGATTGTTAAACAAGATGAATCCTTCCTGAACAGAGTGCATCTCTTAAAATGTACATGCATCAAATAGTTGCAGATGTTTCAAACACTGTTATGTACTACGTTAAAATTATATTAAAAAGTCCTTTTCTGCATGATGAAAACCTTAAGTGCATATTGAAGTTCTTTACCAATTTCCAAAAGTTGTATTATTGGCCATTCAGTTGAACTAAATGCATAACAAACCACTTTTGTTAGTCACTTAAGATTTACATTTAATCCTTAAGTGTATAGTTAAGCTTTTGTACAGTGGGATTTAGATTTTTGGGGGTTGGCATTTGTCGTCTTTTAATTGTTTTTGCATTTTTTTAATGTTCAAATATTAAAATACCACTGGACATGGTCCTGGGCAACTGCCTCTAGATGGCCCTACTTGAGCAGGGGTTTGGACTAAATGGCCTCCAGAGATCTCTTCCAATCTCTCAACCATTTTATAACTCTTCTATTACAATACAAGTTATCAACAGAGGTGGATGTCCCAGTCAGCAGACTCTTGTTATTATCGAGTAGACAAATCTGGCTACTCCAATCTGAAAACAATCTTAAAAGTATCATGTTCTATTAAAGACTACTTTTAAAGATTCAATTTACAGACCAAAGTAGTGTAGTTCCTATACTTTCTGTTTGACTAATTATTTCTTATTCTTCTCAAGCTTTTTTAAAATGTGGGAGTTTTTTGTGGTTTTTCTGGGTTTTGGGTTGGAGTGTTTTGTTTTGTTTGTTTGTTTTTTCATTTTGAGTTTTTTTTTTTACTGGGCTGGAGTTTTTAGGGGAGGAGTAGGGTTTTTTTGTTCCCTCTTTTGTTTAATAGAATTTTATTTCAGGAGGATGAACCACAGGAGGACGCTAAAGAACTGCAGCAGGGTAAACCATATCACTGGAGAGACTGGTCAATCATTAGGGGAAGGGACTGCCTGTATATCTGGAGTGATGCTGCAGCCCTGGAGCTATCTAATGGTAGTAATGGATGGTTCAGATTTATCTTGGATGGAAAACTGGCCACAATGTATTCCAGTGGCAGCCCTGAAGGAGGATCCGATAGTTCAGGTAGTCTCTTTACAATACAAGTCTAAGTTAAATTTTGAGAGTGTTACATTGGTTTATATAATTTGATTGGAGCTATTTTGTTTTGCAGGAATTGGCTTACTAAATAGTAAAGGATGTAAACAGGTGGAAGGTGGTCAGTTAATTGTGATGCTTTTTATCAGATAGCATGTGACCATAACTTGAATTCTTTGGTGAATTGTGTTAAGTAAACATCTTGCCAGTAAAAGTGTATTAACTTTGTTTTGTTTGATTCTTCTTCATGCATACTTAATTTTTTCACCCTTATCATGAAAAGCACTTTGTAGTGGCCGTCCCAGGAAAATCAGGTTGAAAGAGTGATTTGGTGTTTGCTTCTAGCTAGCAGAATGAAATTGCATGTGTTTGAAGACAAAGTAATGGAAAGTTTCTCATCAACACTGAGAAACAAATTACAGTGTCTTAATTGTCGGAGAGAGGATAAGGGAACAGACCTTATGCCCTGGCAATGCACAGGGGGTTTTAATTTTCTGTACAGAATACACAGCTTATTCTGGATGTAAGAACAACCCTCCTTTATTGTTTCCTCTTTTTTGCAGCAGTTCATGTAGTTATGAACTTGCAGACATGAAATGCTTTGGAATATCATTCTGTTTTCAACAAGTCATTGAGTGAAATAACAGAACATATTATGATTCAGGATAGAAAGTACTAATGACTTTATCCACTGATTTTTCGGCGTATGGAGACAAAATGTGATGTAGTGTGGTAGTAGATTAATACACTTCTAGATTTTCTTTGGTCAGAAAATGTAGTTTTGCAGTCTTTTTAACAAGGATTATACCTTGAAAGGTAAACAATTTCTGTGCTGATATACTTGTTTATCATTTGATACAATTTTAAGAAGTTCCATTAGGTTAATTTCTTAAATCATCCTAGTCCTTGGATGTCAGCTCTGCTTTCTTCCTTCCAAATGATGTGAGCATGGGGAGGAGACTTCACTATTTCTGTACAAGATGAGTGGAATGGAGATATGGCTCAGATGAATTTGAAGTGAAGAGAAATGAGACCAAAATAAGTCAGAGGAAAATTTGAGATGTTTCTCTTGTATGTCTTACAAAAGATTAAATAAATCCCAAGTTTTTGAAGAAAATACATTACATGGATATTATGGAAGTGAAGGAGCTAAACTAGGGTTAAATGAGTCTTCACGCAACTTTTTGTCAAATAGACATCTACTAAGTGCTGATGTTGTAGTGTAATTTGCCTGAACTTTAACCATTAACTATTCAGTGTGTGCAGTAGCCTCTTTTACTTAAGAAATAAGAAACTAGCATTTGTTAACTAAAATGACTACAGTACAGTATAGCTTCAGAATAGTCTTTTTAAGTCCTGAACTATACTATATGTTCTGCTGTCCTAAATCATTAGTGAATAATCTCACGGTATGCTTTTTAGTAACTTCACAACTGGCAAGAGTCTAGAGGGTTGAGTAATGGAATTTGTTAGCTTGTTTTGTGTGATGAAAGTTGATGGGGTGGGGGAAATATACTATGAAAATTTTTTGAAGGTCTGTACTCACCCCTCTCCACGTTAGCTTAATACTTGTTTTGTTTGAATGTTTGGAGAAAAAAAAACCCAAACAACAAAGTTCAATGCAAAAATTGAAATTTAATGGCAGTTCTGAAATGTGAGTCTCAAATTTCTGCCTGAGGGAACCCAGTACTGTTCCCGACCAAGTAGAATCGTCGAATTTTCAGTGCTACATGCCATGTCATAAATTTTTTAAAATGTAATTATGGAGATTTGGAAAGGTTTAATTAACAGAATTTTAATTTTTCCTAAGTGATGTCAAAATTATTTTTTTAAACTTTCTTTCTGGATGCTGTGAATTTTAAGCAGAAAATAACATTATGCTCAAAAATGCGTAATTACTTTTGCATAGACACTGGTTTTTGTGGGGTTTTTTTGGTGTTAGGTACCACCACAAAATGGTAAATTAGAGCATAGGTCACTGCAGCAAAAGGAAAACAGCAATTTTATGAGCATGTGGACTACAGAAGTCATATTTATCCAAGTGGTATGCTGAAATGAGGATACTTGTTAACTTTGAAGCTGAGATGTAATCTTTGGTGAGGTTACTGCATTTTTATTTCATTTGGAGTTTCTGTTTTTAAAATTATGAACTCATCAAATTTTGTAAAACTGTATTAATATTTCAAATGCAGAGTGCAGTCTTTAAATTATATTTAGATATTGTAGTAATTAAAAGTGAGAAAGTTGTTTGGAATAATTTCAAGCTAGATTACCTGCATATCTTAGAAGTTGGATATAATCCTGTTTGTCACCTATTAAACATCTCCATATAGATATTAACTTATCATCAAGTCTCACATGTTGCTGTTATATATTTTTAATAGCTTCTCAGATATAAAAGTCCTTAATATTACTAAAAAAGAAGTAGAAACATCTGCGTTATTACTTGAGTGCCTTTCTGATAGTTCAAGCAAATAGCTGGTATCTCAGCTCACATTTGCTTTTAGCATGTGCTGGTTGTCAGACTCTGTGAAGTTTTATGAATTCTTTTTTTTCTAGTCTTTACGTGACTTCAACATCTTTTCTCCACCTGGTTTAAGTTACAGAGTTGATTGCTGTTTTCCTATTGAAGGATTAATTAAATTTAAAAATTCATATAAAATTTCAACTTCTGAGTTTTTAATGAGAATTTTTTTGCAAGACTAAAAGTTTATCATTGCTTTATTTGATCTTCCTATTATAATCATAAAGGTGAATTAATACATCTGTCAATAGCACCTTTCAAAAAGAGTTGCGCTGTCCACTGGAGTGGAGTTGTGGAATAAAGCACTGTTCAAGTACAGAAATATACCAGGAAGATGTTCACAACACTCTATGACCCTTAATTTCAAACTTAATTTTGCATTGAATGTACTCAGTTGTTTTGCTGTTGGGGGGAAAAAAAAAACAAAACCAAAACCCAGAAATCTATGATGGCAGAATCAGTAGTTGGAGGAAAAAAAAATATGTTTGTTTCTTTTCAAATAGAAAGTAGGAGTGAGTTCCTTGAGAAGCTCCAAAGAGCTCGAAGCCAAGTAAAACCATCTACTACAAGCCAGCCAATCTTATCGGCACCAGGGCCAACTAAACTTACTGTAGGAAACTGGTCACTCACCTGCTTAAAAGAAGGGGAAATTGCCATTCACAATTCTGATGGTCAGCAAGCCACAATACTGAAAGAAGATCTGCCAGGCTTTGTGTTTGAATCTAACAGAGGAACAAAGCATTCATTTACAGCTGAAACCTCTTTGGGTAAGTATGTAGGTATGTGTTATGTGCAGGTAGGAGCAAGTGTACATGAGGTAGTTTTTCTGTTTGTTGCTTTTCATACTTCTGAGAATCGGACTTGTCTTGTGACTTGTTGCAGGGTCAGAATTTGTGACTGGCTGGACAGGCAAGAGAGGAAGAAAGCTGAAATCTAAACTGGAGAAAACAAAGCAAAAGGTTGGTGAGCATCTCTCAGTTTCATACTTAGAATTTAATTGAGTTTGTTTTACTTTATAACATACTTCTCTGATTTCAACCAAACGCAATTTTATGCTGAGCTTGAAGGGGAAAACTTCACTCCAAATATGGTGAAGAGGCATATGTTAATGCTGTTCACTACATTCAGATACTAACTTTTAGACTGGATATCATGGCAGGGGGATGGAAATGAACAGTATGTATTGTAAGAGTTGTGGTGGCAAAGAAAATATGTAAGTACCACGTTTTAGACATATCTAACATTTTGTCTCTTCCCAAAATGATGGAGAAAAAAAAAAAAAAGGAACTAAGAAATCAGTTAAAGTTTTTACAAAACCACAGAAGAACAGAATGTTCTGTGGCCAGCTTATGCCAAAGACTCAAGCTCGTTTTCAATCTTGACCTCTCTTGCAGTTTCTAACTGTGCAGCTGCTGTGTTCCGCACCAAAAAGCGTTAACATGTAAGGACACATATCTGAGGAAACGTGATACTACATTGAGAACTGAAATACTGCATGAATGAGGATAGATGGAATGACAAAAAGAAGGCCATGCTCTTTCATAACTGAGATGGCACTTTGTAGTTCCAAAGTTTGTGAAATGTATTATTGTGGGACACATGATGATAATCAAAACGAAAGACTTTGGGAGGAATTTCTTATAAGCAAAGTATTGTTTAGTATAAACTTCTTTTATCAAATCTGTATCTTAGGTGATCCATGCTTTGTAGAAAAAGTGACTTTATACTGAAATTACATAAGGACTTTCTGTGTTAGTTGGTTTAAAAAATGTGAATAGAGCATTCAGAATCCACGTAACACTCCCTTAATGTTCCATCTAAAAAGATGACTAAAACTATTATACAGTTCTGAAGGAACAGATTTACAGGTAGAGTCTTGACTTTTCTCCTGCCTTTGTGCTGTAACTGAGTATGATGGTAAGTTCAGTTTCTGTACGTTCCATTAACATCCTGTGTTTTTTCATTTATTTCTCCTGTACTGTTATTCTTTCATAATCTTTAAAGTTCATGGTATATGATAGGTTTTGGTTCTTCTCTGTTTTTATCTGTCTGTCATGGACTTGTTTAAGAAAAAAAAGATTTCCAAGTTTCTAGTATCTTAGAGAATAATAATAATCTCATTACAGTAGAGTATGACTTCTGATTGTCAAATTCCATTTGTAGGTACGCACTATGGCAAGAGATTTATATGATGATCACTTTAAAGCTGTTGAAAGCATGCCTCGAGGAGTAGTTGTAACACTGAGGAACATAGCAACACAGTTAGAGTCTGCATGGGAACTTCATACAAACAGACAGGTAAGGATGCCTCCTTTTATATATAATGTGGAAGTTGTGAAGTCATTTTCAGACTTGTCTGTAATGATGAGAAGGAAAGTTGCACGATATCTGTCTGAAATGTGAGGGATTTTTTAATGTATCTAATTTCTTAAATGGAACATTATTTTTCAGATGAAGCAAGTGGAAAAAGTGTTGTCTTGTTTCACCATAACTGTCCTTTTGTCTTCCAGTGTATTGAGGGAGAAAACACTTGGAGAGATTTAATGAAGACTGCTCTGGAAAACTTAATTGTACTATTGAAGGATGAGAATACTATTTCTCCATATGAAATGTGCAGTAGTGGCTTAGTTCAGTCGTTGCTTACAGTTCTAAATAATGTGAGTTCATAGAGCGTTAACTCTCTGAATAAAACTTTCTAAGACACCAAATAATGTAGGCAGATGCCTTAATTAAGAAAATTGTTCTAAATGTGACTTTTCCCCATCTTGATGCAAAACAGTCAGACTTGCTCCACAGAGCCATTTACCTACCTAGATGATTTCAGTTTGGATAAGCCATTAAGTGTCTTTAAATCAACACTGGTCAGTCCTAATGGCTCATGTAATTTAGCTTTTCACATACAGACTTTAAATGGATGATTCAGTGAGACTAAATAGATTATTTGTATCAGTAGAAAGAATTCATGTTTAGTTTTGTATTAAAAGTAATGTGATTTGTTTCATATTGGTTTGTTTTTTCTTCTTAGAATGTTGATTTAGATGTGAAACAAGACTGTAGTCAACTGGTAGAGAGAATAAATGTTTTCAAAACGGCATTCAGTGAAAATGAAGACGATGAAAGGTAAAAGCAAAACCAAACAAAAAAAACCCTTTACATCTATGAAGCAGTATGATATGTTCAAAGTAATGTAAAGACAAAGGAACTGTTCTTGCTATTTCAATTTGTCTTTCTGTGGAACAAAAAATTAGTCTTTTAGGCAGCATCTGCTGTTGAAGTAGCGGTTGAAAATTTTACTGAATTACTCCGGTCTGTAAGAGTCAGCTATACTGAATGTACATCTGTTGACAAATGTAAAGGTGACTTTGTTCATCACTGTGCAGATGAATATTTCTCTTACTGTGCTGTAGCCATGTGACTAGAATGGGTGATACCAGTAGATGTAGCATGCTGAGGTGTTTGCTACAACTGGGCATTATTTTCAGATACTGTAGGACTTTTTTTCTTTTTGTTGTGTGGTGTCACACATTCTGTTCACTGACACGGTAACTGTTCCCTTCCACAGTCGTCCAGCAGTTGCATTAATTCGGAAATTGATAGCAGTGTTAGAATCGATCGAACGTCTACCTCTCCATTTATATGATACACCAGGATCTACATATAACCTTCAGGTAAATGTACGGTGATAAGTGTATCATACTGAATGACACAACTGAAAGTTACACAGGTTAAGTCTGTATCAAGCATATTATTGTGAAAGTAGGTAGAATTAGGTAAAAACCAAAATCCTCCTTGGCATTTATTTCCTCTAACAATGTAAATATTTGAGTGTTCCTCTACTGTTACTGTACACTGTGAAGTGAAAGTAAGTTTTGATTGAAGAGTCCATGTGTGTGTTCGTTCTTTTTGCCTTCAAGTATTGTTCTCTTTGTATGGGAATATATTCCCTAGTAAGTATCCTTACTATTTGAATGAGCATTTTGTTGGACCATTGTAAGACATTTTTATTGGTGATGGCTAGGGATGGACTATAGTTATTGAAAGGATCCCTTCTAGTAGGACTATGTATTCATTTGGTAATACAAGATACCTTCAGGATGGGCAGCTTCTTAAAAAGGCAATTTGGCTAAAAACAGTGCTTCTTTATGTCAAGTTTATGTGGAGTCTTGTGGGGTTTTTTTTACTATTTGAAAGCACATTTCAGGATTTTCCAAGATGTCAATGATGTGTGAATACTTCTGTTTAAGTTATTAGAAAACATTGCCCGAAAGTTGCAAAGCTGTTGCTGCCATTGAATGTTTTGGAAAAGCATTTTCAGTTTTTATGGTATTGTAGTCACTAACCTGCAACATTCTGAAGTAAAAGCTATGAGAAACATAGAAACTGAGAAAATATTAGCATGGATGTATAACTGACGCATTAACTGTCATGTTAAAAAAGTGTTTGGCTAATTGTAAAAGTGGAGTACTGGGGAGTTACTTTTTAAACATTAAATTAAAATATAGCTTGCCGAAGATATACAACAAAAATAATTGAGATGCCACTAAAACTGTTGTAATAAAATATATTGCTTGTCTCAAAATTACAAAACCTAAAGGGAAGAGCCCATATTAATGTGTAGCTACTCTTCCAGATATTGACAAGGCGCTTGAGGTTTCGTTTGGAGCGTGCCTCAGGGGAGACATCTTTAATAGATCGAACTGGTAGAATGCTCAAGATGGAGCCACTGGCAACTGTTGAGTCTCTAGAACAGTATCTCCTGAAAATGGTGAGCAACAGTACCACACACACAGCTCTCAAGAAACAGTTGCATTCTGCATATCTAATATTGTATTTCTTCTTTTCTTTCTTTCACGTATAGGTAGCAAAGCAATGGTACGACTTTGACAGGGCTTCCTTTGTTTTTGTACGAAAACTACGTGAAGGCCAAACATTTGTGTTCAGACATCAGCATGATTTTGATGAAAATGGAATTATTTACTGGATTGGGACAAATGCAAAGTGAGTTTCTCCAATGCTAAACATTTTGAAATCAGACATAATAAACTGTGATCCATAGGGTGAGGAAGGAGAATTCATAAAGAAATTTATTGTAATTTTTTAGGAGTGGGCGATGTCTTTGCCGTTGATCAATAGAATTGCTTTTTTTCTCCAGTTTAATAATAGAAAAATACTAGTCTCTGAAGTTGTGTTGAGAATTTGGTCATATGCCTACCCAAGAAATGCAGAAGTTGGTGTCTTTATTTTTGTTTACTGTGGTTTTGTTGTATTTGTTATGATTTTTTTACTTTCTTTCTGTTGGGTTTTTGGGTTTTTTGTTCATTTCGAGTTTGTATGTGTTTGTGTCTTGTTATTAACTGTAGTAAAGGAATGTTTGGAACATCTCAAGTTACCTAATTACCTAAGATTCCAGTAATCATTTGGATTTCTAGTAAACTAACCTGCAATTTACAGTTTACAGTACACATTAAATGTTTCTGTTACCTGTGTTTTTTTAATGTAAGTAATAACTGAACGATACATTCTTCTTTGTAATGCAGAACTGCATATGAGTGGGTAAATCCAGCAGCCTATGGGTTAGTAGTGGTTACATCCTCAGAAGGAAGAAATCTGCCTTATGGCCGTTTAGAAGACATCCTAAGCCGTGACAGTTCAGCTCTCAATTGTCATACAAACGATGATAAGAATGCTTGGTTTGCCATAGATCTTGGCCTTTGGGTTATACCATCAGCTTACACACTACGCCATGCTCGAGGGTATGGACGATCTGCTCTCAGAAATTGGGTTTTCCAGGTATCTAAGGATGGACAGAACTGGACTACTTTGTATACTCACGTTGATGATTGTAGTCTCAACGAGCCAGGGTATGTCAGTATATCTTAGCACTTTTTATAAAACCAACCTTAGTTAAAAATGTACTTGACTTTACACTAGTGTAACGTGTGCTGTGTGTAATCATGTAACTGTATAAAAATGATAGATGATCTTATTTCATCAAGGATGGGATAGAAAATAAGGGATTCATAAGTTTTCTGTATGGTTCACATATTTACATTTATGCTTTTCTGTCATTGTAAATTTTGCATTTGATGTGTTTTTGAGAAAACAGTAACGGCAGCACTCATCCTGAGTTTGTCTCTAATGTTAATAGGTGTTATGTATCTTGTATTCTTGTCAGTTTCCTGATTTATATCCATATTAATCATCATTATGATTTTTTTTAGATTTGTTACTAAGGATTTTTTGTTTGTTTTGCCCACTTTCTAATAAATTTAAAGGTCTACAGCAACGTGGCCTTTAGATCCTCCAAAAGACGAAAAGCAAGGTTGGAGACATGTTAGAATAAAACAGATGGGCAAGAATGCCAGTGGACAAACACACTACCTCTCCCTGTCTGGATTTGAACTTTATGGCACTGTGAATGGAGTATGTGAAGATCAGCTGGGTAAGAAAAAGAATGTGTACAATGAACATACAATATAAAAATCTTATGTGGAAAAAGTGAGCTAACTTTTGCAGTGTGCTTAGAAACAAACTCGAAATTATTCCCCATTCAGGTCTCTTGAGTCTTTTCATTTCAATTTACTATTCTTGCAGGAAAAGCTGCTAAAGAAGCTGAAGCAAACCTGCGAAGGCAGCGACGTCTGGTTCGTTCTCAGGTGTTGAAATACATGGTTCCAGGAGCTCGTGTCATCAGGGGAATTGATTGGAAATGGAGAGACCAGGATGGAAGCCCACAGGGTGAAGGCACCGTTACAGGAGAATTGCATAACGGTGAGTACAAATTGCCCAAATTTGTTAATGTCTGTAGTGTGATTAGTTCATGTGGAATAACGAGTGGCATTGAAGTATTTCCTTTGTAGTGTCTTGAAGAAGTTGGTAAAGCTTTTTAAGTATTTTGTGGAGAATGAACTGAAATAATAGAACTGTTGCAGTCCATTTGTGAAATTCTGGCTTTATGCATGGAAAAAAAAATCTTGTTGTAAATGAAACTTTTATAGAGCTTTGCTTAATTAAAATACCAAATTGTTGTAACTTAGACGTCTGTAACAAAGAAGAAAAAGTATATGGAGGTGACTGATGCTAACTGGTTGATTAAGCTTTGGGCCTGCAAAAAATCTGTAATTACCTTCTTCATTTCTTCTAGCTTAGCATTTGCAATACCTTTCTTGACTTCTGTTGTATCCTGTACCTTTCCTACCTTAATAGCTTCATTGGGATCAAGTTGGTGTTTTTTTAAGTAAAAGCATGAAAAGTACTCGAGGCAAAATAAAAGCCTGCAACAGCCAGAGAAGTCAGTGCTCAGGAAGCTAAGATACTGAGGAGGCTCCAGGAGAGGTGATAGTCTTGTCAGCTGAACAGACTTTCCACCTTTTTTCCCCCCCTTTCCCCTGTTTGGAGTACATAAGACCAACATTGTTTCTGAAGCCTCTCAGACTCATTCTTAGCCTGATCTAAAAATTTCTTGTAGTTTGTCAGCTCTGAAATGCGGAGATATGTCCAATGTCTTCAAATGTTTTGAAACTGAGTCTTATTTAAGCCAATCAGTATAGCTGTTAGGGAATTCATCTGTACCTTACTCTTATCAGATGCAACAGTATCCATAGCCACATTCTTACTTTGAAGACTTTAGGTTTTACTGGTGATTAGCATCAGTGTTTATGTTCCCACATCCAGAAAAACCTTCCCATTTAATCATAGATGAAATTGAGGCTCATTTATCAAATGATGATACCAGACTATATGAAACAGCAATCAACAGACTCTTGCCACAGTTATCGTTCAAATAGGATTTTTAAAGTAGTATCCCATTGTCTTCCTTGTCATTATTCACAAGTTTAGACAAATCTTGAGTCTTAGGGCTGTAATGTTTTGCTTGGAGTAAGACTCCAAGTACATAATACTTATTAAAAAATTGTGCAGATATGAAACTATTTGCAATTTATATTTTATGAAAAAGGACTGCACAAAACAAGAACAGTTAATTATGCTTTTAAAAAATACCCTGTTTGGATAGTCATAAATGATAAAAGCAATACTGTTTAACTACAGTATGAAACCTTTTTTGGGTGTTTGATAAGAAAGGCAAGCTGTAGAAAGGAAAAAATCCATACCTGCTTCTCAACTTCACCCTTCAAAGGCTTAGTGACATGAAGTTACTCAGGGTGTAGCTCATGAGGATAGAAATGAAGTCAGACAAAAACAATGTAGTTTAACCCTGCTTATGTGGGGATGAGATGTCTACTTACCATATCTGAAAACTTTATCCGTTTTTAAATATTCTTCCTCCTGAGTAGTATTTCTAAATAGGGAGTTGCCTGTGATCTTCTGTTTTGGTCTAGGAAGTGGTGACCTGATGGTACCAAAAAGAGTATATTACTTCAAACTAGTGTTCTTCTATTTTAATGAAGAAAAAGTATGTGTACACATCTCAACTTGGCATCTTATTTTGAATTTGTCTAATGTTACAGAAGATGACTGAACTTTAGACATTTCATTTTTAAATAAATTATCAATTAAAGTAGTGCCTCCAAGTTTTGTTACAGTTACCATGCAATAAGAAATACTAGAAGGACTCTTGAGATTGTGGTACATACCCATACAAGCACAAATGAATTATTTGACCCCGATTTCTGTCCTAGTTAAATTTTGCACGTTACCCTCTACTGCAGATTGATTACCTTTAACTGTTAAAAAACCATACTAGTGCTTTTTAATAAAGCAATCTAAGAGTAGCATCTCTTTTCAGTGTTATTCTGGTCCCAGTATAAAGTTTCACTGCATTTTTTTTGCAACCCTGAAATATTACTTGGAGTGGTCCTTACCTGACTGCCATAAGACTTTTCCTATGAGTAAGAAGTATTTGAGTCTGTGTAAATTATTGAGCTAAAAAGATGAACATCAGTAAATTGATTCTCTCACTTGATAAGGCAAGAGTAAGAAATACCAAACTAATCAGTTTCATAAAATGTCTTCTGTTGGGTAAATATGCTTATCCACAGTCATCCAACAAAGAAAAACATGGTAGAAAGTCCTTGCAAGAATTATGATTTCTGGACAGGTATTGATAAGGTTATGCTGATATGTTTTAATACACATGTCCATTATTAGAGAATCTAATAATAAATTTGGAGGGACCCTAATAGGTCAGATTCCTTCCTGAATGAAACATTACTTTTGGCTGGATTCTAGGACCATGAAGGTAGAGACTGATTGTGCTTGCTTCCTCAAGATTAACATTTTAAAATACCAAATCACATGGATTTAAACACTTTTTTTAATTGGCATTTAGGATTATTTAGTGATTTTTATTAATTCAGACGTGCAGCCCTTATGAGAAGCTGATCCCACGTTGTGGAGCTACTATCTGACACGCTCCTGTCTGCTTTCTGCTGGATCTCACAAACTCCTGTCCCTTTCCAGGCTGGATTGATGTCACCTGGGATGCTGGTGGCTCTAACTCTTACCGTATGGGCGCAGAAGGAAAGTTTGACCTCAAGCTTGCACCAGGGTACGACCCTGATTCAGCGGCATCACCCAAACCTGTTTCATCCACTGTTTCAGGCACAACGCAGTCATGGAGCAGCTTGGTGAAAAACAACTGTCCAGACAAGACGACTGCTGCTGCAGGCTCATCAAGTAGAAAAGGAAGCAGCAGTTCTGTGTGTAGCGTGGCCAGTAGCAGCGACATCAGCTTGGGTTCGACCAAAATGGAACGGAGATCAGAAAGTGTAACGGAGCAAAATATAGTTTCAGGCACTGACGTCCATGAACCAATTGTTGTTCTGTCTTCCGCTGATAGCGTGCCTCAGGCTGAAGTAGGGTCATCTTCCAGTGCAAGCACCAGCACCTTAACAGCGGACATGGGAAATGAAAACGCAGAGAGGAAGTTAGGTCCCGATAACTCAATACGTACTCCTGGGGAGTCCAGTGCTATATCCATGGGGATTGTTAGCGTAAGCTCTCCGGACGTGAGTTCGGTCTCTGAACTGACTAATAAAGAAGCAGCTTCCCAACGACCTCTAAGCTCTTCAGCGAGTAACAGACTCTCAGTCAGCTCTTTATTGGCTGCTGGGGCGCCAATGAGCTCCAGTGCAAGTGTTCCTAACTTATCATCCCGAGAAACTTCCAGCCTGGAGTCATTTGTACGAAGAGTGGCAAACATAGCGCGTACCAATGCCACAAACAACATGAATTTAAGCCGAAGTAGTAGTGATAACAACACTAATACTTTGGGAAGAAATGTGATGAGTACTGCAAGTAAGTAAGCTATGTTTATTTTCAGTTGAAGCTTTTATTATTTCTCTGGCTTTGGTTAGATTTAAACAAGTTTAGATTCTGTTGGCCTGATAGAGAAGTGAACTTAGGGCAGCCTTGACCTTGTGTGTACCTGTAGAACTTGCAAAGAGCTGGAAAGTGTGACTTTGCCCTATGATGTCAGGTTACGCTGTGATAGCCAGCAATGGAAAATAATTTGAATTTGATGGCAATTGCACATTGATGTAAAAAGAGAGTATGATTTAGATCAAGAGGCTGGAAGACCAGCAAGCAACAGTAGCTAACGTGGGATACTGTTGTTTTCTGATCAGTGTAGGTTTTACATACTCACCTTGTATCTGTCCATTTCTTGTATTTTTTCATTTTTCTCAGGAAAGGCGATTTGTGCATATTATGTAATTATCTGGATTTAGGAACTAAAAACTCAATAGGAAGAAGTGTAGTATGATGAAATGTTAGTAGATTCCTTCATTCTATCAGGCTGAATAACAATGTATTCTAGTACTCTGTGTATTTTCTAAAGATGGAATGGTCATTAAGGCCTAAATTCAGTGAACTTTTCAGGCACATTAAGCGTGAGGGAGGAAGTTTGTAGTTAACAGTTACTTAAATGGCATTTATGTTCATGCCTTAACATTTGCACGTTCTCAGATTGTATGTAGGATCGAAGTATTAGCAGGTAAGCTATAAACCTGCTTTTGAGTTCACTTCACTCCTCTGAATTTTCAGCATGCACCCATCAGAGTTGTTGCTCAACCAGCCTTTTTAAGTATGTTGTTCAGTAATTGTGAGAGTTTTGAACTGAAGAGCTGCATTTCAGGAGGCAAACAAGATTAGAAGAAGTAAAATTATCCCAGCCAGAAAGCACTCAGTTTCTTATTAAGCTTTTGTGCTTTTCTAGAACTTCTTTGCTTCCTTGTTTAAAAATGTGGTATTTGCTGTAAGTATTTCTAAGTTCAGTAGTGAATGTTTCCTTTTTCATTGGGGAGGTTTTTGAATGTATTGTGCTATGGAGGGTGAGCTTTGGCAGCCTGCATTGAAAATGTAAATAAGATATTTAAGGGAAGATTTTCAGTGATTGATCTCCTTTTAGGTGGATAGTCAATGCCCCTGATTCTGAAGTAGTTTGTGCTGGAGGGAGACAGAGAGCACCTTTGAAAAACATAATAAGATACTTCAACAGCACATTTAACAGGTTGCACAAATGTTTGTTACGTCATAGGGCTGAAGTTGGAAATAAGTTGGTATAAATTTTAAAATATATTCATGCTTCCTTACGTAGGAACGACTTTGTTTTACACATCTTATACAAATAGGAAACTGTAAATGGGACTTTGTACCTTAAATCGGAGACTAAATGTGAGCAATCTCACTGAACTGGTTTTTGTTTCCTTGCTTTTTTCCCAGTTTTTCTTAGAGCTGTCCAGTTTTTTTAAAAAACTAAAAACAAGCACAAAACCACGGAACTGATCCAAACACATACAAAACCACAAACCAAACCAATAAAACCCCTCAAAAGTTAAGTCTGAAATGATAATTACTGAGTCAGTCTTTCTGGACATGCTGTAGTGGTTGCATTTAAAAACATCAATATTTGCTAGGTGCAGCTAATTGGTGTCTTGGTAGCTAATTTCAGTTTGTTCTTGAATTCAGAGCAAATGAGATGCTGACACTTGATGACTTATTCTGTTTATTATAACAGTTAAAAGTTTACTGTTATTAGTTAGAAGTAGGTAGAAGGTATGAATACTGAACAACTTATTTTTGAGATTTGAGCAACAAAAGAAAACCGTTTTGTTTTGTTCATCATAGAGCTTGAGCATAAGCTTATTAACAACCATGCATTTTAAGTTTTGGACTCTCCTATGCATAGAAGTAATTTCAAGCACTATACCTGCTCAGGTCATTTTTGCTGAGCTTTGTATTGTTTTTTTATATTTTCGTTTATAAAATTGTTACAGTTACTTCGCCCCTAACTCCCCCATCCCAGGAACATAAATTTCTGACAAACTGCAAAAATAGAAACACTAAAATTTTTGCTTCTCAAAAAGCTAACAAATGCATATAGAGGAAGACTCTTTGTTGCACTGTATCCTCCTTCAAGGGTAGTAATCTTAGCACACTTTAATAATAATCCGAGAGTTTAGATTAATGTGTTATTTTAAGGAGACAATGCTTCACTTTACATAAGCTGAAATAACGTTTCCTTTAAAACTGCACAATTTGTATTTGTTGAATTTCAGAAAAGGTAGAACAAAAAACATATGGGTTAAATATAAGCAGAGGAGACTCTCAAGTTTACCCATGCAAACATGGTTATTCTCTTGTGTTTGAAGATAAGCACGTGAGAACATTTTATTTGAAGATGAGGACATAAATGTTTAGTTGCACATTGGTATAAATTTATGCTTAGTTGGTACACTACCTGAAATTCTCTTGAGCTTGCAGTGAGTTCAGTCTTGTTGAAATTGTTAATCAAAATGCATTTTCTATGTTATTTTAAATATGCAGTAAGGTAATGTCATAGTTGTTGCTTGCTTGTTCTGAGAAATAATTGTATCAGTCATCCAGCATAAGTAAGGTATTAAGTCATGTTTTGTGTAGAAATGCCAGCTCAGGCTTGTTGCTCATCGTGAGTGTATGTGCTTGTAGTTATGTGAAAGATAACAAGTCAGCGCTGCTTAAACAGCTGTAGAAAAATGCACTAAAATCAGAAGTTTCACATTTGTCTAATTATGTTCTCTTCTCAATTCATTTATATGTAGTTAAACCAATATCTCTGTATCAATTTAATTATATTGATGTTTAGATGTAAATTATGTTTTAGACTTAAAGATGCTCTGCAGTGGAGTGACAGATTTCAGAAATACCTTGAAAATGGAATTAAATGTCAAATTTACAGTGGGATTTGGGGATTTATTTATTTTACTTGTTTTAAATGTACATAAGAGAATATGCTCAGAAGTGAGCATCTGAACTGGGAAGCCCTTCCCCTTTAGTCTGTTGTTCTGTTATCTGATAGTTTTTCAACCTCAAATATATTTTTCAACACAGGAGTCATGCATGTAAATTGTACTCTTCAAGTCATCAAATCATTTATTTTATCTTACCATATCTTTATCTATAGCTTCTCCTCTTATGGGTGCTCAAAGTTTTCCTAATCTGACTACAACTGGTACCACATCAACAGTGACCATGTCTACATCCAGTGTTACTAGCAGCAGCAATGTAGCTACAGCAACTACAGTTTTATCTGTTGGTCAGTCGCTTAGTAATACTCTAACTACTAGCCTAACATCAACATCTAGTGAGAGCGATACAGGTCAGGAGGCAGAATATTCTTTATATGGTAAGTTTCATTTTTAAATGAACATAAGCAGATTTCCCATTAATTATTTTTCCTCTTCTCCCATTGTTACTATTTTCTCCTGTAGTTTATTTGTTTAAGAGTATCTAAAAGTTGAGCTGTTCATATGCTAGTAGTTCTGCAAGGCAGCAAGTAAAATGATGGTAATGTAGTAGTATTTTTATTTTCAGCAGTTTCTATCACAAGTTGTTATTATTTGTGGTATGGTTTATGTAGGCACTTGATCTTTTCTGTAAGCAAATAGGTTTAGTATCTAATGTAGTTTGCTTATGAACCTCCAATTAAAATCCAAGTGGTATGTCTAATTGTGTTGTGTAGGCATGCTTCATGCTCAGTCTGAGGTACCTTGTGTTACTCTGATTGAAAAGCAGCCACCATTAGGGTTGTTATACGCTTAAAATTAGGATATGAGCTTCTAGGTATCTCAATACCATAACAGTAATTGCAAACAATTGGATAAAAAATAGAGAAATAAAAATTACATAGAGACTAGAATTACTCAATTTTCAGGAAAAAAACAGACATCAGGAGAGAAGTTATTTGCAGGATATGGTTAATGTGTTAGAAGGTTTAGTTAACTAGATTCATAACACCTAGGAATCAAGTTGATTAAATGAAACTGGGCTATGTAGGGGAAAGTATTTCTACTGTGCAGTTTATTGGATTTTGAGATTTTCTTGAAAGAGAAGGTACTTGTTTAAAATTTGATTGTATTAAAATTCTGTTCTATTTTGTTGCCTATTGAAATGGCTTGAAAAATATCTGGTAATTTCAAGGACATTGGAACTGAGCTGCTTGGAGGCAGTTGATTAAGATACCTGCATATGCCATAACCCTATATTCTTTTAAGTGTCTCATTTGATATTTGATTGGGTAAATAAATCTTAAAATGTATCATAAACAACTGAGCAAATAGCACTACCTTAAAGTTTCTGTTGAGATGTTGGGAACAACTGGATGGGTGTTTAGGTGGTATAGTTAGTTTATATATGTATAGAAAAAAATGAAATTCTAAGATTTGCTTTGGATTGCTGTGAACTTTTCTAATTTTTGGTGGGTTGGCTTTGAAGTTTCAGTAGTAGGTGGATGAGATTGAATTTTATATCTGTCTTCAGCTTCTTGTTACAGAAATTAATTAGCAATTAAATATTTTAAAATATCACTCTTGCATGTTTAGTTTAATTGACCTTCACATTGTAATTTAAGGTCTAAGCCACACATGGATATTGCACCATTAACCTGTTTTTTAAATTAATTATATATAGGATCAGGGAGTATACATTTGTGTACCTTTTTTGTGATCTTTTGTAATTTAGAATAAGTGTAATTATAAAATGTGTGATATAAGCAAATGAGAAACTGATTGCTTGCTGATCATGCTTAATAATTATACAAATGTTCACTGCTTCTTTTGTTAGTTAATGCTATTGACTAGACCCCTGGACTTCTGTCAGATGTATGCTTTTATCACAGCTTTTAAATCTTATTATTCCATAAGCAGTGTTTTACTTTTCTCGTTGAAGTGAGATTTGTTTTTTTCACTGTTCTCAATACTCCTGTAATTATCAAAATTTTGCTTTACAAGTTACGACTGACTTACGTTCTGTATGTAAATGTATATATGTATTATAGATTTTCTTGATAGCTGCCGAGCTAGTACTCTGTTGGCAGAGTTAGATGATGATGAGGATCTACCTGAGCCAGATGAAGAAGATGATGAAAATGAAGATGATAACCAAGAAGATCAAGAATATGAGGAAGTTATGGTATGGCATAGTTAGCGTGGATGGTACCTTAGTTGACTAACAGGTGCATTAAAAGTCCACAGACTTTTTTTTTTGCAATATGAACTCCTAACTATCCTCTTTCCATTAATTAAAAGATATATGTTTAGATTTTGGACTACTAGTTTGGAGTACTTGTCCATTTGTGTTCTAAATGAAATGCCAAAGTTAGTCATATTCTACTTTTCAAGACAAACCGAGCAGGTTAGTCCACGAGGGTCTTGCTTACACTATCCTGAGTCCTGGCTTTTTATTTGGCTCTTATTTAGTGGTGTGAATAAGGCTTGGTCTTCTACCACCACTGAAGTGATCAGAATGGATATTGCAATGACTAAGAGGAAAAATAACAGATTTCACTTATGATAGTGTTTATTACAGAAATGTAAATATTGTAAGTAGAGTAATAGAAACTTTCTCATGTAATTAATATGCAATCTTTTAGTTTGAAACAGTATCTAGTATTTTAAACTCCTGGGATCATGCTTTTCATAGAAACTCAAGTACATTACTAAATATTTTATTATTTCACCTTGTGCATAAAGTTAGGAATGGAAAAGCCAGTACTGCTTCAGTGGATCTACACTGCAAACAACCTTGGTTTTAGATTGTAGATCTCTTTTCAGAAATTATGAAGTGGAGTTACTGCTGTTCTTCATGGGAAGAGGCAAAATTAGCTAAATTATTCTTTGCTTAGGATTACCGAGCAAGAATCAGACCTGGAAAAGAAAATGTTCCTTTCTTGGTTTCCAGCACTATGTAGTTCTCCTCAATGAGGAGTGACCAGATTGAAAGCTGCTGAATTCCCAGACTTCTAAAATTTTGATCAATTGATTGTCTGTAGCAGAATCTTAAAAACAACTACTGCTTTTTAGGAAGAAGAGGAGTATGAAACCAAAGGAGGCCGTAGAAGAACATGGGATGATGATTATGTGTTGAAACGGCAGTTTTCTGCTCTGGTTCCTGCTTTTGACCCAAGACCTGGTCGTACTAATGTTCAACAGACAACTGACCTAGAAATCCCTCCACCGGGTATGCCAACACGACTTTTGTCAGCTTGATCTGGATGTAGACTTTCTGTTATGGGTTCTCTATCACTGTTAACCAGCACAGCCTGCTTTTGTGGCTGTGTGGCTTTTCTCTCTTTGAAAGAGAATTTAATCTGCCTCTGCAGGTCCAAGCATTATTTAGAGAAAAGTAAAATAAGTACTGTGTGAAATAAGCATACTCATGAATTTAACTTGGATTAGTGATACCTCTGGCTGTCTCCTTCCACCTGCAGGGAATAGTCTGTGTGTTGAGCTACCCAGAGCAGTTTTGATTGGAGCAAGCTTGTTGAAGCAGTCCAAAGCAGAGGCAAGGGGAAAGCCAATATTGTTACTGAGCAGTCTGTATGACCAGCATCTTGAATTCTTGCTTAGCAGCATGGGTGTAGTCAGTGTTCATTACAGGAAGGAGTATGTAGGTTTAGCCTATGTGGAAACAGGCCTCTGTTGATTGTGGTGAACTGAAAAGAGCCCATACAACAAGAGGATACTGTGTATAAGAAGAAGAATGCACGTGCTGTGGAAGTATTAAAGGTGATGTTATCAAGATGTAAGGATCAGTAGGGATTTCAGAAATTGCTGTTAGCTTTTCTCATGCAAACAAGCGCGGCAGTTAGAGCCTGTAGATATTGTTCATAGTTACAACTCAGTATCATCTTTTTGATTTGCATGCAAAACATCTTCTTTACTGAGCACTTGTTTATTGAGCCACTTTATTAATGTTTAAGCCAACTTTCTTGTGTTACTTATTTTGTATTAATGGTTTCTCAAATATTATTTCACATGCAGGTACACCTCACTCAGAGCTCTTGGAAGAAGTTGAGTGCATGCCTTCACCACGTTTAGCACTTACCTTGAAAGTTTCAGGTTTGGGAACAACTCGAGAAGTGGAACTGCCCCTAACAAACTTTCGATCTACCATCTTTTACTATGTACAAAAATTGTTGCAGCTCTCCTGTAACGGCAGCGTGAAATCTGACAAACTTAGACGTATTTGGGAGCCAACATACACGTAAGCTCATAAGCTTGTTATCCTGTGTAGAGAACGCTTTGACCAGTTAAGAAATGGTTGTGAAACAGTGCTAATTATTTCTTCCTCTTATATAGGAAACAATACTGAATTTAGTTTTTCTTGCATTTGTGTCAGGACATTCATACTGGTTATAAAGCTAGTGCTGTGACCACTAAACAAGAACAGCTGTAACATCCAATGCTCAACTGTGGCTTGTTAACAGCATTTCAAAAGTTCAAGCAGTTGACCAAGGGAGCAGAATTTGTTCTGGTAGGAATAATCCCATGGGATACATAACCCTAGAGAGAAGAGATGTCTGGGAAAGAGGATTCATTTTTCAATGATCACTTCCTTTAGACTCAAGAACAATCCATTCCAGTGTGTGGGAAGTAAGGCAGAGGCAGTAGGAGACATGCATGGATGAACAAGAAACTGCCAACAGAACTGCCAATAGAACTCAAAACACAAAGAGAAAACACGAGGTGGAAGAAGGGTCAAGTTTCCCAGGAGAAATATAGAGACCTTGTCCTAGTGTGAAGGTACAGGATTAGGAAAGACAAAGCATGTCTGGAGTTGAATCTGGTGAAGGATGTGAAGGGCAAAAGGTCAGGAAACATTTAAAGAAACGGGATGTACAACTCTATGGGGCCCAGTGGGATGCACCCACAGGAGCTGGCTACTCTTACCTTTGAGTAGTCGTTGTGACTGGGAGACATTTCTGAGCACTGGAAGAAATTGTTACATGAGATTATTGTGCTGCCATTCTCAGACATTTCATGAGGCTAAAGAAATGGGGAGACAGGTATATTGTGAAGTTACACAAAGGGAAATGCAAAGGCTAGCAGCTGGAGAAAAATAACTGCTTGTCCATACAGGTTAGGGGCCAGATGGCTGGCAAGCAGCTTAGTGAAAAGGCCCTGAAGGTCCTGGTAGATGTGAACTTGAAGGTGAGCCAGCAAATGAACCCTGGCAGAACAGGTAGTCAGCAGAGTCTTGGACTGCTCTAGGAAGGCTGAAGGAGGGTAGCTTCCGCTGCTGCCCAGCACTGGCAAGACATGTCTGGTGCTGTGTCCAGTTCAGGACTGCTCAGTACAAGAGAACATGGACACTGGGATCTACCAAAGGACTCTAGGGTTATTGAAGGGCTTAGATAGAGCATCTGTAATAGAGGGAGTCAGAGAGATCTGGAACTGTCAAGCCTGGAGAAAAAAATGCTTAGGGGTCTTATGTGTATGACTACCTGGTGAGAGAATGTAGGGAAGACAGAGCATAGGACCTTCTGTATTGTGACAAGACAAAGGATGAACTAAACTGCTCAAACTGAAAAATAAGAAATGACATTTAGACATAACATTTGAGCAAGGTTATTGGACTAGGTCTCCAGAGGTCCCTTCCTACCCCCACTCTTCTCTGTGCCCTAATTGGACCTTGCTAGCTTTAAAGTAATAGACAGAAATTGTAAGATTGTATGATGGTGTGTATTTACCACTTTGCAATGTAACCTCTGTCACACCAGAGAACTAACTTATTTGAAAGCAAGACAAGAACTGTGATGAAGTGGTTGTAGATTTTTTAGCTTTGTATTTCAGACTTTGTGTGTTGCATCTGTTCTCTGAGTTGCCTTGTGTCAAAAATTGTGTCCTTTAACAAAACTGTTTCTAGTTAGAAAGCATGAGAAATATTTGAAGTGTACATATCTCGTAAGTTAATACAGAGCAAACTACTGTAACACTTGAAAATTTCAAGGAGTTGTTGCATGTATAGTGAGGAACATAAAGTTATTGTGGGAAATTTGCACAATGAAGGTTGATTACTTGAACCTCACTTAAGGAAAAGTTTTCAAGATAAATAATCGACATCATGAAAATTAAATGTGAGTTCAATAACTTTGCTGCATCAGGGTATCCCAGAGCAGCCGCTGTTGCTGTTCAATGTGATGTTATCTAAATGACGTTGATGTCTAACAAGTTAATGTATAACATCATACTCAATCCCACATCCTCCAAATTCTAAAATATTATTCATTGTTTTGATATTTAGAATCATGTACAGAGAAATGAAGGATTCTGATAAAGAGAAGGAAAGTGGAAAAATGGTAAGATTTCTTTCTGTGCCTCTATGTTTTTATGGCTGTTGAAACAAAAGCAAACCAAATCTGATTGCAGTTTTTTAAATGCTACATTAAAAAAACTAACAGTATTCAATTACTTAGAGGATGAGTCATGAGAACATTTGTAAATGCATGCTCCTTTCAAAAAAAAAAACATGTAATGCATGTGAAATCTGAAAGACTTTACAATCAGGAAAAACCAACATTTGGTGGTTCCTGTTGTAGGGTTGCTGGTCAGTAGAGCATGTGGAGCAGTACCTTGGCACTGACGAATTACCAAAGAATGACTTGATAACCTACCTGCAGAAGAATGCAGACTCAGCTTTCCTGCGCCACTGGAAATTAACCGGCACTAATAAAAGTATTAGGAAAAACAGAAATTGTTCCCAGCTCATAGCTGCATACAAGGTATATGTCTGCATCCAAACATTTGTGTTACGAATGGCTGTGTGCTTTGTTTTGCAGCTTTAAAGATTCTTGTGGAGGAGGCTTGTGACACAGATAGGGAAGTTGAATGTTCACATGCCAACGTGAAGTTTAGTTTTTGCTGCACTGTCTTTTTTTCTAAATGTCTTCTGTTAATTATAGTTGTGTTTATGCATTTGAATCACAATTTGTACCATCCCCAATTTAACTAAGGGCTGAGGTTAATCCCAGTAACAGTTCTGAGTTTTCAAATCATTAACTGAGTGTGTAGTCCTAAAGATGGTAACGCACAGTTTTCATTCTTGCACCTCTTTTCTTACAGGACTTCTGTGAACATGGATCAAAATCTGGATTAAGTCCAGGGGCCATTTCTACTCTTCAAAATTCTGATATCCTTAGTTTGGCAAAGGAACAACCTCAGGCCAAAGCTGGCAGTGGGCAGAACTCCTGTGGAGTAGAAGATGTTCTGCAGTTACTTCGTATTCTGTATATAGTTGCCAGTGACCCTTATACAGCACGAACTTCTCAAGAAGGTAAGTTAATTATCTGATAGACTTTCTTCAATGTTTTAATGAGAACAAAATAAAGAATTTAATTTAAATTATTCTTATTTTCAGAAGGAGATGAGCATCCTCAGTTTAACTTTCCACCAGATGAATTCACAAGCAAAAAAATTACTACAAAGATTCTGCAACAGATTGAGGTATTACATTAATGTATTATGCACAATGTATATAGGTAATACTGGTTTTAAGACTGTTACACTCTTTCTTACTGTGCCTGAAATTACTAGCTTTTTTTACCATTTTGAATTTTTGTTTCATGTGATATTCCTTCTATTTTGGATTAGTACATTCTGTAAGAACAGACTAGTCTGAGTAAAAATATAGCAAAAGTTGCAGTAGAATTGTATTTTTGGATTATGAAGAAAATTTTTTTCTACACCAAACGTGGATTTTGCAATGTAGCTTATGTACCTCTGCCTGAAGGTAAAGGCAATTAATTGTGTTAGCATTCACAGACATTTTATTGTTTATTCATTCCACATAAACCCTTCAGAAACAGTAGTGAGAAAACATTATTGGTACTTCTTCAGAAGAACTACATTTTCTTTAACAAAAATTTAAAGAAGATGAAGATTCTTGGCTGACTTGGCCTTTTTTGTGCTTTCTGAGTGTTTAGGGTTTTTTTGTTACAATTAAGTTGCCCTAATTAAGAAAATTAGTTCAGTTTTTCATGCTCTTATATAGGCTGCCCTAGCACCCTGAATATCTTTGTAGTAGTAACTTCTGCAGTCTTATTATACTTGTTTTTTAGAAGGGACTATAGTAATATTTCAGTGAGGAGCATCTTTACTACCATCAAATTTCTTACATGTTTTCTGGTATTGAGGAGGTAGTATCTAAACCAGTTTTGAGCAAAACTCAGAAGTAATTCTCTCAAGGTAACTGTATGCTCAGGTGTCTCCCCACAGGGCTTTGAACAGTATATATCCCAGAGATGTACTACAGCTTTTAGTGTCTTTGTGCCAATGAATCCTGTGCTCACTCTTGAGTTCTAGGAACTGTGAACTTCTCATTCATAGCGTTTAGAGAAGAGTGTTAACAAGTGACAAAACATTGAAGTGTATTGGGTGGCTATATACTTAGTTACAAACTTTGGACAACCGGAATCTAATATTAGAAACACTTAGGGTTTTGTTTTCTTTTTGCTTTAAACTACAGGAACCCTTGGCACTAGCAAGTGGAGCTTTGCCAGACTGGTGTGAACAGCTAACAAGCAAGTGTCCTTTCTTAATTCCGTTTGAAACAAGACAGTTGTACTTCACTTGCACAGCATTTGGAGCATCAAGGTAAAAAAAAAAAAAAAGAAGATTAAGGCTGCTTTCCTTTAAAAAAAACCAACCAAACAAACAAACAAAAAAATGTGGAGTTTTAATTGCTAATTCACAGAAGGCACTTATCCTAGACAAATCTTGCTTGCCAAATGTTAAGCTTTTTGGATAGTAGAAAAAAAGGGAAAACATTAAAAACTTCAGAAAAACTTTTGGACACTTCAAACACTTCTTGTTCCTTGTGTTAGAGGTTTCTGATGAATGACCTATTTCTGTTTGTTCTTCAGGAAATTCCTTTAAATTAATTTCATTTTTCAAGTTTAGCTGAAGACTTGCTTGTGTTATCCTGTTGGGCAGTAATTTGACTGGGTTACAGTTCATTGCATAAAGGAGTAAGAAACAAAATAGAAAACATTCTGAAACTACATGTGAATTAAATGTCTTCTGAAAGTATGCGCCAAAATTCATGTCTTTGATTTTTATAGTTTATGGTTTTGCTGATTGTTTTCGTTCATTTTTTTCCTTCAAATTCACTAGAGTCTTAACAACAAGATGCTATTTCTAAAGGTCGTATTAGCTGCATAATGAAACTGTAACAAAACCAGGCGTTAAAACATTTAAGGGCACCATCTAAAGTGCTTCCTGCCTAGGAATCCTTAATATTTGGATTACAGCAGTGATTACCTTGGGAGCATGTGGGCAGTCTAAACTGTTGCCACTTTATTTGGATATGAGTAGGAAGAACTAGATTGTGTGGGTTTTCTTGGCTGTTCTTTTGGGTTTTTTGTGAACAGGAAGAAAAGTGTAAACAGTGAGTTGCAAAAATTAGTTTGGCACAGTGATGGAACAACTCATCCTGAATGTCATCTCAAAACACGTGAAGGAAATAATGTTATCTGGGGATTTAAAACAGATTCACCAAGAAGAAATCCTATTTGACCAACCTGATAGCCTTCTATGAGTGCATAACTGTCTGGCTAGATGAAGGGAGAGCAGCGGATGTCATCTACCTTGACTTCTGCAAGGCTTTTGACATTGTCTCCTGTTACATCCTCATCAGAAAGCTCAGGCAGTGGGGGCTTGGATGAGTGGACAGCGAGGTGGATCAAGAGCTGGCTGAATGACAGAGTCCAGAGAGTGGTGACCAATGGCACAGAGTCAAGTTGGAAGCCTGTGGCCAGTGGAATTCCACAGGGATCAGTTCTGGGGCCAGTCTTGTTCAACGTCTTCGTCAACGACCTGGATGAGGGGACAGAGTGTACCCTCAGCAAGTTCCCTGATGACACTTAACTGGGAGGATTGGCTGATTCCCCAGAGGCTGTGCTGCCATTCAGCGGGATCTCGACCAGCTTGAGAGTTGGGCAGAGAGGAACCTCATGAGATTCAACAAGGACAAGTGCAGAGTCCTGCATCTTGGAAGGAACCACCTCATGCACCAGTACAGGCTGGGGATCAAACTGCTGGAGAGCAGCTCTACAGAGAGAGACCTGGGAATCCTGATAGATAATAAACTAACCATGAGTCAGCAAAGTGCCCTTGTGGCCAAGAAGACCAATGGCATCCTGGGATGTATCAAGGAGAGTTTGACCAGCAGGTTGAGGGCGGTTCTGCTCCCCCTTTACTCTGCCCTGATGAGGCCTCATCTGGAGTCCTGTGTCCAGTTTGGGCTCCCCAGCTCAAGAGAGACAGGGAACTTCTGGAGAGAGTCCAGCACAGGGCCACCAAGATGATCAGGGGACTGGAACATCTTTCATACAAGGAAAGGCTGCGGGAACTGAGGCTGTTCAGCCTGCAGAAGAGACTGAGGGGAGACCTTATTAATATGAGGACTTAAAAAGTGCATGTCAAGAGGATGGGGCAACACTTTTTTCTGTGGTGTCCAGTGATAGGAGCAGGGAATAATGAACAAAAACTGGAACACAAAAACACAAAAAGGGTGAGGAAGCCCTGGAGGTTTTCAAAACCTGTCTGGACGCCATTCCTGTGTGACCTGATCTCGATGAACCTGCTTCAGCAAGAGGGTTGGACTAGATGATCTCTAGAGGTCCCTTCCAACCTCTACCATTCTATGATTGTCTAATCTGCATCAAAAATGCCACGTGAAGAGTATGAAATGAGAGATTTAAAAAGAAGGAGAAAATATGATGTCTTGCAAGACACAGGTTTAAATCTCATTATGGAAAAATGGCCCAGAAAACTCTGCCGTGTGAGGTTTTAGTTTTATATTTGTTTTTATACCATTACCTTTTTTCTTTTTTCAAAAGTTTTAGAGATCCCTCAGAAAACATTGCATGGTATTTAATTGATAAAGAAAAGAGCCTTCTTAGACTTTTAGAATACTGGAAATAGTTCTTAAAACTAACATATTTTACTTAACTCTGCACAGGTGCATGCAGGCATGCGCGTTCTCGCTGTCTGTCATACACTTGACCATACTTGCAAAGCAAACAACCCGCAGTAGCTTTAGAGATAGCTCATTGCTATATAGATGACAACACATAGAAGAATTTTGAACTTTGACTTCATGTAAATATTACTGTTAGGTGGCTGTTCTTCCTTCTCCGATATGGGTCTACGTGTGTATGACTGCACTTGGTTCTGTGTTTCTTTAAGAAGTGTGTAAGTAAATCTTGCTGTAAAACTTGGTCAGTATCAATAGGGTGATGTACCACTGCCTTGATATATATCATGGAAGTGGTAGTAAGTGTCCGTAAACAGTTTTGAGCGACTGTGATTAAAAAGTACTACAGTGAAAGCTGCTCTCTCTTCATTCTGCTATAATTTGAAAGGTAAAGTAATTCAGATCAAGAATTATGTGTTTTCATTGGTACTGTCTGTTGCATCAGAACTTATGGCTGACTCTACATAGTAATTAAAATTATGTAGTGTTCTAAATTTAAAACATCTAAAGTAGGCCATATCTAGGGTGTTTTGAGTATTTCTGAGAAATACTCTTGTCTGTAGCCTTTAGGAGGTAATTGATGCCTAACAAGGTCACTTTTTCTCGGTGGCTATTTTCTACTTTTTGTGCTGGTAGACATCTGTTTTGGGGTTTGTTTCCAGAGCGATTGTATGGCTACAGAACAGACGTGAAGCCACTGTGGAGCGGACAAGGACCACGAGCACAGTGAGACGTGATGATCCAGGAGAATTCAGAGTTGGACGCCTCAAACATGAAAGGGTGAAAGTTCCGCGAGGTGAATCCTTGATGGAGTGGGCAGAAAATGTCATGCAGATTCATGCAGACAGAAAATCTGTTCTAGAGGTAAAGCACATCTGCCTGGCAGAGCGAGGTTAGATAGCTATTTCTTATGTACTGTGCAGGATATTGACTGTCCTGTTCAATAACCAACACTGGACGTTTCACTGGGATTTTTTAATTATTGTTCCTTACGTTTTTCTAGGTTGAGTTTTTAGGGGAGGAAGGAACAGGCCTGGGTCCTACCTTGGAATTTTATGCACTGGTGGCAGCAGAATTTCAGAGGACAGATCTGGGAGCTTGGCTTTGTGATGACGATTTTCCAGATGATGAATCTCGTCAGGTATTATTTCAGTTTGTATTTTAAACTGAGCACTTCTGGAAAAGAAAAATGAGATAGACTTCCAGGAAGGGAAGTACACATCATCAGTGAGCAGCCATTCATCCTGGTCAAGAATCACCACTTGTCTCCACAGCTTACTTTCTTACCTGTTCTCTTAACTGAGAAGTAGAGTATAAGAAGTGAATCAGCACAGTTACATATAACTGATTTCACCCTTAACAATGACAATGTGTTTTGTGTGTCTGTTAAATCAGGTTGATATCGGTGGTGGATTGAAACCCCCTGGCTACTATGTCCAGAGATCATGTGGACTCTTCACAGCACCATTCCCACAAGATAGTGATGAACTTGAAAGAATAACCAAACTCTTTCATTTCCTTGGAATTTTCTTGGCTAAATGCATTCAGGACAACAGACTTGTGGATTTACCTGTTTCTAAGCCTTTTTTTAAACTCATGTGTATGGGGGATATTAAAAGTAACATGAGTAAGTTGATATATGAATCACGAGGTGACAGAGACTTGCACTGCACTGAAAGTCAGTCAGAGGCTTCTACGGAAGAAGGGCACGATTCCCTGTCAGTAGGAAGTCTGGAAGAGGACTCCAAATCAGAATTTATTCTTGATCCACCAAAACCTAAGCCTCCTGCATGGTTCAATGGAATTTTAACGTGGGAAGACTTTGAGTTAGTAAATCCACATAGAGCTAGGTTTCTGAAAGAAATCAAGGACCTTGCAATTAAAAGGCGTCAAATTTTAAGCAACAAAAGTCTGTCAGAAGATGAAAAGAACACAAAGCTACAGGAATTAATGCTGAAGAATCCATCAGGTTCGGGGCCTCCACTTAGCATAGAGGATTTAGGGTAAGAGTCTTCATGGTTTTTTAATAAACATGCAAACGGTATTGTTTGAGACAAATGTCAACACGTGTAATTTGAAATGAAGATTTCTTAATTTTAAATAAATCATTGCAAAGGGGAATTGTTAGAGTTGCAGCAATATCCAGTTTGCCATCTGCAGCTATATTCTTGTGCTGTAGTTAGAGGGTTTTCTCTTTTCAGTTCCTCAGTTTCCTGATGTTTAAACTTAAATGTGTCTGCACTGCTGTGCCAGAAGACTCTCCAAAAACACACAAATACTTGTAGTGACCTTGATAAAAGTGTGAATTGGGAGCGGAGGGAGGTGTTGTCATGATAACTACTGAAGTTTATCATGTTTTTTGAGAGATTTTAAAGAGGACAGAAATCTCAGTTTGTTGTAATAGGCATGCAGTGCAGTGTTCCAATCCATGTTAAAACAGAACAAGTGCTCACTTTGAGCAAATTTTAGACAGGAAAGTGCTCATACCTGTGTAAACCTTGTGTCAGGATATCATCATCTTTTGTACTTTTAATTCCGAGGAAACAATACCTACCATTAATATTATGGGTCATCTGTTCAAATTATCTTGTGCTCCAGGGATTGCGTAGTCAGGGTTCCGTAGTTGCTTGTGATTGCGTGGATTTCAGCAAGGCTTGTTGGAGAGAGGCCAGTACCACCATTGAAGGGCCTCCATGTTTAATATGTGAAGTGCCTCTGTAACTCTTAGTGCTGGAAAGACTTGTAAAGGATTTTTTGAGGTTGTGAACTGAATTAAACGGTTTGATTAGTTTTGAAGCTGGTAAAGGTAACTGGAATTTTCAACAGTTGTCAAATCCAAATAAATAGTAGGTGAGTACCTGCATGCGTATAGCATAGATCTGAAGGATATATTATCTGTGTAGTCTGTTACTAATTGTAGTTCTCTACTGTGGTGCTGCTGTTCATTTAGATGCAAAATGATCCACAAATGGGTTTGAATTCCAGTGAGATGCTTTTGAATGTGGAGTGCAGCTGATAAATCTGATGTATTTGTAAAAGCAGTAGCAGATTTATTTGCCATTAATCTCTATCTTTGTATTTTGAAGTCTAAATTTTCAGTTTTGCCCTTCGTCCAAAGTGTATGGGTTTACAGCTGTGGATCTGAAGCCAGGTGGTGAAGATGAGGTAAGGAAACAACCGATTTCTACAGATTAAACACTAGTTCTGTTTGTACTGTACCAGCAGTAACTGATGCACAGTGAATTCTCACTGTATTTATCTATTGTCTTTCAGACTGTAACAATGGATAATGCAGAGGAATATGTAGATCTCATGTTTGACTTCTGCATGCATACTGGTATACAGAAACAGATGGAGGCATTCAGAGGTAATTTTAATTATGGCAGAATATGTATAAGCAGATAGTTTTAATTGGCGTTCAGGGTGTGCGTCTTTAAAGCGTGGCATAGAATGGCTTTCAAAAACTTAACTATTGCATTCCTAACTTTAAAGTTAAGATACTAATTTTGTAACACCTTTGCATTAGTTATGCCATTTTTAATCTGGAAGAGTTTCTGTTTACCTTAATTAAGAAACTGTTGATTGAGTCTGGTTTGATTAAAATACAACTGAAATGCTTACGTGAGTTTATAAATATACTTTTGACTTACTACTACATCTTGTGTAAATTAAAGATGGCTTCAATAGAGTCTTTCCAATGGAGAAACTGAGTTCCTTCAGCCATGAAGAAGTTCAGATGATTCTTTGTGGAAATCAATCACCTTCTTGGGCAGCTGAAGATATCATCAATTACACCGAACCTAAACTGGGATATACACGAGATAGGTACTTATCTTATGAAGAATTTTAAAATACTAGCTAAAAGATTTAAGTGACAGAATGCCCAGAATGTTCATTAGATCAATGTACCAAATTGGATGGGATCGGTGGACACTAAAGAGCAAGCGATTGTCTAAAGCTATATGAAATATCTGTGTATGTTCCAACAGATAGGTTAGAAGGTAATTAGTGTTTGTGTGAAGAGAGGGGATTAAAAAAAAGGTTGTTTTAAAATGTGAACAAATAGAAATGTAGTGGCAGCTAATTAATACAGGCTATTAAAAATAGCAATTTAGAGTTTCTCAATTTCATTTTTTTGTGGTGGTTCCAATTTCTGTTCCATTGGGTATAGTTGTTTATTTCTTTTTTCCCTTCAAGTGTTAATGGAAGTGTACTGTGCAGGGAACAAATATACTGGTGACTGACTGTCAGGTTGGGGATGTTTTTGCTGTTTGTCAAATTTGTGGCAATAACATACAAATTACTTCTGGAACAATGTTAGTATAAGCAGGCTATAGGATCCTTATCAATCCAGGATGCTCTGTGGAGCAATTCTGTTGACCCTGCCCTGCATGCGAAAATGCAGCTGAGATGACAGTGCCTGATACCCATGGGGTGTTTTCAGCAGGCTGACTTTCTTCATGCCCTCTCTTCCCCCTCAGTCCTTGGGCTAAGATGGATGAAAGCAGGGCTGCCTGGAGGATTGCTTGAAGACCTACTGTACTCTGTTACATTTTCGACATTTTTTTTCACGAGGGTCTTTGAAAGGGTAGAAATGAAATTATATCTAAATGGAAGTGGCCTTATACTGCAGAAGCAATATAGAACAAGTCTGAAAACTATATAGAATCACAGAATGGTAGGGTTGGAAGGGACCTTCTGAGATCATCTAGTCCAAACCCCCTGCAGAAGCAGGTCCACCTAGATCAGGTCACACAGGAATGCATCCAGGTAGATCTCCAAGACCTCCAAGGAAGGAGACTCCACACCCCACCCTGGGCAGCCTGTGCCAGGGCTCCCTCAACTGAACAGTGAAATAGTTTTTTCTTATATTTAAGTGGAACTTTCTGTGTCCCAGCTTCATCCCATTACCCCTTGTCATATTGCTAGGTACAACAGAAAAAACAGATGTCCTAACCTCCTGACACCCACCGTTTAGATATTTCTAAATATTAATGAGATCCCCCTCAGTCTCCTCTTCCCCAGGCTGAACAGCCCCATTTCCCACAGCCTTTCCTCATAAGGAAGATGCTCCAGTCCCCTGATCATCTTGGTGGCCCTGCACTCCAGAAGTTTTCTGTCCCTCTTGAGCCCAGAACTGGACACAGGACTCCAGATGAGGCCTCACCAGTGCAGAGCAGAGGGGGAGCAGAACCTCCTCTTCTCTAGACTAAACAGCCTGTTTCTTCAGTCAGATTCTTCTCATAAAATAGTTTTGAGCTGTAGGTACTGCTCTAGCCATTCATATGCAAGATACTCGAGTTAACACTCGAGTACAAAGAAAAGCTATTTACCTACATTTTTCAATGTAATACTCATCAAGGAGATTAAAGAAGTAACTTTTATGAGGCTTATGATGTTTCATTCTTAACTCCATACCGAACAAGCACTACAGTCTTCAAATGGCTGCCTAGATGTGACTGAAGTCTGTAGTTGTGCTGCCTCAAGGGAATTAAAAACCACTCTCTTGTAATGTTATCAAAGTTAATGATTTTCATTTATTTTTAAGCCCTGGATTCCTTCGATTTGTGAGAGTGTTGTGTGGGATGTCTTCAGATGAGAGGAAAGCTTTTCTCCAGTTCACCACGGGTTGTTCCACCCTTCCACCAGGAGGACTGGCAAACCTGCACCCCCGGCTCACTGTTGTGCGCAAGGTATGGATTCTTCAGGCTGCCCTTCAGACCAGCTCAAAAGAGCTTTTGAATGTCATTGTTGCTACGTTAAGAAGTAACATCAATCTCTTTTTGTTTTTGGGGTGTTTTTGTTTTTGTTTTTTGTTTTTCAATTTACGACATGATCACAGAATCCCAGACTGGTCAGGGTTGGAATGGGCCTCTAGAGATCATCCAGTCCACCCCCCCCGCTAAAGCACTTAGACCATTTCACACTATGCAAAGCTTTCAGTACTAACTTCTGCCTAAGGTCCATTCTCTGACTTCTTATTTGAGTACAAAAGAATTAATGTACATATGAAGTTTTATAAAGCTGGCTTGTAGCTTTCCTGATGCTGCTGTTTCTCGATCACTGGTGTTACATGTGCAGTGAATGCCATGAAGCAGAGGACCTTATGACTTTCAACTTCCACATCGAGCACCGTGAACAAATGCACTCCAAACCTGTTTGTTGTTCTCTTCCAGGTTGATGCCACAGATGCGAGTTACCCATCTGTGAATACATGTGTGCATTACCTAAAGTTGCCTGAGTATTCTTCTGAGGAGATCATGAGAGAGCGTCTGCTCGCTGCTACAATGGAGAAAGGCTTCCATCTCAACTGAGCCGCCGACTGCACCATGGGACATGAGAAAGTGTTTTTTTGATACTAGCGAAGCCTCTTGTGTTTGTGTGCAAAAAAATATGATCTCCACGCTGTGCTCTGATGAGACTTGCCTTTATTTTCACCTGTGAGGCTTTAGGAACATGTGGAATAAGTTTGTTAGCTGCTAATGACAAAATAAATCCTTGTAACTACACAGCCAGCAAGAAATTGGCACAGAGCACTGTGTGATGCTTCAAGGGCTTGCACAACTGGAAATTGAAGTGGTTCTGTTTGACTGTTCCAAAGAACAGATCATCAGATTTTCAGTGTTCACTGATACAAATTTCTAACAGCGTATTTGTGTAAAGTTTGTCATTTAATACCTTGTACACTACAGTTGCCATCACTGATCCCTGTTTTGCTGGCTTTAAGCTAACTGGTCAGAAACTCGCTTCCTTAAAACTTAGAGTTAATGGGCATCTCCAGCTTTTCCTTTTTTTACTGGTGCCTGCACTATTGGAGTGTTTAGTGGGTTTTTGCATATAATCATGCACAACCTTTTCTTTTTTTTTTTTCTCCTTTCAAGTGGGAATATATTTTGACTTTTCGAATGCCCTGCTATAAAGATCAAATCCTTAACTGTTTGTGTGCAGCTCAACAAAAAAAAAAGCTATTAAAAAACACTGGTTCCTAGTGCAAGGCACACTTAAAGCAAGTTTTACTTTTGGTTGTATTTTCTTTGTATATTTCAAACATTTATTTAACTGTGTTGAAGTTTAGAAAAACCACCCAATGTGTAAGCTCAAAAGTAATCATTAAAATGTTTGCAACATATTAAACTGTTTCCTCAGAACACTTCATTAATACGTGTCTTGTTATTAAATCCCTGTGCCTGTTCTCAACAATGTACCATACTTTTTTTCAGGGTTCAAAAGAAGGACAGGGCAATAATGGATCAGACATGGCAATAATTCATCGCTGAAACTTATCTCTGTGTGCAAATATGTTCAAAATTACCCAGGGCAACTTTAAGAACTAGTCTGGCAGTGGGAACACTGCGTGAGGCAGTTTCTGATTCTTTTCAGTGGGCCTGTGTGACCTGAGGCTGTAGTTCATCTTTACTTCGGAGTAAAATCTGGGTCAGATGATGCAGCTGATGGAGCTTTACTTGAGATGGAGAGCCTGCCTTGGTTTCAGCCTGTGCTGATGTTATTTATTGGTAAAGTGACTCACAGTGAGATAAAGCCAGTTGCTAATAAGTGTTTAAAGCTATCTAAGTACTTGATACCAGAAAAGAAGAATTATTATTTTAGTTACATTGGTGTGATGTTTTTTGTGCCAGATCTCTTTGGTAACAATTTCTTTTTGGACCACTGCTGAGGGAGAGCTTGCCAGAGCTTGCCTTTCACATAAATATCAGTTTGATGCCAGATTTCTTTTCAGAGCATTATTTATAGGACTTTGCATTCATTATCTTTGGACATTTTCCCCAATGCAAAACTGGAGGGGAATCTCCACCACCTCCCACTCCTGTGACTGTTGTACTGCAGCAAAACAGGTGCATAAACCTCGTGTACAAGTATCTGCTCCAGATCCAGTGTCAGCTTGTCTTTGTGGAAAGTGGTGTTGGTTTAAAGTTGTGTGGACTGTTCTCCCACAGGACACTTCACTCTCTGCTCCTCATACCCTGGTTTCCAGGTGCAGCTGAGATGTGACTGAGGTGCTCTCACCCAGTATGTGCTCCTTTAGTGCCAAGTTATGCGGAGTACTAGTGGGGAGGGCATGCAGGGGGAGGAGCCAGATGCCGTAATTCTGGAAAGGTAAGTGCAATTAAGCTCAGGCTGCTCACTCTTCAGTGAGTTAAGAGTGTAGCACACAAGTATCAGTCAGCATCTTGTATGCCTGTGCACGCAGGTTAGCGCAGCTACATCCTCTGACTTGAGAAGGAAGATTGCATTTGTTACCTCCCAGCTAGTATTGAGAAACTTGCCTGCCTTTTGCTACTCATCTTCTGTAAACGGTCAGTTGCGATGTGTGGGTATTACATACAAGGGGGAAAAAAATACACTGGTGTGCCAAAATAAACAATGTTGAGTGTAATTCATGAAGCCAGCGTGACAAAAAATGATTAAACTTTTTAATTGTCTTTTATTGACATAATATTTAAGTGCCAAATACTTCTAGTTACAAGTTAACATGGTATGCAAGAATATTCAATACATCTATACTTCTGTTACATTTCTGTTTTTATAACCCTGACTTCCTGGAAAAGGGAGTAAAAGCAGCTTTTTGATGACAGATGAATCTAGTTTAAAAGTGGCCATAAAAGTTACAGAATTTTTGCAGTATTTTTATATGAAAACAAAGGGATGAAGCGGGTGCTTAAAGGAAGGACTGAAACTCACATGTGTAGTTCCATGTTTTCTGTCTTCTCCTAGGTCTGGCACAATACTGCATAATTCAAAGTGGTACACAGGTGGTCACATGTAAGTTGACATTACTGTATCCTCAGTCAGTTTTAACAAATGTTGACTGTTGTAGAAAGATTTCTGCTGGGACAACGAAGCTGCAGATGAAACTGAAGGTTCCCCTTGATGTGTTGCTGTATCTGTCCATGGGTACTTGGGGTGTACAGGAGCAACAGGAACTATTTTCTAGATACTTTGAATAATGCATGAGTCAGTGCTATGACACCAAAGAACTGCTGTTGGTTCACTCTGGATGATACAACACCTCAGGTAGCTGTGCATCCTCCTAGCTTTCTGTCACTTTGTCAAGCACAAACAGAGGGGCAAGAATTCTGTTCCTGTTGGTTTCCACGATGCAGCCATTTAGCACCATTTCATCCAAAATTATGTGCACTCTGTCCAGATTGAACATGATCTAGAAATGTTTCAAGTTAAGTATGTTTTGAAAAAACACAGATAATTCAGAGAAGATGTTGAGTCCCTTAATCTTTAATCAAAGCAGGTATTTCTTAATTGATTCTTGTTTAGTTGGCTGTTTAATAGAACCAGGTAAACAGATCAGCTTACACATTTTTCTGACCACAGAGGTGTCAAGAGTCTCTAATAGAGAAGCTGGAGCCCCATCAGTATCCCATCCCGGAAGATTGCCACACAGTAAAAGCAAGGTAAACTTGAACTTGGATTTAGGTGATTAATTAATTGTACTGTCTGCCTGAGTACCATGTATTGTTTGAATATAAAATGTTACTGAGGGACAACAACGTTGAATGTGAAGATGCAAATATTCTGCATTTCTTCTTAGAAACTGTCAAATTCTTAAAGTTTGATTCTCAAATTTTTCCTTACTGAAAGTTACCGCTTGATCTGCTTGAGAACAGCTTAAGAGGAGTATGTTGATATGTGATCTAGTAATAGATCTCTAAGAGCAAAAGGAAGTACGGGTTCATATTTAAAATACTTTCTAATACTTTCTAAAAGATACTTAACATCTCTAATGTTCACCTGAAGGAAGATCATCTGAAACAATCTGAACTTGTACTGTTGGGATACAAGGAAGTTGTCCATAGCCATGTCTGTCTTAGGCTGCCATTTATCCCCAGGACCTGAATGGCAAGGGGCAGAGAGCAGCAAGCCAGCCGGGTCCATCTGCTGTGCCTGCTGTGCACAGGGCTGCAGGAGCCACCTGCTGCTGCTCTTCAAAGGCCTGCTTCCCCCTCTTCAACACATCAGCCCAGCCTGCTTATTTGCTGCTGCTGCTTTCTGCCACTGCATTGAGGCCTACTGCGCTGCAACGGGGCTGGAAAGATACTTTACAGTAACATCTCAACACATCTTTCAGCACTTTTCTCCCAACTTTGCAGTCAATCCCCTGAGTGCCTTCTCTTCCCGTTACACTATTTTTGACGGTCTAGTTGGAACTTGGGAAGACAGCTTGGTTTTGCTTGTATTTGTCCTTGTATTTTTGTTAGTGGATGTCCACTTTAATCAGTGGAGTTGCAAGAGCCAGATTTGTTGAAGCCATAGTTTTCCTCTGTTCTGCATAATAAAGCTTAAGTCTCATCTTTTTGAGCATGAGTCAGGCATTTATGAGGACTGCTGTTGTCCCATGCATTCTAGTGGATCTAACTGCAGTAGTCTTCCCTACTGCTTTGCCAAGGAGCAGGAACAGTGGGAGTACTGAACTGTGTGTGACAACAGCTCAGGAGCCACGTCTTTGTGTCTATGGTTTCCTCCTCAGTGGTGAATGCATGTGGTAGGGGGATCACAGTATCACAAGGGACCTCAAAAGATCACCTAGTCCAAGCCCCCTGCCAGGGCAGGACCACCTCAAGTAGGTCACACAGCAACTCATCCAGGTGCGTTTTGAATGTCCCCACGGACAACCCATCTGGGCAGCCTGTTCCAGTGCTCTCTCACAGTGAAGAAATTCTTCCTTGTATTTCTTTGGAACCACTTATGTTCCAGCTTATCAAATGATAGCCATGGGGCAATGGGTTTATCACTGAGAACAGCCTGGCTCTGTCTTCCTGACAGCTGCCCTTTACATATTTGTAAACATTAATGAGATGCCACCTTAAACCACCACACTACAGCCACAAAGACAGGGGCTCATGGAAGTGAACAGTCTTAGGTCTCAATTCAAGAAATGGACTTAAGTGACTTTGAACATCCTCATGCCTGGTTAGTTATCACCTGGCTTCAACAAGTGAATTCCTTAATCTGCATTAGGTACCTTATTTTCCTTGGCATGAGTGATGAAAGCCAGACCCATCAAACAATTCACAAGTTCTAGAGAACCAGGCCTGAAGCAACTATTGGGAATGCAGAGAAGGATTTTTCTGTGGTCCTTTTTTTCTGGGATTCAGAAGCCTAAGTCATTACTTCAGGTAATGACTCGGTCTCTTCTAAAATGTCTGGTGTTGTGTGCCTGAAACCTCTAAGGAGACAGAAGCTAAGGCTGGGGAATTCCAAGCCCACCTTTCCTGCTTACCAGCTTAGCCGAGTTGTAGCAGCTGTACCTGCTGCCTGTAGAAGCTCCTGAGTGTAGCCCACTGATGAGGAAAGCTTCAGGTTTTTATCCCAGTCTTGGTGACTGCTTCTGCTTACGTTAAAGCAGGAACAGGGGCAGTGAGTAGCTCAAGTCAGCCTTGTGTGTGACCACCCTTCTAAGAAATGAAAACTAGAAGCTTAAACCTGTTCAGGCTGCACTCAGATGGTCAAACTGATGTGAATACAGCTGGCAGGCTGTCACCTTTCTCTGCCTTTTCAGTTTGCTGCGATGCTCTGGGCTGAACTCAATGCTATCACACATTTGTATGGAAGACTAAGCAAATGCCTTCTGCTTGGCCAAGAGTACAGCATGTCTAGGTATGTGCAGCAGCAGAATGCAGGCCCCCAAATAACTTTACTACTAGTTGTTATGTGAGGAAAAGAAACTATAGCTGTCACCAGGATCTTGGGTATGTCCACGGTTAATCAGATAGTTTCTAATTTTCTGGCCTAAATTTAACCACCTAATTGAAAATTAAATTGCATTTAAAATACCAGACTTCTTCCTGAACCTGACCATAGGCCCAAATTGCTTCTAGAAATCAGACTTTTGCCTTGCAATGCTGAGGAGCAGTACCATCCTCAAGACTTCCACAGTCTCTGTTTCTGTGGCTCCAGTGACAAAGGTCATTGTTTTACTTTGCTTGGGCTAATTAAAGACTTAAGCCCAGTCTTTTTCCTGTGGTCTACTCTTCAAGTAAATCAGTCTTTACACAAATCTTTTAATAGCAGATATTAGCATTTCTTTATTCTAGTAATGGGAGAATTTTCAGGAAGATAGCTCTTCTACTGCTGCTTAGCTCACCTGTGGCACTGCTCTACATGAACCAAGAGGATCTATTAACAAAGTTAGATAACATTCCATTCGGGTTTCGACACGTGATAAAGCCAACTCCTCCTGGCTTTTAATTTTTTATGCTTTATGAGTAATTCACAGCACTCCAGTTCCCACAGCAGAGTAAGAGCTCTGGTCTCTCCAGGCTTCCCTCTTCCTCTGAGAGTCCCAAGGATTTAACACCCAGAAGACTGGATCAACCAGGTCCAGTGATGGAGCAGCAACTTGCTAGTCTCAACTTATTTTTCTGCATCACCTTAGGAAAACACACTTAACTCTGCTTTTTCCCAAAGGAAAAAGGAAAACTGCACCCACATCAATATGTATCTTGGAGCTGTTCTACTCCTACCTAAAATGGTTAAATAAGATGTCAGTTCCCCTGCAGGGCCATGCCAGGTTGTTTCAAAACTGCTTCCTCCATTACAGAAACAGTGGTATGATTTCTGTCCATCTGTAACCCATCCCTCTCACAGTCATGGTTCCAGAACCAGGGATCTTGCCTGCACTTTCAATTCTATTCTGGAAAAAATCTACCATCTTGATTCTTGGCAAGTCCCACACCATTCTTTAGCCTTTACCCTCAACCTAACATCCCAGCTTCAGCACAGCTGGGTTACACGAGGAGCACTCTGGGCTTTCTTCCATTTCCTGTGAGTCTCATGACTGTGCTGCGCTTCCCCCTGGCCAGGCACATGCTGCTCAGCCTTCCATGCCCTGCCCAGGGTGGGATGGACACCTCTGAACCTCAGCAAGGCTCCTCCTTCCCACCTGTCCCTTGTTAGGCAAGTGACCCCAAATTTCAGGGTTTAAAGCCCTGAAGTTATAGATCCACACCCAGCTGAAAAGCATCAAAGAAAACCAACCAGTTTGAGCAACTGGCACCAGGAAACGGGGATATTCAGTGTGTGCAGGGAGGGCCGGCGGCCCCACCCGGAGCTGTCAGTTAACAGCCTGCTTCCAGCAGGAATCCTGGCTGCCCACAAAAGAGGATTAGGGGGACTTCCACTAGGTCCCTGCAAAGGCTAACAGGAATTCTTAAACAGTACAGCTGCAGATACAAGTTTCTAATAGAGCATCCTGCTAGGACATACTGTTAACAAGCTGCCAGCCTGGACAGAAGGTGAGACCCTTCCTGGCTTTGGTTTTACAGACTTCAGTCGCTGCTGGTGTGCCTGGGTACAAGTAAAGGCCACCTACTACAACTGGCATTTAAATGTTAAGCTGCCTTTTGGTAACTTCAAGTGTTGCCCTTATTGAAGGCATTAATGTTACTGCTGTACTGTCACAAAGAGTTTTTATGGCAAATACACACTAAGAGGAAGTAAATGTGACACAGTCTTTTGTCTCCTTCCCCAAAACATTATCTAGGCAGATAGTTATGCGGGGGACAGGGGAAGGAGAGGAATAAAAGCACACGTAGGACTTGCCTATGAAAAATAACATCTTAATGTAGAGATGTTTTAAGATATCTCAGGGTTTTCTAAGCAAGTAATTAAGGGTGTGTCCAGGTTTAAGAGACAATAAAGTGCAGCCCACACCTTGTGATCAGGTAACACACCCAGGAGCACCCACAAAAGCTTTGTAGATGACAGCGTGGGTACCTGGGGTGCAGACAGTTTGCTACTGAATATACAGCATTACAAAACCTTGATTTTCATCAACTAAAGATTAGTTGGGAGTTGCTTCTCTCTTTAATCTAGAGTCATGCATTCCACTTTATCTTTGCTACCATTCTCTTTAAGTAACTTTTAGCCTCTCGATTAGTCAGGCAGATTTTAGGCACTGAAACCCATTTTTAATGCCTTCTGACTGTTTCTTCCTCAAATGACTGTGCTGACATTAAACAGGAGACAAAAGGTGCTTTCAAGTTCTGTGACAGTCTAGAACAGTTTTAAGCTAACCCTTAAAGATTTTCATTTCAGCCACTTATTTTGCAGTACAAACGGAAGTGTATCCTTCTAAGTTTTCACAGTGAATTAATCATTCAATGTTTTTACTACTTAAATGCACTATATCCTGACAGTGTTATTCCCCAGGGCACCGAAGAACACAGTTGATTAACATGAAACATTCCCCATATCAAAGTTTTTATCTCTCCCATGAGCAGCAGCAGCAGCAGCAGCAGCAGCAGCAGCTAGCTGCAATGGCGTGTAATGTTTTTTTTGGATCAAGACAACATTCTTCAAATACTTGGTCCCAGAGCACCCTGTCTTGCCCCTCCCTTCCCACCAGAGGAACGTAAGTATCTGGTTCTTCTGTCTTCAAGTAAGCCTGGCTTCACCAGTCCAAGCAATATAGAAAAGTCAACTTGTTCTAAGTTTGGCAACTCTCTTGCTTACTAGCATATTGTTTCCCACAAAATTAACTGTGGTAAGACCTGTCTCTTTATAGTTTGTTTTGTCTTCATTACACCAAGAAAGTAGCTCCTACCCACCCAATCTGGAGTTTTAGAGCTACAGAAGATCCCACCATCTAATTTCATACATAGAAGTGAGGCTCATCTAGTGTTATTAACACATCTGGAAGCAAAATCCTGAGGACAGTTTCAGTGCCTTTTCATTCAGCTGGCCCAACAACACAGGGATATTTTAAAAATACACCAAACAACTTCGTAAGTGTTATGTCATTCCATCACAGTTACCCTTAAGTATGCGACTGAGGCTCAGAATGGAAGTGGACATCATGTAATGGCTAAATGTTTACAATGCAACACAAAACCTTCTATAAAAACCACACCTACTCTAGAGCTCAAGCAGTTAATGGGCTAGTTCATCAGTGCTCACTTTTGCAGTACACAAGAACTTTGCAGTTGTTCATGCACTGATTATCATCACACACACCTATGTCACACATACCTACACACTTTAGATATGACTGCTGGTGGGCAGCTGGGAGGCAGCCCCTGGCCTGTGCCCCAGGTGCCTTTTCAGAGAGCTGCCTCTCACCTCGGGCCACGACCCAAGCTGTGACACAGGCGCCCGGCCTGAACCGGGGTGTTTAGACCTAAGCCTAAGTTGGAGGGCTGCACTGGCAGGGGCTGCACTGCAGGTCCTGGCCCGCGGCTGGGCAAGTGCTGAGAGCCAGTGCCAATGCTGCAGCCGCTGCCTCAGCAGCAGCTTTGGGCACATCTTGGCTGCTGACAGACTCAGCCTTTGGTCTGAGCAGGGGTCTGCTCTGGGCATGGGTGCAGAGCCTCGGGATTATGATGTACTTTTCATGAGTTTGGAGTTCATGTAATTTCCTTCTATTCTTTTCATGTTAGTAAACACTGCTTTCTATACAGAATGGCCACTATCACTTTTGAAATAAGCTTCCTCATTATGTTTGTGTACAGATCCATAATGCCAAGACGGGACATCGTGACACTCTCCTTCCAGATACCCTGCATGCAAAGATTCTGTAAATGCTACTTCATGTTTGCTGTTACAGACCTTCCAGCGGTGCTTCTTCCATCAGCCATTTTGCATCTGAGCTAACTGTACTGAATATAAGAGTTAGCATAAGATTATTTGGGCAAAGGAAATGGTTTAACCCCCAGTGGAGGTATTATTTTACACATCGTGACAGGCACTGCATTAACATCTAAGACACTTGTAGCCTGAGTCGTAAATCATAGAATCATAGGATGGTAGGGTTGGAAGGGACCTTCAGAAATCATCTAGTCCAACCTCCCTGCAGAAGCAGGTCCACCTAGATCAAGTCACACAGCAACATGTCTTGAAGACCTCCAAAGAAGGAGACTCCACACCCTCTCTGGGCAGCCTGTGTCAGGGCTCCCTCACCTAACAGTGAAAAAAATTTTTCTTATGTTTAAATGGAACTTTCTGTGTTCCAGCTTCATTCCATTACCCCTTGTCCTGTTGCTAGCTACAGTAGAAAAAAGGGATGCCCCAATATGTGTAATAAGGTAAATAAATTACTGTATTTGACTCCAGCGTGACAACTGTATTTCAGGTGTGTAAGTGAAAGTTTGTAACTGAAACTTTGTACCAGTAGATCTGCATTTAACAAACAAGAAGCGTAGACATAAGGATTGGTGGGGTAGAGTGAGCAGGCAGTGGGACTGGAAGTGAGGAGGCAGATTGCTTGCACTACATTCTCCTCGTTCCGTTTTCTTTGGATTTTGTACTGTATTTGATTCACTTGATATTTGTGTTTCATTGTTCAGGACTGTATTTAGTATCAGTTTGTATTTGATTTTATTGGTTTGTGTTTGGTTTTAGTTAATTGCTTTCATTATATTTTAATTAATACCCAACACAAGAGCAGAGCTGTGTAAGGGGAAGGGCAGGAAAAGAATAAGGGATCTGTAGCAATGCCAGGTTTCCTCAATTTCCTTCTCCCAGGCTTTTCTCTCTTTCCATTGATACAAAAAGTAAAACTCACCTGGGCTTTTACGAAGGAAGATCAAAGCACAAACTTAATTTTGCAATGATGCTACTGCTATTTGGTTCAAGACACAGCTGTAATGTTCAGATCGTACTGTGGCCATTTCAGTAGCTATTTTATTGTAAACTCGGAGGAAAAAAAGTAAAACCCTGAGCAATAGTTCAGGCTGAAAGTTCCACCATGAATAAACTTTTCATGGTACTTGCTTCTCCCTAGGCAAAGCATCCCTGTCTCACTCTAAATTGTATCAGCCTTCTCTTAAAGACTGAGGACCGAAATAGGTTCCCCTCATGGATGTCAGCTGTGCTTTCAGAAAGGTGCCAAACTGGTGGTACTTACTGTAAGTGCAAAATTTGTGAAACCTCTGCGTTGACTCGACTGTTGGACAGTCAGTGCAATGAGGACCATATGAACTGGAACATACACCAAAAAGAGACAAATGGCTTTCTGATACCGAAAAGGATACATCTAATTCACTCTGCAAGAAAAAGTGATAGACAACCACTAGTTAGGGTTTGATCTCCCGTCTCTTAGTCGCTAAACATTATACATCCCTTTAGAGGATAAAGAAAGTCTTCAAAATAATGACATAAAATTTTGGGACAATGCAGGTTTTTGTGCTGGACTGCACATGCTCTTTCCTACAGCACTGCTTTGCCTTTGGTGTATTACCTGCCTCTGTTAAAGTTCACATTCTGAAAACTTCACCTAGAAAAAAACCACTGAGGTCACCAGCAAATAATAACATGAATATGTGCAGTGCCACCTGAACCAGCAGGGGCAACACCAGCATCTCTGATCACAGCAACTCCAGCCCTACATTCTCCCTTTCTCCTGCTGCAAGAACAGGATGTTAAAGGCAAGTATATGATTTATATAAAAATACAGTTTAAAATGTTGCTGCACATCAATGGCAAAATCTAGACTTTGTATATACCCGTAGCTGTGATGGCTGTGACTGGATATTTCAGGAGAGGGAGGGCAACTCCAAGGTTTAGACCCTTAGCACTTCTAACTATTCTTCAGCCCCAGCAATGCCATTCTTCACATAGTCATCATTTCATTTCTAGCCTTGGCCTGAATTTACCTCAAGCAGTTTTATTCACTTAACCAAAATATCTGAGTAGAAGCCCTTGTGATCTCTCTCCAGTCAACAGAAGAGATGGGCATCTTCAACAGTCGACTTGGCACACTTGAGGCATGACTCACTTTCTTGAGATACTCATCAGTCCCCACTGTCAGTAAAGGGAGCTTAGGATGACCGAGCTCTCCTAACTTAGGTGCCTCAGCTAAATGTCTTAATTTAGAAACAAGTAATCACAGCCTCAGTAGTTAAGACCTTGCACAGTTGGGGTGAAGATTCCCCAGCCTCTTCTATAAGAGGGAATCTTTATCTGCTACAAGGAGGTTTAGTTTGCTAGCACGGTTTCCATTCACAGAGTCCCTAGTGGTAAAATTGCTGCTGCTTCTCTTGTGTCGAAGTGCTGTAAACTGGACTAGTCCTGGGGTACAGGCTGGCACCGAGTGCCATTCTTCAAGTAGGAATTTTGTATGCATCACAAAAAATGTATTTTTAAAGCCTGATCAGTTTAGGTTTCCTCAGCATTAAAAAGTACTTGGAAACACTGGAATATGTGCTCTGAAAGGTATGTAGAGTTTTCCACAGATAGCCATATAAAAGTGGAGGGGACTCAGAATTGCATGTCACAAGCAACTTTGAAAACTTTCCCCCTATTCTGTTAAGGTTTGTTCTGATATCTGAATTCACACTCCATTAGATAAAAATAGAATATGTGAGAATGTTTAAAGCTCACAAGCCTAAAAATAATAGATGACAAAATGTCCCTCTAGAGCAGGCCAGATGTTCTTTACTTTCCCCAAGTTCTGTCTCTGTTGTCATCATTGTAATTTGGGATTCTGACAGAATTCTGTACATCCTAAAGATTAATCCTTAGCACTACAGATTTATGCTTTCTCGCTTTGTGTTCTCTGCCAGAAATCCCAGCTAGAATTATAGCTCTCCTCTTCAGGGCTCTGCCATTGATCGTGTTATATGCTATGAAAAACAGAACCACAGCATGGCACGAGATTTCTTTAACCGTCCCCCTTTTTGGTTTCCCCTGATTTAAAACCTGAAATGTGACAAAAAACACAAAAAACTCTGGTATGATGAATTCAGCAGATTTCTAACAACTAGCAGTGGCTGTGTTTATATATGTGGTCCAGGAATTATAAACACTATGTCTGTACGTAAAAGAACTATGCCTATTTTTGCTCTGCCTCAAGTGAAAAAAATACAACCTGAGAAGTGGCTGGCAACTGTGAGTTCAATTAGATAAATAAGATGTGACTGAATTTTGTAGTGCATTCCTGTGCCACTGCAATCAGATTCCATTCCCAGTTAATCACTGCTTAGGTTGGGACTGCAATCATATAATAACAATTTTAAGGGACAAATTTTGAACTTATTTCACCCAGAAAGTGAAATACTTCCTGGTGCAATGTTAGTAGAGGTAACAGCCTAAAACATTTGCCAGGCACCTAAATGGTGAAGGGCGCAGATGACTTTTTCAAGCATGTCCTCAAAATCACAGAAGGGGGGAGCTCTGCCACGTGTGCTGTGGTAGTAGGACTGGGAAACCAGTCACAGACCCTGCACACTGATCTCCTGTATGTGTGATTACCAATGTAACACTCAAGCACATGGACTGTGGAGGAAACTCGATCCAGTCCTCTTTTTTGAGAGCAGGATCCAACACATTTAACTGTAGATTCAACTGAAATTGTGCTGAAGCATAGTTTTGGTCAAGTTTGCTTATAACATGATTACTACAAACCCTGTACTAAATTGCCCATGTTCTAATCAGGATGCTGCATTTTCAAACTGTAAAAACAAACAAACAAAAATTTTCCAACAAAAGGAGTAGTGTCATTGTAACTGGAGTCATGTCTGACACTGAAGCCCTAACAAAATGGTTACCTATGTAACAGCTGTTTTATCAGATATCCGCTGTTGCATGACAACAATAATGTGGGGAGCACAAGTACAGACTAGTTTCTGAGGTTTCATTTGCTCCATCCTCTGATCTTATTCAGTGGAAGTGATGTCAGCTCCTTGCTTAATGCTTGTACCATCTTTATCATGAATGCAGTTAATTTGGGGAATGTAATGCTAAGAACTGCAAAAAAAGAGCTGTAAGGAAAAACTTCTGTATATCTTTAAAATGTATAAAATGCCAGGAGCTAATTAAAAGTAGATGACCCAAAGAAATCCCTGACTATAAGTATATAAAAACACGCTTTTCTAACACAAATATTTTTCGTATTCCTTGTCTGGTGATTTATATCCTATGTATATACTTTTACTTCCTGAAAAATCAACTGATACTGCCTTTTTTCCCTTTTTCCCCTTCCAGTGGTAATATTCGTGCTAAAGTATTTAATATCCTAAATGAATATGAAATAAGTATTTTTCTTTTTTTATTTACTCCTTGAAATATTCTTTAAAGCTTTGAAAGAGAATAAATATTTCAGAATAGATTCACTGTCTCACTCACCACTCTGCTGAAGTATTTGTCCAAAACTTCCACAAAATTATGAATTAGTTCATATACTGCCATCTCATTCTGAAATGAAATTAAAACCAAGAGAATATGAAATTAATAGCTAGAAAAGCTAACAATATTCTTTGTGTCATTTCAGTTTGTTGTGTATGAGAAGCAAAAAGAAAACAGACGATGACCTACAATAAAGTGCAGAAGCTCAGGCCACCATAGCCACAGGAGATGAGGCCACCCAGCAGAGGTACAAAGAGCAGGGGAGTGCTCAGGGGCAGAAGCTTGAGGCCAGCCACACAAGCAACCACTGCAGTGCTCAGTGGATGTGTCTTCCCTGGGCTGTTACCATCCCATTGCATCCTTTGTTCCACCATCACCCAGGTTAGATACACGGACAAACACAGCACACACACACAGCTGCAGCACACAGCCAGGCTATGCTGCAGCAGTTCAGATGGGTGATTTCTGTAGCAAACTGCTACAAATTTGTAGCATATTTTGCCCCAGTTTGCATGCCACTATAACCCCAGCTTGAAGACACTGTATTATTCAGCAGCTACCATCCACAGTCTCCGGTTAAAATCTCCAATAGTAAGCTTTGAATTAACTTCTGAGAACTGGGAGTCAATGTAGACACTTAAAGCCTTGCAGGCTAAGCCTGGGTGCGTGATATAACAGCACTTGACAATTTTCAGATACCTTTAATTTTTTTCCTCTTTTAAAAAACAATACAATAAATTGGCATAGTTCTCACTGACTGTATGGGAATTTTCTTTCTTTGCTCACAGAAGTTAAAAACAGTGGGCAGTTGAGAAGTCACCACAGATGAGACAGCTAAACTGGCTGTGACATTGAGAAACCTCACCCCACATCAATTTATGTTAAATCAAAACATAAATTTAGGAAGCAGAATCAGCATAAGGCTCGGGAAAACTGCTTCCAGATATGTCTATAGCAGTAGTCTGGACTGTTAAATGTACCACGTTTTCTTTTATACCTCTTTTTAATTCACAGAAACAAAACCAGGTTGCTTTTTGGGTTTAGTTTTGGGTTTTGTTCTATTTTTGCAATGACTCCTTGAAATTCTCCAATTGCCAGTGCGAGATTCTGTACTGGAAGAAGACCCGAGCCCTCACCTGTAATAATCACTGCAAGCTTTCACTACGGGAAGGTATGTATTTCCTCACCTCTGTCTCGTTGATTCCGACGACTACAAAAAGGGCAGCGTACTGTCGGTACACCAGCTTGAAGTCCTTGTACTCGATGAAGGAGCACTAGGCAGAAGCAAAACGAGTCAGAGGGAGCAGCCGCCATTTAAGCGCGCAACTGCACTGCGCACAGAGTGCGCGCAGAGCCTGAGCTTTCGCCTCCGTAAGGCTCGCGACGATCGCCCCAAGAGCCGTCAAACGATTTCGGTTTGAAAGAAACGGAGCAGGGTAACGCTACCGCTCAGAACTTGTCACGGGCCGGCAGAAGGCGCGCCGCCACCGCTTCAGTGGAAACGGCGGTACACGCGCACTGCAGTGACCGTCCCGCACGGCGGACGACAGGCGGCGCGGCTCCCCGTGCGACTCCTCTCCCGACGCAGCGGCCGGCGGCAGCCGGCAGGGGGCGCTGCTGCGGCCGCGGGTGCCGCCTCTCCCGGGACCCATTTTCTCGGCGCGTTGCGGCCGCGGGGCTGCTGCCGGCAGGAGCCGCACGGAGCGCCGGTGGTTGGTTTGGTTAGTTAGCCCGTGTTTGGTTAGTTAGCCGGTGTTTGGTTAGTTAGTTAGCCGGTGTTTGGTTAGTTCGCCGGTGTTTGGTTAGTTAGTTAGCCGGTGTTTGGTTAGTTCGCCGGTGTTTGGTTAGTTAGTTAGCCGGTGTTTGGTTAGTTCGCCGGTGTTTGGTTAGTTAGTTAGCCGGTGTTTGGTTAGTTCGCCGGTGTTTGGTTAGTTAGTTAGCCGGTGTTTGGTTAGTTCGCCGGTGTTTGGTTAGTTAGTTAGCCGGTGTTTGGTTAGTTCGCCGGTGTTTGGTTAGTTAGTTAGCCGGTGTTTGGTTAGTTCGCCGGTGTTTGGTTAGTTAGTTAGCCGGTGTTTGGTTAGTTCGCCGGTGTTTGGTTAGTTAGTTAGCCGGTGTTTGGTTAGTTCGCCGGTGTTTGGTTAGTTAGTTAGCCGGTGTTTGGTTAGTTCGCCGGTGTTTGGTTAGTTAGTTAGCCGGTGTTTGGTTAGCCGCCGTCACGGCTGTCCCCTCGACACATAATGGATGAGAGGTGGAGGGAGCTGCTTTCAGACACAAACCAAAGACTCCACTCGCAGCCCAAGCCAATATACCCAAAAGTTTTTGCAACGTTTGGTATGCTTTTTACAGAGCGGCATTAAGTGGCTCATGAAAATCTCAGCTTTCGTTACGGAATTTTCCAACTTCTGAGTTTTCTTTCTCACGGTGTGGACACTTTTTGAATAAAAATGCCTAATAGGGAGGCCCAAAAAGTTGTTTCCAAAACGCCCAGTGTTTTGGACAGTATTTTCATGACTTGGAATCCTCTTGTGTAAGTTTTTTGTTTAAACTTGGAGCTGTCAGTACTATCCCTACTACCTTCCTTTAGCAAAGCAGCAGTTATCTCTGTTGATCTCAAGAAGACAAGCAACATTAGCATAAAATACGATTCTTCCTGGACTGATGAGGTTCTCAAACAAATGGGAAGAATCTTCATATCAGTGATGCACAAAACTCCAAAATCTGTAAGCTTCAGAAAAATTCAGTGCAGAACAACAATTCAACTGACTGAACCCATAATCTATAAAGTGCATCACCTTCTTTGTGGGTACAAATGAAATAATGACTTGCAATGTCCTTATGTGTTTTCAGATCAATGAAGTGTTTTTAGAATTAGCAACATGAAAGATGTGAAAAAATAAAATGGATAGGGGAAAAACTACAAAACTTACCTGATCCTTTGAACGGGAAAGGCAGGTTTTGATTACTTCAGCTTCCAGCATTGTCCGTTTATTCATCTCTACATGTTCGTAATACCTAGAGAGCCTTGTTTGACCTTGTTTGTTTACCATAAGAAAAAATTTTATCATTTTTGTTGATCTCAGCAGCAGATTTCAGGATGGAATCAAGAAGAGTATTTCTGTTGGGGGGGGAAAACAAAAAAGGTAGTATACCTAAAAGTTATAAAAGACTTCCTAAAAGCTGGCCAGCCCAGATCCACGTGCATTTAAGACTGAGATTATTGCCAAAACATAGAATACAGGAAGAAAATCTCTAACCATTTGCAGGCATCCTCTGAGTAAAACTCCCATTTGTTTCCCCATAGAAAGAATCACAAACTACGTGTTAAGTAATGGCTTTCACGTTATCAGGCAGTTTAATTTCTTTGTAGGACTTGGAAGACTAAACGGTTACCTCTTCAAAACCATAAATCTGCTCACCATTTTCTTCCTGTATGCTGTCTGGTTTGAGAACATTATCATAAATTTGTCCAATCCCAAAGTATAAGATTAACACAGCTTCCAAGAGCAAAACTGGCCTGTGAGCACTTTTTTTTTTCTGACTTTCATTTAACAATTTCTTTCATACTAGCTTGACATCAGATTGAAGGGAGAGAGGACAAAGAGAAATCCACAATCCACAACACTTTACCATTTCTTTAAGACTGAATGATAGCCTCCTAAATATTTGGGTGTCAGCACGCAGCTTGAGCTGGGCAAGGAGCTGCTGAAATCTGTATTCTCCCAGCTGATTTCCCACACTGACAGAAAAGGTAGAAAACTAAGCGTGAATCTTACCTAAGGAGAAACCTGGTTCACCTTAATTACTAAAAACAGCTTAACCTCAGTCTAAATAAATATGAAACCACACACCACCACTGAAATACAGTTCTAAAATACAAATACACCACATGCAATGTAGAATGAAAAAGGCTATTAAAAAAAGAGCACAGTATATATCAGAATCTGCTTGCTAAACAACTGAAATCTTTCATGTTTTGAAAAGCGTGGGAAAAAAAAAGGGTAAGCTGCAGATGTAATTTTTCAAAATAGAAGTTCTGTGTTGTTTTCTTTAATGTCAGAAAATGGTCACTGTAATGTTTTCCATTTGACTCTATTTGGATCACAGATTTATTGAAATTTATGCACTGGAAGTACAGCAACTACCACAAAAGCTGTTTCTTTATTCCTTTTCTGAAAGGTTGCTCCTTCCCTGGTGCAAACATTCTCTCCTAAGGTCTCCCAGCTCCTGTGAGAAAGTCCAAGCTGAAAAAAACCCCTGCCAGGAATTCACAGAACAATACAGCCTATCTGTTTGTGTAAAGACAGTATATCTTAATGCAGAAAAGCAAAAGGGGAAAAATCCAAAATCCAAAATAGGTCTCTGAGGTAGCAACCTCATAGATACTTAAACATACGCCAGTTTTTGTAACAAGACAGGCTGTAGAGGTGCTGCCTGATAATATCAGCAACTTGAATGAACTGGCTATATACCATTCATAGGTGGTGACATCTAAATCTTTCATGCCAGTGACAGAAAAAATCCCAATACATTGTGCTGACATTAATTATTGCTTACTTCTGGTTCATATTGTTCATCTAATTATTCTCTGATAGAAAAGCTACCTCTGTTGTCATCACTTGGATCTCAAGAACGTGATCCTGCCTTCCTCAGGGCAACGTGGTTTGCTCTATATACAAAGTAGTTTAGATTTCTCTACCAAATGTATCTTCACTAATTAGACTTGATATTGAGGATTCATTTCTTAACCAAGTGACAGCTGTAGCTGTCGAGGGCTTCTGTTTGGAACCATGGCAGTCTCACAGCTTTCGCACCTCTGCCTGACTCGGTGAAATCTCTTCACCTCCAGAATTGGACGCTTTTTTTTGTTTGCTCTGAGAGAAGAGCAGTGGGCAATGGCCAGCACTGCTGTGGTGGGACATGTGGCTTGGCCACTGCATCTCAGGCTTCTGAACTAGCAGATGCTTATGACTAAATGAGAGAGAACCATCTACACAATGTTTTCTGCATTTGGTATGTGGGTCTTTCCCCTCCCCCATTCTATTTTGAGTTGCTGCTTGAAGCCAAGAGTTGCAATAAGATGAGATTTCTTAGTATTCTGAGGCATAAAGAAAGGTACAACAGTGACTTAAGTCCTTTCTTGATACGTTCCAAGAAGTAAGAATGCATGGCTCCTTCCAGCTCAGAATGACACTCGAGCAAGGGCCGACTTCACAAGCAGAAGAAAACTTAAGCTTTAAAGCTACTTTAGAAAGGGCTGTGATCTGAAAGGAACAACCTAAGAAATGCTGCCCATTGTTTTAATGAAAAAAATAGCAAGCTCAAACACAGGTTGTTCCTACCAACTGCAAAACACACCTGTCCAAGCTGAGCAGTTAATGCTAGTGACGTAGACAGCTTCTCTTTTTTTTTTTTCTTCTTGGTTTTATGCTTTATCTTTGTGTTTGGTGCTGCTGACATACGAATTAATAGTCCTCTGTTTTGAATAAGCTGTTTTAATAATTTAGTCATAAACGGCACTAAGGAGCGTTAAGTCCTGTTCTCAGACATCGGCAAGTTGCACAAAACCACGCTAGAAGAGTAAAAACCTGAGGCTAAACGTGCCTGCAGACTCAAGTAGGATGTGAGGACAAGACAATATAACTACCCCAGGGGCACCATCAGAGTTGCTGTACTTTGAGCTAAGCCATATATGAATATATGGAGAATTGATAGGTATGGATCCTATTGCAGGACTGGCCCTCCATCCTGATTATTCATTTATTAACCTAATCTTTCTACACGGGCAATCCCTTTCTGATGTTACAACTGTTGTATCTGTGTGTATTCTTATGAGTGGCCTGGGTTGTTTTACAGGTGAAAATACTTTAGACTTGTTTAAAAAAAACAAACTAAAACCAAACAAAAATCCTCAAAAATGCCCTTACCCAGAATAGATGTTAAAAAAAGAACCACAGAAGTACTCCAGTGTGTTATGTGTGACTTATCAGACAAATATTATCCACAGTCTTAAAACAGGTGTGTAGGGAAGAGGTCCCCTAGTACCACCACTTCTTTCTGTATTTTACCACCAGCCTCAAGGAGAGCTTTCAAATTTTTAGCCAGAAATTTTGCTCCTCAAAATGGCAGCATAAGCACACTGTTTTGTGCAGAAACACTGGAATAACTTTACATGTGTGTATAACAATTAAAAATAAATAAATTCAAAAAGCATGCAAGCATAGCTGTGGAACAGGACTTCAGACTAACACTAGTGTTAAAAATATCTTTGGGGGGGTTATTTCCTTGAAAAATAATTTAAAAAAAAATCAATTGTAGAAATAAAAACATTTTCTTGCACAATTTAGGCAAAAAAAGAAGAAATTACTGAGTTTTGTTTCTAACAAACTTTATTTCTTCTCCTTTCATCTTGGCTTTCAGATACAGATGACACGTTGAAATCAGTTTTGCATAGAGAAGATGTAAAGAAACTCGTGAAGTACAATAAACAAACAAAAAGCATCTCTATGCATGTCGATGGGTGAAGAAGCTCCCTCCATCAAGTTCTATGTATTAGAGAAGTTACCTTTTATGATCAACAATGGGTACTTTACTTGCGAAGTTACCTCTGTTATCTTCCGATACAACTCTTAGGTGCTTCTCTGTGCATCCTCGTGCCTGTGCGTTGCCATGCACACACATGCAAATTACGTGTGTTTGTGCATGCAGACTCAAATACTGCAAGGGAACTGGTGACAAGATGCTGGCCTTTCATATCTCTGCCATTAATTTGCTCATTTTAGCAATGAAAAGACTCTCTGAAGGCTCTTTGTCAGAAATGAATAGGCTGTCTCCTTCCAGGTCAGTGGACAACTATCTGCATCACAAACACGCTTAGGAGTGGAAGACTGGAAGGGACTATGGAGATCCTGATGGACCATCAAGGTCAGCTCTCCCCATCACAGTCAACTATGCATTATAAATTTTGTCCAGAGTAGCCTATGGTACACGTTTTGTGCATACCTAATGTACGAAACACCTGCAAAACTCTGTGACAAAATGAAGACTCCCTAGAAACAAACATTTTGGAAGGTATCACCTGGGGAAAGATGTAAGAAGTCCTGAAATGGCAAGCTTTCCTTCAAAAACAGCTACCTTCCAGCATGTCTGAGTAGCACTCTCTTTTATTTCCTTTACAAAATATTTCTCACAGAATCACAGAATGGTAGGAGTTGGAAGGGACCTTTAGAGATCATCTGGTCCAACCTCCCTGCTAAATGATAATTCCAACCCCTAGCTCGATAGTTCAACCCTTCCTGTAAGGATAATTTGGCATGCACACAAACAACATGCAGTTGAATTCCTGTTGTTTAAACATGCACTGTTGCACTGTGGCAAAGCTCACCCTCATCAAAGTGCCTCTCGCAGATAAACATCCATAAGAGAAAACTGGTATCATGATTGGCTTGTGTGACTCAACAGTGGTGGACTGATGGGGTGTGCAGTCCTTCCTGACTGATGGCTTTAACTCCTTCTAAACCAGCACATGTGCAGAAGACTAAGGAGCCAGGCTCACTAAGAGCCTGGTTCTTGATTTTACTGCCCTCAAGCAGGCTCCTCCCCACCCCCCCCCCGCCTGTACAAGTAATACCAGCCTCGTACTTCAAGACAAACTGAGGCTGCCTGGTTTGCTTCCAAATGCTGGAACAGAAACCACAATGGTTTGGGAACTGCTCCCAAGACATGCCAGCTCTGTAGGCTGCGTAACTGCACAGGACACATCCAAGTGAGTTGTCCCTGTGTGTGAGTCACACCCCACGTGCTCTCTTTTCAGATATTAGTTGAGACCTCTCAAGAGAGGCAAAACTTGTGGTACCTGTTCTGCAGATAAAAAGGTCTGAAGTCTCCAGGATGGCCAACCCAGCAGATTATACATGCAGGAATATTAAAAAATATGTTAAATGCAATTTTAATTACTCCTCCAGCAGATAAAAGCTCTCAATATATATATTTTTTTTCAAAGATTTCGCCGACTTTTATACATACTCTGACATATACATTTATCGTATAAGAAACACAATCTGAGTTTGAAGCCTCTTGTAGTGCAATTCATTCAAATTAGATGTGTGTGTGTCTCAAGCTAAAACCACTCTAGTCAATGTGCAGAGATTTGGAAGCATTTGAGGTATTGCACTAGAACAATGTTTTGCAACATTCTAGGGCTTTCAGCTAAAATGTAAACAAAAGATCAAATCTAGCAAACAAGAAATGCATGACTGTTTTTACTGAACTGCTTCACCAAAAATTAGCAATAAACGTTAGCTAAAACTATAAGCAAATAATTTACCGCACTGTCAGACTCTAAACTAGTAGGTTTTCTGCATGCAGAGGTCTACTGGCACTTTATGCAAGTACTAAATTTAGAACCAAACAGGTTAAACTGGAACTAAAGTGTTAATGAAAATTTTAAAATGGCTAAATGGTAGAGGCATAAGCAGGTGACAGCACACAAACAAATGTTTTTGAGATACACATTTGTCTATTGAGCTTCCTGGCTACTAATTCATTGTACAGATGCATGTAACAAATAACAACTGCTCACACAACACCTTTCCTCTTACCACAGAACAGCAGGGGTTGGAAGAGACCTTCAGAGATTATCAAGTCCACCCCCCTCCCCGCTCAAGCAGGTCCACCTA
>WBNH01011119.1:92589-225229 GCA_013401255.1 Urocolius indicus | reverse complement strand
TAATATGAAACTGTAATTGCAATTTCCAAATTTCAGGCCATTGAGGTAGGGGAACCAGCAGTAATGAAATGTAAGCATTTAAAAAGGCATTTTTGTTTTCTAGACACAGTCCATCCAGCACTATACCCAATACACAAGTTATTGTGGATAGTGTAATTTGCTTTCTTATATGTATCTGCATAACATAATGTAAAATGATACCAGGTAAAAATTTAATGTCCTTATTTATGAAAAAAACAGCCAGAGAAAACAAAATGAATATCAAATCCCGAAAGTCATTTCAATGAATATTTCCAATTACTCATACCACATTCCTATGGTTGCAGGAGAAAAAAATTATTGATGAAATAAAGTACGTGTGCAGCACCCTAACCAACATCGACAGATGCTGAGTTGTGAGGAGTTTTTATAAAGAACCAAACTTCCAAAATAGCAAATACTTTCTATAGACAGACATCAAGAACTGCCATAATTGAAGGAGTAGTATTCAGCATGTCATCTTTCTTTTCATCTTCCTCCTTAGAAGCCAAGGAATTAATGGTTGGAGTCAGGGAAAAAGTAAATTCTCCAAGGTTCAGTTTCACTGAGTCACACATTACAGAAGCAAAAGCAAATGCAATTTTTGGTATTAGAATGATCTGTTACAGAAGAGTAATAAATGGCTCCCTTCACACTGCAGTTATTAAACACTTATTTCCTTCCTTTCAGTTTTGGAGCCAGAGCAGAGGAAGAGCTGAGCTCCAGGCTACCCTGGGTGCCATGGAAGGGGCAGTCACAAACAACAAGGTATTCTCCTTGGTTTTGTTTGTTTGTTTGTTTTTAATAAACATCCTGACTGTGCTTCTACATCCAGGCACAGTAACTGCTTCTTAGAACTCCAGCTCGGCATCACACAGCACAAAGGCAATGGTGCTCGTGGCTGAGATTTGTGTGGTCTATGGTAAGATCTCTTCCTCAAAAATGTGTGGCATCATACAGGGTTATTTAGAACCTAAGTCTCTCAGGCACACTATGTAAGTTTATCATTTATCATTTGCTGGGGAAGTCTTCTGAGGTCAAGGTAAAAAGCAGAAGGTGATATTTAAAGTAAATGTTCCAAAGAACATTATGTGGTTGCATGGTTGCAGTGGCCCCTAGAGCACTTTGCTGGTGGTCTGTGGAGCTCTGGCTGGTGGAAGGTGCTGGCTTTCCTTATTTCTAGCTGCTATATCATATTTAACGTATTTTTAGCTTCACTTAATATTTTCCTAATATTCCTTTTCCATGTAAGCAATTAGTGTGGTTACCAAGAATGGCAACATAAGTGATATTCAGCAGAAGAGGTGGTCTTTACAGCCATGTATAGCAGAAGATGCAAAAGAAGAAGATCTCCCACCAAGATTCATGGTCTTAACACCTCTATTTCTCCATTCCTAAAATGAACAATTCATTTCTGCCAACAATCTAATTCTGCTGATACATTCATTATTATCACTGAAGACGAAGGAACAACAAATAAGTTGCACCTTGCGGCCTTTGCTATGAAGTAAAAACAGGAAGAAAAAAAACCCATGAAGTCGCAATCACTTCCCTGATTAAGCTCACAAAGGAGACATACAGAAGCTATAAATGAAAATTTTCAAACAATTGAAATTGCTGGCCTTGGTTTTTGGTAGGGTTATACCTTTTTTTAAATCTTCACTTTATAATGTAACTGGAGATTACTACGTAAGGTAGAAATATCTGTAGAGTTAACTTGTCAAAAAGCAGAATAAACATGTGGCTATGAACCACTAGATTTGTCCTATTTTAACATTGCTTTTTAAAAATTTGAAAAGTTTCTAGGATCCAGATAAATTTCCCAGTTAACCTCCACTGCCTTCATTCATATATATTTTCTTTCATCTTGCCTTTGACTAGTCAAGAGACCCATGAAATCAATTCAACAACTTAAAATATATTGTATTAAAAATATTGAATGGGAGATGCTTGCTGGTCAAAGAAAAGTCTATTCTGATAGTTTTAAAATTTTCATTCTTATTTAATTATCCACAAAACTACACTGTCTCAAATTTGCTTGTGAAAGGATAGCTGAGAGAAGTCAGTCCCTAACCATGCAAATATGCTATAAGTTACCTTTAAGGAAAAATATACTAAGTATTTAAAAACCTGAAAATGAAAGTATTAAGCTTCTGAATTCTGCTACACAGTTTAACAACTATACTGAAGTACAAGTGACTCCTGTGTAGGAAAACAGTTCATGGAGATGGGAGTTTTATGTATTAAAGGGAGTCCTTTCCTCCCTCTGAAATGCAGCAGAGTTCAGGCTCCTAACAACTCTCTCCTCTTCCAGATAAGAGAGGGGTATTTTTTACAATTCTCAAGAGCTTTTGCCTGATGCCTAGAAAACACCAAATCCCTTATGGGCTTCAGACGTCTGTAAGACTTCAGTAAAGTAGTCTCGCTGAATCACTTTCCAAGACACTGCAACTGATGGACTTCCTAAACCTCAGCTTAAGAGGGATTTAAAGAGACTGTATTTGCTCATCAATAGCTGACAGAGTAAAACACAAAATTGCACAGAGCTAGATGGAAAAATCACTTCCATGTATGAGTTTTTTCCTCTCTTTTCTTCCCCAGAAGCTTGATCATAATCTAATGGTTACTGTTCTTCCACCACTTTGACAGGAGCAGCAGGTAATGCTTAAAAATTCAGCAACAGAAGTAATAAGGTGGGAGTGTTTTGGTTTTTATTCTTTAAAAAAAAAACAAACAGCAAAACAAAACAACCAAAATAATACCACTTACTTGCATATCCTGACTGGTAGGACCTTTCTCTGTCACCTGTCTGGACAGTTACAGAAAAGTAGGGGGTATAAATACAATTTTAGAACTACATAAACATTTTCCTCTTTTTTTTTTTTCCCCTCACCATTCCCACAAAGGCATTATCTACAAAGTTAGATACAGTAATAAGACTTTGCAACTCCAGTCCATCAAGACAGAAGGAATTACAAACTACACGGAAAGCTGTTTTCAGTGACATTCTGTGCAATCATGAGCCTGCTTTGTATGTTCGGGAAATTCTCATGAGTTTACTTAATGAAAAAAAAATCACTAAAAAAAGATCTGCCGTAAATATCTTGCGAGCTATGACAAAGTACCTTATAAAATATGACTATTCATAAACAGGCTAGCCTCTGGAATTAAAACACTGACACTTTCTATTAAAAGGTTCTTAGTCACAGTTCACTAAATATTTACAACGAATCATTTATTCTCTAATTCCATTGACTTAGTGTCGTTAGCAAAAGTCAAGAAAACTTCCTGCATGTGTGTGAATGGCTTGTGTATGCAAACCACAGGTCGCAAAGTCAGCTTCATGGAGTCAGAAAGATTTTCACATGATCAAGTAGGTCCTTCTCTTCTTTAGAAAGCTATTTGTTAAACTTCAGTTGGATGTAACTACTGGAATCGGAAAGCACAAGAGTAAATGGACATCATAATTTCAGGACAAAAAGGAAAGTAAAAAGACATGGTTCCCCAGCTCCTCATTTCTATCATGGTATCCTTTCTCTTTCTCTCTAAAGTCAGACAATAAAATTGAAGCTCCAGTAAGGTGAAGATGAAGTGTATTACGTAACATGATCAAATCCATGTTACCAGAGAGCAGGGTCAAGATTTGAGCTATTAGTACTTACACGCATTTCACCAGATGAAATCAGAAATGTTTCTGCTGTTGTTTGGATGGGAAGGGAATGGGGTCTTTGGGGCTTGTCTTTTAAGAACCCAACTGAGATGCTGTCCAAGCAAAGAAAACTCGACTTCATAGGGAAATGAGGTGCTTATAAATATAAACAAGGCTCTGCCAAAAAATGTGTGCTTCAATATTACCAGAAAAAAAGACAACTTCCTATACAGAGATGTGACAATAACATAATTCTTCTATGAGGTTTTCAAAGACAGACTACTGTAAAATTCTGTGGTCCTCTGACATGCAAATATTTTTCCACTGAGGCTTACTTTGAGACTGCCTAATGGATTTGTATGAATACCAGTATCTGAATGCAGCCTCCATATGGAGGAGTATTTTCTCCTAACTCAAACCCTTCTGTGGATTGATATAATTAATTTTTATCGAACTAGCAAGGTTATTGCTCTATTCCTTTGGACATAATTTAGAATAATAAAATGGTTTAGGTTAGAAAAGACTTTTAAGATCATTGAATTGCTCTATTCCTTTGGACATAATTTAGAATAATAAAATGGTTTAGGTTAGAAAAGACTTTTAAGATCATTGAATTGCTCTATTCCTTTGGACATAATTTAGAATAATAAAATGGTTTAGGTTAGAAAAGACTTTTAAGATCATTGAGTCCAACTGTTAAACCAGTCCTGCCATGGCCACCACTAAACCATGCCCTTAATTTCCACACCTATGTAGCTTTGAAATATCTCCAGATACGGCAACTCAACTGCTTCCATGGGAAGCCTGTTTCAACACCTGACAACCTTTCCAGTGAAGATATTTTTCCTAATCTCCAATCTAAACCTCCCTTGGGACAACTTGAGGCTATTTCTTCTTGTCCTATGCTGGTTACCTGTGAGAAGAGACCAACCCTACCCCTTACCACAACCTCCTTTCAGATAATTGTAGAGAGTGATAAGGTCCCCTCTCAGTTTCCTTTTCTCAAGGCTAAACACCACTAGTTCCTCTTCTAGTCAGGAACTTGAATAGTGAACACAGTATTCAAAGTGCAGCCTTACCAGCGTCAAGCACAAAGAGACAATCACTGCCCTGGTCCTGTTGGCCCTACCATTTCTGATACAAACCAGAATGCCTTTGGCCTTCTTGTCCACTTGGGCACCCTGCTAGCTCATGTTAGATGCCTTTCGACCAACACTCCTATGTCTTTTTTCTGCAGGACACCTTTGCAACCACACATTCCCAAGCCTGTAGTGTTGCCTGGGGTTGCAGAACCTGGCACTTGGCCTTGTTAAACCTCATACAACTGGCCTTAGCCCATTGCTCCAGCCCATCCAGGGCTCTGTGAAGGGTCTTCCTGCCCTGAAGCAGATCTGCATACTCACTCAACTTGGAGTCATCTGCAAACTGACTGAGAGTGTCCTCAATTCCCTCATCCAGATCATTGATAAGGACGTTAAACAGAACAGGCCTCAACACCGGGGAACACCACTGATGGCCAGCCGCCAACTGGATATAACTCCATTCACCACCACTTTCTGGGCCCAGCCATCAGCCAGATTTCCACCCCCGTCCAAGCCTTGGGTGGCCAGTTTCTCCAGGAGGATGCTATGGATGTCAAGACTATTGCAATTTCTCAGACAGAGATCTTGGACCACAAGTTGGCTGGCCTTGGACATGAACAAAAACTGTCTCTATCCACAGTTCCTTTACCAGGACTGACAGTAAAGTTGCCAACGAATTACTAGTGAAGATCTTGTAGGATAACAGCAGATGAACCACTAATCTATATGTACTGAAACAGAAAAATAGCTAAAAATCACCGCACTTCCTAAATTTTTCACCAGTAGTTTTGTCCTAGAGGAACCAATTCAGAGGGATGGTTCAATGTTTATGAATTCATCTGCTTTTTCAGATATAGGGTTCAGATTATACTATATTAAATGTACCCATATTTATTAGAATAAAATCCTCAACTCAAAAAATCTCCACAAAGAAAAACCAAACAAATGCTTTAAGATAAGCATACTTCAATCTCTTACCAATAATCCCAGAACTGAGGAGTGCAAAAGGTACTAAAGCAACTTCAACTTTGCCCTAGTTTGTCCCAAGAGATCTTGGCTGCATAAACCCAACTGGAAATCCCCCAGGGATGATGGATGTGCAGACTTGCTACAAGAATCTTGAAAACAGAATGTCTCAGTAGTATGAAGACAAAGAGGATTCTTCCAAGCCCTTTCTTCTAAGGCCAAAAATAGCCCACACCACTGATTTGTGGCCTTCGTAGAATGGTAGGGGTTGGAAGGGACCTTTGCCATTCCCCCTTTTAAGGTAACACTGATAAGATAGGAAGACCAGAAAGTTTTCCTAAATCAAGCACATCTCTAGCTGTAAAAACAAGTTTCACAGGCTAACGGAAGGGGGTCAGCTCACAGTCATGGGTGTGATTTTATTTGGTTCTTCTTTTCAAAGACTTAGTCATATTTGACCACAAAGATTAATCAGATGAAGAGCACACTGCTGCTACTAAAAAGATCATTTTGTTTTAGTATTAATTTACCTCATTTAATTTTCCAATCAAGATCTATCATGCTTGTGGGATTCAGCAATCTGAAAATCATCAGAAGATTCAAGTGATACAGCCACTGTTTGCTGTTGATACAGCCACTAGAGCACATGAACTGGATACCAAACTTGAACACTTTTACTGCGAGATTACAGACCTTAGCTTTGCAGGTTAAAAGCAACCAATCAACTTTTGACATTTTATTTCACAAAGTACACATGAAAGAATGAAAAAGTGTCTGATCCTGCCACTGTTTTCACAACATTTCTCTATTCTCAAAAGCCAGACAGGAACACTTAGATCAAAAAGTAGATGGCTCACATGAGTCCACCCACCAAACAATCAACATCTGCCACTGTCCTTATCATCACCTTTGATTCAACATTAATCTCACGTAACTAGTCTGATACATACACTTTGAGCTACTGTACCTGACCAAAAAGAAAAAGGCCACAACCTAATAGCATGTTGAATTACTTAAATACTTCAAGGATATTTCAAATTACATGACTTAATGAACACTACAGGTTTTCAAGCATTTGTATTGTGACAGCGATTCTAAACAATGTGAATGACTAACATTGTATAGAGCATGATGAATACATAAGAAGTCATATACAAGATGTCACTATCACTGATCTTTTCAAATAATATACTTTATATATATATCAGATGTTTATAGCCAGTAAAATCTCAATAGTATCTTTTAGGTCTCTTTTACGTATTTTAGATTTCAAATTGACTCTGGATCTTACTTCTGCTTAGCAAAGTATCATCACAAACATCACAGGCAAGTAGCATATAATGCTACTGAAAATACAAAAGCCTTTGTCCTAAATCATTGATAAATAACTAATCTTGAAAAAGAATCAGGTAACAATGAGAGACATAAAATATTTGTTGACATTTTATTTTTCGAATTAGTTTCCCAAGCTTGAAACAATACACTCTACCTTATCGACATGTTCTTACATGTGATTTTAATTCTGTATTTTTTGGTATAATAAAATAAACAGAGGTACTTTACTTGGGGAAACACTAGATAGGAAATATGGTTAAATGACTTCAGATGCCTTTCACCAACCAAAAAATTACAAGAGTACTTCTGGTAAGAATGATTATTGTGCAAACACAATTAGCATGCAATCACATTCCTACATTCCAATTAATTAACAGTCATACAGGTAAAGGCTGAAAACCCAAAGAAAAGATTGGCATGAATTATCATGTTGACTGTTAGGAACCTTGAATTTTCAGTGCCATTTTAGTAAAAGAATGTTTTGAATCACCAGTTAAAGCTTTCATAAAGAAGTTGAGAAGAAAAATATTATTATAGATTATGCTTGTGGTAAATAATGAAGCTGACTATGCTATGTTTTAGTTAGCATAGTAATATTTCTGAAAAATTCTTTCTGCACTTTCTATTTTTCCCAAAGATAGTCGTCTTATATTTTTAAGTTCCCTTTCCTAAATTGCATTGGGTATTCTAAACATTGACAGTATCCCTTAATTATGTCACTTAAGATAGTTGACCTTAATACTTGCAATCAAAAATGGATGACTTTCTACAAAAATGCCAAATATGCCAACCCATGTACTAAGGAAAATGATTGTCACTACAACTTTAGTCCACACATACATCAAGAGATACTGAAAAACATATTACTTTGCTGTTATCATACCTACATGTTAGGCATTTGTATATAGCTTGGAGAAAGAAGAGTGGCATTAATATATATTTGTTCAAGTGTTTTTAAAATAGAGAAAATGTAGAGTCACAGAAATCCTCACTAGACAGATTGTTAAAAATGTAGTTTACTAAAATTAATACAGAGGAGGATGAAAAAATATGTCTCCATTAATGCATTTTTGTAATTACTGTTGTGGTTTCTCATGCTTATCAGGAACAAAGCATGCATCAACTCCAAATATCACAAAGTCTTTTAGAACTAGCAACAACAACAAAAAAAGGTTAGATGAGGATACAAGGAGACTGTTTAACTCCTCTTTTGATTTGGTTTTCATCCAGCTTGTACACTCCAAAGGCCTTTAATCTCTTAACTACTGTTTCATTATCATCTCTGCAGAGATTCAGGGTGTTTAGAATATCTGGGAGGCTTTCATGTGCTAGGGTTGAAAACTTCATACAAGAAACCAACAAGCCCTAGCAAAAGAAGTCTTGGCACAAACTACTGTATCATTTTATATTCATAATATATAAGCACCTTGTTCCCATGCGCAGCACTGCTAAAATCTGTGAAATAGCTACCCTAACTTGCTGTCCAAAGCCATAAGAACAGATATTCAATATAGAGTGTAAATGCCTATAATCACTTCACCAGAGGAAACACACTGACAACCCACAGGCCTGAATTCTGGTGGAGTACCAAGAAGGAACAGGCATCATTATAAAGCTTTACGAGAAATAAGATTCAGGGAGATGTTAAAGTTCTTGTGAAATCTCTGAAAGTTCTCAATGAAGAACACACTAAACAAATATGAAGATCGTTTGTGTCTGCTTGGTCCCTGCTCAGCATAGGAAGCTCCCTCTGTCCCTTTCAGCTTTCTGGAAGATTTTAAGACTATTCAAATAATTTAATTTCAGTTCACAACATAACATTTGCAAATGAAAATCCACATGGATTCACATCTGCTCATTCGCAGAATTCTTGTTGCTAAACTAAATGAGTCTTAACACGATTTTTAGGTAACAAAAAAAAACAAGTGTTGAAAAAAGAAGCGGGAAATGTTGCTTAAAAGTCCTGTGCATCCCAGACAAAGCTAAAGGCTGCAATTCTGTCACCTAAATACTTCCTTGCAATGCTGGGACTTGACCATTGATCTCAGAAGCTAATCAAACAGCAGTCCTCTCACTGTCTCAGATGATGAAACTTTTCAAGTATCAACTTTCAGGTAAAGCAGAATATTTTTTCTTTTTTTTTCCACCTCCTCCCTTCGTATGTCAATACTTTTTTTTTCCCCCTTTTCACTTTCAATGATACTCAGAAATTAAACATTTGTATCAGTATCTAGTCCATTGAAACCAATTACATGGGACAGGGTGAAAAAAAAACATGAAAATGCTTGAAATTTTTTCCTGATCATTAAGGGGTTTTATTATGCAGGCACAGCACAGGAAAAAAAGATCAGCTTTTTCTTTACTGCATTTAAATTCTTTCACTTCAGAAAATTTAAAGTATCTACTTTGCCACAGAGTAAACGGAATGAAACTGTCATTAAATATCAAACTGCTGAAATGGCAAGTGACTAGATACTTAGTAAAGATTTTTCCCTATACTGTCCTGTAATCTGGAAAATAAATAAATAAATAAATAAATCACTGAAAGTTTCACTAATTTTTTTTTTTTGCAAAGCTGTTAGAATATGCCTATTAAACATCTTCTATTTGTAAGAAAATAGATACTACTGGCTACATACTTAATATGAGACTGTTGAGAGACAATTAATATATGGAAGAAAAAGCACATCAAACCATTAATAAGGACTTCACACTCAAAAGACAAGATCTTATGAAAGGCCTTTTGGAATGCTTAAAAACTAAGAACTTTACACTTTCTCTTATAACCTGCTCTACAGAATTCTATTTTGGCCATTAATATCACTGATACAGAGTCTGAAAATATTATTGTGTTGCAAGAGGACCAGCCACAGAGGACACACGTCCAAAGTGTATACAAGATCATGGCACAACTACAGCTCCAAACTGCTGCCCATTTTGCATACCCTTCCTGCTTCCCCTGTCTCTGGATGCAGTTGGCCCAACGAAACCCACATCCTAAGCCGCAGGCTGTTAGGCACCTGGGCTAACCCTTTACACAGGATGACAAAGTGCTTTAAATTTACCAATGTCAGGTGGACGTCCTCAAAATTTGTATAGTGTTTTTAAATAACAAAATTACTACATCCTTCCTGACCTTTCCTGTAATAAAGGTAATGCAAAAAAATTGGCGTCTCTTTCCCTAATCCTCACCATCACATTGAAAAGAAGGGAACAGTCAAAGTGGGTAAAGCACAAGTTTCACCTCCTGTTCTTCAACATGGATTTAACAAAGAAAAATGACCACTTCATGATGTGACTTCTCAGTACACTTACATATATTGTGTCAAGATGAAATGACACCTGCCTTCTATTGTCTTCATGCAATCCTGCTCACACAGCTGTGGGACTAGGTGGCTTGGAGTATGCACAAATTTTAAAGAGCAAAAGGACATTTAAGGGAGGAAATATCAACAAAATTCCCTTCCATCCTTTCACCCATCAGCAAAACATACATTTAGGAGATGTGATAGGATTATAAATTGTTCTTCACACCTAGCTTGAAAAATGCTCCAACTTTACCTTTTCTTCTGGAAAGTTAAAAATATGCTACTAAAGTGTCCAACTGTTCTTAAATGTCTTATTTTACTGGCCTGTTGCTGCCAAGATTCAAAAAGTTAAAATCATTGATATAAACAGGTAGCATTATATCTTCCTTCAGTTGACAATGCAAAGACAAATATATAGTATGAAATCTGCTTTTAATTATCTTGGCTGAAGAGTTTTCAAATAAAGTATGTTATTAGCTTTTACTTCAAAGGCTATAAACAGAAGTTGCCAAAATAGTTTTCATGGTGGCAAATTCTGTCAGCCCTCACACATTTTACTAAAAGCTCTATAGTATTTTGTTAACTTTCTTGCAAAAACAAAACACAGTAAAGTATTATGCTTTGTTATGCAAAGGATCAGATTCAAAACCATTCAGGAAGTCAAAAGGAGGTTACACTTCATTTTACTTCAGACCCTTTGGATCAGAGAGAAAATAATAATTTAAGAACAGAAATTAAATGCATTGATTTGTTCCACGTTATCAATTAACATTCTTATTTGGCCTACATAGGTCCTTCATTTTTATAATTGCCCTCAGAGAAGGTATAAACCTTTTAAGAATAAAACTTCTGCTTGGTAGAAGTACACGATATAGATGGTATCACTCACTTCCCATCAAACATAATTTTTAGAAAATTTTATTTATTTTTAAGTTAGGCTAGGCTATTTCATCTCTAGAACAAAGGCTCTGGAGTATATTAATTTGAGCTTGAAAATCTTTTAATTTGAACTTACTAGGAACAGAAAATTCTGTAGAAATAAATTTGAAACATTGCACCTTAAAAACCCACATATTTCATGCTAAAAATATTTTAGCTGAATCTAAGTAAAGATAAGGATTTGCTGGGATTTTTTAAATAATTACCTGTACAATCCTGTTAGTCAGGAAATTAATTTAAAAATTAGAGATTTTTTTTAATTGTTACTGTTGAGCTAATTCAGTTTTCCAAAGCTCCTTTCAACAAGCTAGGTTTGATTACCTTCTGAAAGCATGTGTGGTTTTTTTGTATTGATGGTCACATATAGTACTAAATAAGTTTTACTTCATGTTTACAATATAATTCAGCATTTTTTAAGTGTCTATTAATCCTCCTTTACATGCTTTAGTCATAGGGAACCAGTTAATATGGATCTTTATAGTCTAATCGGCAAAAGAAATGTAACCTGGAAATACATTGATAAGTTTCATTGATCAGAACTCAGAAAGAAATCTCTCTGCAATCACACATATTTTATATTTGAGGAGGGCAATCAGAAATAAAACAGGTAGAGAAAATTTTGCTGGTGTTTTTTGTTTCTAGTCATCCTCTGCCTGCAGCTTCCCTCAAGTAAGTCCTGCTCCTGTTACCACACTTTGTGGTACGGAAAGCGTCCAATCAATATCTAATCTCTGTTTTCACAGACGTAATCTCAAAGATGCTTATTTTTAATTTAGTCTGTTTCATAGACATAAGTGTTGAGCAGTGTTATTTAAAAAAAAAAAAAAAAATCCCTAATTCCCGGCTGAGGTTTTCCAGCTCATGCATTACCTGAACTTCATTTGCCATGGGCTGCTCCCACCTTACTACGAAACTCCCTGTGTGCTATACTTGAAATCTATTATTAGGCAGGAAGTGATGGAAACCAGCACAGAGCCACGGGCACAGCCCTGTGGAACCAAACCACAGGTTTCAAACAGAGATACATATTTTAAAGCAAGGACACTGAGTCCAACTACTAGACCTTTTCTTTTTGTATTAAGCATAGAATTAAGCTGGAATCCAGAAATAAAAATCAAAGTGCAGACTCATCTTTTATACAGAGGTTGTTTTATAGTCTCTGACTCTTTTGTGACCTGATCTAGGTTGACCAACTTCTGCAGGGGGGTTGGACTAGATGATATCTAAAGGTCCCTTCCAACCCTACCATTCTATGACTGTGAGTCTTCTATTTTCATATGACTTCTAAACACCCTACATCCGTAAGAGAAAAATTTCCTTCAGCTAGTACTATTCAGAAGACATTTAATACGTATTAATTTAATACGTATTAGTAATTTCAATCAACTCATCATTTACTACCTATTGCCTCAAAACAGGTTGTTTTTTTTTTTCTTTAAATCCATGGGAGTTTTCTCAATGTTTAGATGAAATTTACATGAAAACAAAAACTTGATAATATCTATCTTATTTAACCCAGTCCTAAGTTTTGCTTCCCTCACCAGTTTACTTACGTAATTAATTTTACATTTGAGGCATATACCAAATATTCTAAGCCATAGAAAAAAAAGCATAGCAAACTCCCATACCCAAGTACATACATTCAACTTAGTCTAAAATCAGATTACTATGGACAAAAGTCTCGATGTAAAGCAATTCTACAAAAACGGATGAGAATAAAAATGGTGGTTTTTGCAGAGCATAGCAGAACTGGAAAGTAAAAATATTATTTTAGCTGGTGAAAACAAAACTTTTTGCATATGTAAGTGAATTATGGTGGGTTTTCCTGTTGCTTGTAATTTAGCTTCAGTAATGAAGAGCTTTCTGGATCTCTTTGTGTGTTTCTTATTCCCTTGGTGAAGAGGGGATTTTAGCATTTCTTAGAAGTCAATTGAGAGGAACAGCATCTGAAAAGGATAAAAACAACTACTGATAAAATAATTAATTTGGTTTCAACATAGTGGTTATGGAAATGCAGTTACAGAAAACCAAGGGCAAACGTGTCTTAATTACAAATCCTAATCCTTCACTTAATTGTTTAGTTTCCACAAACTTCCAAAGTTTAACATACACTGTATAGAACTTTCAAAATTAATTCAATTGAAACACCTTATGGTTGCTTCCTACAGTTTCTAAACCATACCACAATTCACATTATTACATCGCACATTTGTCAAGGTAGAGGAATTAAAAAAAAAAAAAAAAGTAGTAAAAAAAATCACAGGTCTTGGCAACTACTGCATTTTACTAGAATGGTTATGTATTTAGAATAATTTCTCTCCCCGTTCTCTTTTTTAATAGGAATAGGAAATAATAATTATTCTATCTAACACTTGAGTCATATTTTGTAAATTAGGAAATAATTTATTAAACATGAGCAATTATTATCCTCAGTGAAATATGTGAAAAGTGCTGTTAAAGGAAACGAAATTACTTTGTCAGTCATTCAAAAACAGAAAAAATTCAATTGCAAGTCACATTTATTTTGCAAAACATGTTTCCTTTGCGAGAGAGGCGAGAGTTTTGCTTTAAGAAAGAACAGAGACTCGGTCCACAGATACATCTCAGGTAGAGATAACTGTTTCAAGTGGGGCTTCAAGAAATTTGGATAAACAGCAAACAGAAGCTTGTAACTGAATCGGAGTTTCTGATGGAAAATTTTTCAAGAGAACAGAACAGAACAGCTCCTAAGACTACCTCAATATCTCAGCTAATAGCCAGCAACAGAATTGTACACATTTTACTAGTTACTCATGAGAAGCAAACCAGCAGAATGGCACAGGGGAATTTACCCTTTTCAATACAGTTGCACCTTAGAAATTCCTTAATTGCAAAGCTCCTACTGGTGCTTAATGAAGATGTACGTATCACAGGTTCAACAAATCAAATGGAGAGGTTCTATACAGCTTGCACAATTTGAGCACCCTTGGTGGAAAAGTTTACATACTAAGAGTAATAAAAAGGTTAACTGAAAGTCAGAATTCAATTTCCTTTTCTGATGAAGATCCTGTTTTACAGTACACAGAGAGCCATTAAGGTCCTATAAAAAAATCAATAATCAATGTACCCTTTTGTAAATGGAGGAAATAAAAATAATTCTCAGTCGTTAGCAATGATGCTCAGGAGGTATATCCAAGGTATTATTTACTACAAAGTTGGCATTTCAGTGTATCTCAAAAAATGTTTTGGCTCTACCAGCTTCAAAAGTTGATTTTGTTTTTAACAAATGACATTTCTACTAATTGTCCCATTTTAGATCCATTAGCCCTGTCCATTTTAACCTTACAGTATAATGTTGATATTTGCTGAAATTTACTTTTTGTTTAAAGTGACACTTTCTTGTCTAAGTAAACTGTTTGATACAGAACTGTGTCAACATCCAAAGCAAACTTATACTTAGAGATGTGTTGCTTGTACTTTTGATGATAACAGTGATTGGCCAAAAATGAATCTGTGTATCCCCAGCAGTGAGGGACCATTCCAAACTTCAAATTGACAATACTTTTGTATTAAAATTTACCTGAACAGGAAAATCCTTACAAAACTTGAACTGCTAACTGCCAACAGGTTCGAGCTAATCTCCCTTTTTTTCCTTTGTGTTCATGTATTTGAAAGTGGGTTATTAAGACTGGTGATTTTAGGGCAGTGTAGGAAATATTTCCCTGGATTTTTTTTTTTTTAAAGTCACTGCAAGAGTTCCAAAGATGTAAGTTTTGAAGGCTATCTGCGCAAAACCTCACAGCTACTAGGAAGTATTAGTTGGACAATTTCTATCACTTTCAGAAGAGTAATGGTATAGTCAGGAAAAAAAAAATAATCAAAAGTAAAATATTGCTTGAGAGTACTTATCCTGACTGACAGTCCATATTCGTCAAAGTATTAAATTTCCCCGTTTGTCCATGAACATCTTTATCAATTATGATTGCTAAAAGGCTAGAAACAAATGACTTTATTATAGGTCTTACACACTGCCTATTTCAGATCCATTTCTATATCTGCAGCAAATCATGGCTGAACTAGCAAAATTCATGCAGAGTAGTGAAAGCAGCAAATTACAACAGTGGCAGGATAGGAAGTAAAGCCATGGTCTTAAGGGAGGGTCATAAAGAAAGTGCTAGTGAGCTGTTACAGGCACGAAACCAGAGTCAGAGCAGTGCATGACAATCAGCTCCATAAACCGCTGACTGCCCTAAAGCACCTAAAGATTTAAAAGTCAAGAGATGTAGAATTGGAGAAATTTTTCATATTTGTTTATTGTCACACAAACATATAACTTTTAGATGTCCATATTGTAGATACATATCCATAAAGCATGATGCATCTAGAAATAATGGAATATATCAAAGCATCAAAAATCTTTGGAGCAGGAAAGGAAGATAAGAATCTCTTGCTCACATGCCTGATCCCAGACAGGTAAACTCAGAAACTTCAAGATCTTTATCCTCAGACATAATATGCATCGCTTATCATGTATCATCACCCAGAGAACAGCATAAAATCCTGAAAAAGAGCTTAAGCACTCACAAGCTTCTCCCTTATAACCAGCTGTCTCAGCTTATGTAATAAATTACCCCTTCCTAAAAATTTTGCTTTACTTAAATCAATCTCTATAAGTACTCAATGATCACTTAAGTCACCTAATTTATTTCAATCACAATTTTGGAAATAGGCCATGATTATGACTAATTATTAGGGCTATTAGAGCATGGCAAATCCACCCAAATTCAATATAAAATCACCAACAATTCTCAAGACTCTTACATAACTGCTATGTAACTATTCTTTTCTTTTTTCTTTTTTTTTTTTTTTCCCCCCATCCTCGATAATGTTCTGGTTAAAACCTCACTGCAACAAAGTAGAGGAAAAGGGTTCACAGCGTGTCAGCTCTGGTGCCCAGCTCTTGAAGACACAGCATCTGTTGCCAAAGACATCTTTCTTGCAGGGATTCTGAGCAAGACACACCTGTTGAACAGTATGCAGTATCTGCATCCCACCAAGTGCAACAATTCCATGAGCCTATATTCTTAGCACAATCCCATGAGCCCTCATAAAGTGATACACGGTTTTACTCCACGGCTGACACCTTTGTGAAACCAGTCTCCTGGGACAATATTTTAGATTATAGAAGGATTAACCCATTGTTTCTAATGAATATATTACTGATAATGCACCAAAATATCCTCAAGACAGAAAAAAAAAGACAAGCATGAAGTTTAGTTACACCCCAGAGGCAAAACACAAAAGTGCTGAAATCCAATTTTTATACAACATGTAAGATCTTGCTTGTGTTTCTGTTTCTCTAATGTTTCAAACAGCGGACTCCACAACACATCAGCTGCATAAGCAGCTCTCTATCCATCTCTGTCACATGCACCCACACCTTTTGTCTGCTAGGCAAGAAACACCATGTGCCACATCTAATCCACTGGCAAGCGCCACTTGGCTGCTGGATGCACACTGACCTCTCAGCTTCTGCTGCACCAAACAAACTGCTCCCTGGCCTTACGTGCTCCCATGACAGGAAATTTAATATCTCATATCTTCATCATACAGTTAAATGTGGTTAAAATGTATGAATGAGGTTAAAATATATCTATGATTTGAGTTGACGTTGGTAAGACAGTGTAAGCGGGTAAACTCATTTAAGCATGAATTCCACACTGGAATGGAAATCCCTAGTTTACAGACATTGTGCATCAAAGAGAACTTCAACACTCATAAATAAAAGTCAATTATGCTGGTCTTTAATCATACCTTGATGTTATAAGTAATAACCACCACCAGTGCTACGTGCCTTCTAATTTATATGTGGTGCTTTTCACATACATATAAAGTTACTTTAGAGATACAGGCAAACTGTGACAAACACAGCCATCAGGATTTGCTCAAGATTTCAAATAACACCAACAGCAATGCTGACAAGACAGGGTGTCTGTTCTCTAAAACACTCAAACCAGTGCTCCAACCATACGGCATCTTGTCTTCTATGTAACAATTTCCATTGCTGGGCTTCAAGGAGATTTTTCATGAAGTTTGACTGGACCCCGAATACTTCATGAAAAACAGATTCTATTTTCTCCTTCTACACAGTCTTGCTCTTTGTCCATACCTAATTATGTCAGTGCATGAATTAACAGTTCTTTTAAGTGTGAAGCCTAATCAGTGTGGGAAGCAGGGTGCAAGATGAAGACATTGCACAAATGCATGATTTCTGCTCCCATACTCCACTATTGAATAGTATGTTGTATGCAGAGTTTTTCAACCGTGAGAAGTTTGAAGGGGTAGAGATGGGTTGGGAGGTTGGTTTACTTGGTTTTTTTTAGAACTGAGAAAGGCATGATCACATCTCACCTGATCTCATCACAAATCAAACTACAATTTGGTTTCAAACATCAAAACAAGGTTGTGATATAATCATAGAAACATCACTGCATTTTAAGCCACCTCTAATTTTTGCAGTTATCACACTAGGTACTAATTTAAACAAAAAAGAATTGTTTGTTAGTAAAAAATGATCCTAAGATTGAGAATTTGGCTAAAGTGTGCAAGCAACTAAAAAGATAGGAATGGAAAAGGGACGTCTATAGCTGCTGTTTCTCTGAAGGAAAAAAAAAAAGGCAAGGTCTTTTTTTTTCTCCCCTCAAACCCTCAGGCATCAGACCACACAAAGACATTTTAACTGGTCAAAGCTCAGAAATTTAAAGAGGAAGTCTTCTGGACCAAGGAAAACAGCACTCTTTCCAGAAGAAACTATGGCGGGTCTAATTGAGGTCCTTAAAGGCAAGACCCTTTATAAGATGCAAGACTAAACTGATTCTTAAATACCCTTCTGCATTTAGAGGTAAGGAGTTTATTGACTTTATACAATTCTTTATATTTATTGAGTAAGGACCAACATAATGCCCTTAAAAAGCCCTAAAAAAATGTGGTTAATTGACCTACCAATTAGCATTCACAAGACTGTCCAAATGACAAAGACATTTCTGAACTCTACCTTTTTGAACAGAACAAAAATCATACTAGAAATCATAACACAAACACAGTGTCCACTATCAGATCATCATGATTTGATTTTACCAAGACTTACTAGATTCCTTATAAAAGAAGCAACTAACTAGATGTCTTAGTACTGAGAGTAAGACTTGGGATAAGGTTTATTTCAATACTTACAACCATTTTAACATCACTGGGATAATCGCTTTTCATTTACTGCAACAGTTCTTATCTTTACGAAGAAAGTAGTGGTCCACTTGGTGCTTAAACTCAGACCAGATCCAGACCAAAGCAGATTAGCTTTGGTACTTTAGATGCCAGTGGCAATCACAGATATCTGGCAAACTGTTAAATTTCTGCCTTATCTATAATATAGATAATAGACCACAATCATTACCTTGACACATTAAAACACTATTCACGTACTAATCTAAAATATACACATCCTATTAAGACACCCATTCTCAGTATCAGAAATCTAAATACTAGCTATGTAATTAATTGGCAAATAGGGGTAGAGGATGTTTTATGTAAGCAGAACCTGATTTTTCTACATAGCATAAGACCTTTGAATCAATGATATAAAACAATCAGATGTTTCTAACACAAAAGCACCTATCTTACCAAATAGAGCATAACAAAACAGGAATGCCATATCAACTGAAGAAAACCCTACTATATTTATCTTCTAAGTACACTCCACTTTAGAAAAACCTCTGAAATGGGGCATGTAACAATTTTCTGAAAAATCATATTAGAATTGGTGGGTTTGTTTTTCAAAATATCAATTAACAGCTATTACTTTCACACCAGAGAAATGCTGCCATTTTAAAATGACATAGTTTTAAATCAATATCCAACTTTAGCTGTCAGTCAATAAAAGTCAAAAACATTTGGATTTTGGCATTCAAGTCTTAAGCACAAATTAATGTAATTGAAACAGTAGCCAAAACACAGCTGTTCTGAAATTAATCTCCCCAAAACTTTTTTTTTGTTTTTGACCATCTGAAAGATCGCAAAATTCCATTAGACACAGCCTCTTGAAAATCCAGCCAAACTGTTTTGTTAAAAACACCTCTAAAGCTGATATACTGAATTTCAACTTCTAATTAAATGTGGCTTCATTTTGATAGAAATTCTATTATTTACATTAATTACTACCAAGAGAATTTTTTGCAGGCTTTTTATTACATAATCTTAATCTGTGAATAATTGCTACTATTTTTTAATGAAAAACACTCCTTATGTTTTACTTCTACTCTATTGTTACACCACCTTTCCATCTGTATTTGTATTTATAAGCACACATTTATGTATACATACACTTAGCAGATAGCACTTTTAAAATGTTGTGACAGATAACAAAGTTTTTAAATATTGATTTTTTTATTTTTGCTATTTTGGAGACAATGATTAAAGACTTGATGAACTGCAGTTAGGAGTCTCATTGACAAAGTAAGTTAAACACAAAACTGTTTGTCTACAATATTTTTGGCAGCAGAGTTCTTTGATAGGCAGAAGATGCAAAGAATTACAAGCAATCACAACAATTACATGCAAGAATTACATGCCAGAATAAGGCCATGTAGAGAGAAATACTATTATTATCAGGGCTCAGTATTGATGTGGTTATAAGGAGACCCTGACAGTAGTGTAAGGCTACCTAACCCTACTCCCGTCTTAACAGAACAATACTTTATTCTAGTTAAAACACTTTGGAACAGACATTGAAAATTGATTTTTCAAAAAAAGAACACAAGAAACTTTTTATTAAAATAATTTTACCAAAGTGCCCTAACTTGCATCAGAACATGCTGTATCTTCCTCTACTTCTTCACAATACAACAAACAAACAAAATCACAACACATCCTTTCATCTTGTCCTGACAGCAAATATACTGAACACATAGTGTATTTCTTGGAACTGAGGAAAACTGCCATTCGTTATCGGAATTAAAATTACCTTAACTTTTAAAAAGTACAAGGGCATATATATTTTTTAAAAGTTTACAGTATTTTGTTACAGAAAGGAAGTTCACAACCTGAGAAAGTAACTGTTACTGGTAGGTTTTATTTTTACTCTTTGGTGAGCACAACCATTTCAACATCCCTAGTACTACAATATTTATAGAGTTAAATTTGAATATACTGTAAAGACAACTACAGATAACATTTACTGGTCAATTCCAAAATAGAACAAACTGATCATGTGTTCAGATCAATTATTTAAGTAAAACTCACAATCACATGCAAGGATGGTCACCTGAAATCAAAGCTGGAAGGCTGGATTGAAAAGTCAACAACTGCATAACTCAAGATGGCAACAGAAAAGTAAAAGTAAAAGTCACAGGATGCAAGATGAAGACAGAGTGAGCTTCACATAGGCTGCACAGTACCATGGTAAGAACAGAACTCAGTGGTATTGGAAGTATAACTATTTTTTAGTATATTGGAAAAAAATTCAGAGAATGGTTATGTAGTTATAATTGGAGTCCTAGAAAGAATTAACAATTTAAAACTTGAAAAAAATCAGAATTATGGTGGGTTCAAATTTATATTAGGTAATTACAATCAACTTCCAAGAAACAGCATCAGACACGTGATGGCCCCTAAATAGATTAGTTACAGCTAAAATCAAATGTAGCAGTCAAAATTTTGACCACAGTACACATCATGATTTAGTTAGCTAATTCATCATCCCCCACAAAGGAGTTGACACTTTACAATGCTGAGCTTATACAAAAGGTTAAAGCATACTATCATTTTCAAGTCTTTCTAGGATAAATTGAGACACATTATCTTTAAAATTAAAAAAAAAAAAACAACAAAACAACAAAGGAAAACTGAATCTGTTATTTCATTTCCATGCAATGTATCCAAAACATAAAATGGTATTATATGTGACAGGGCTATATTCACCACTGAAGTGGTAAAGAAATTAAATGTACTTATTTTAATCAAACTACCTACTAGTAAAAGATTGAATGCTGCTATATCCAGAGAAATAGTTTACTATAAGAGACAAATTTTAAGGGAAACATGTCAAAATAGGCCAGAATCACAGCACTGGCTTTCTGGCCCATCACAACCTTTTACCATTTCCATAGAGAAGACAATAGTCAATTATCTATCTTAAGGAATGGTTAAGCTAGAGAGAACTGGACAATCAGAATCTAAGAAGTTTACAGTAATTCAAATATTCACACAGATAGCATGAAATATAAGGGTGATGGTATTCCTTCAAGTAGCTTTATTTGTCCCAAGAGTTTGACTACCCCAGACAATATTGACGAAGGTGTGAAGACAACATAATTTTGATTTCAAAAAGCCCTCTGCAGCATTCCTCTGCAGAGACACAGTTATGAGTCTGTCTTCAGAAGGACTCCTACCATTCTAAAAATACTGTCCCACAGCTGTTTAAAATTTATTTTTTTAGACCATAGCACCACTGTTTGGTTGTTTCCAATTTCTGAAACCACAAATAGTAAAAGTGTACTCAGTCTACTGCAAACATAAATAGCAAATGCACGCTTCAGCACTTTTAAAAGGATATGGAAATTGGCAACAAAAATGCAGTTCATGTTGAAAATTTACGAGGGCCCTGCCATATTTCTTCAGAAATACAATCAGGTAAAAATTAGGAAGATCTCTACCAGCTGGGTGGCATTTTTGTGTTTTCTTTACTTACATTTTTTTTAACTGAAAGACTTTCATTATGCAACTTTTGGCACTTGATAAAATAGAGCATGGTACCTTTGCTAAAACCACAGTTTCTTTGGTTATGTTTAGCATTACACAAACATCTTTCACCTTAGATATCCTCTTGCATTACCGTGCTTAATTTCAAATACTCTAAGGCACATTTTTGACAAAATTATTTTAATGGCAATCAGTAAATGTGCTACATGCATTATTCCTTCCCTCCCTCAATTTCACAGGTCATTAAATCAACCCTTCACAATTATAGTTTTGTATAGTTGAAGCTTTGGTACATATTTCTATTAAAAGCTGAAGTCGTCCAATAATATAATATTTTTACATGGATTTATTTCAAGAAACACAGTACATAATGGCAAACTATCTCCTAGGTAAAGGTAACAGTAGACATTTTAACAAATGTCATTACATTCTTTTGATGAACATCAAAAGTCTGAAAACCTGAAGGAAATGTCAATATTTTTTTGTCTGCAGTACACATCTTGAAAGAAGTCCGGATCCCAAGGACACTGATGGGAGTTTAAAATCAATGGGGCTGAGATTTTCAGCCCTAGCATGTGTGAATTCAAGTGAGCTCACTAAGAAAAATATCTATTTTGAGTGCTATTTTTGAACTATTTTATCCTGACATAAATACAACCAAAACTAGAAACAGGTAATATTCCTTTTGATCAAAAGCAGCCTTTTGGTGGTTTGTATAGCAATAGACTGTTTCTACCAATGGCATACCACTTGAAAGCCTAACATTTAAGGTGTAACAGTCCTCAAAAAAAAAAAAAAATAAATAAATAAGCCAGTTACCCATATACACATACACACACATCCCCCACATTATAATTTGGGAGGAATTTCTTTTGGTACAGAGATTACTTGCTACAAGCTTTACTAACCATGTAGTTTGGAGGCAGCATGGGCATATACTTATGTTCTTTAAAACAATTCCACGCACTTACGAATTTTTGCTTGAGTAGACATTTTGTGCATTCACAGAAACCAATTTCCTAGTAAGCTTGAACATGTATGAACAATTTTGTGACATACATTGCATCAAAAAAATCTGAAGAGAAGATAATCACAGACTATGAAATAAAAATGCATGAATTTACACTACATTTTTATGTGCATGTTAATATATTCATTTTAAGAATGAACCATGTCGATTTTGTGCTCTCAGATTAGTTTATAATATGTGACAGAAAAATCTTCCATTTAAAATGAAGGTACAAAGTAGCACTTATCTCTGTTATTTACCCTGATTTGATGACCTTTTACATGGAGAAGGCCTTACTTTGTTGAAATAGGATGGAGGGCTTTCTTTAAAGTTACCATTAATAATTTTCTTTCCAAATGACCTACATAAATAAAGACTAACAAAAAATACAAAACATCCTCTTTATTAACTACAGATAAATTGATGTGCACATCAACCTGCATTACTACTGAATTACTTGTAGGATGGGTCATTTTTTTGGTTCGGGGAAGTACTAGAGACACTCAATAATTGCTTTGCTTCAGAAACTGTGTTACACAGGTATTTTTTGCTGGATATTACACTTTGTGATGGAAAGCCTTTCCCAACCCTCATTAGAAGAAAAATATTAGTTTAAAATTTAAACTGTTTGCAAAGTATAATTTTAACTTAGAAAATTCCTGTTGTAAATATAGAACTGAAATACTGTGATGTGGTTAACTGCACCTGCCACCTAAAAGGGTTTTGCAATATTATGCATAGACTTTAAAGGAAAAATTGAGAGATGCAAATAATGTCAAGAGTACTAATATACGTTTGATTCAATTTATTTAAAGGAATAATTTCATTCCTTTTTTCAAAAAATACCCCATCCAGTTTACTGCTATTCACACAATCAGAATTTAAGTACCTACTTTTGCACTCACATTAAAAATATTTAAATATATGATTTTCTTGAAGGTCATCTTCAGAGCTATGGCACACAAAAATAAATTCAAAATAGAATCAAGGCTGTCTGCCCACCTGTTAATATATCTTAAAGGATACATTACATTTATAAACCACAACCTAATATGCCATATAAAAAAATAAATCTTTAGGATAGTAAAAGATACAACCTAAGCCCACTGAAGCCAGAGAAAGAAAAAATTCATCCTCCTAACCATAATGAACTGCACTTTTACACAAGAAAATGTCTAATTCCACATGCTGTAGTTAAATGAATTATGCACTCAATATGCATGGTGCAACCATGTATATACCTCATACAAAGCAATACTGAGAAAAGTGAAGCAAGCATCAAATCTTTATCTGAACTACAAAGATATTCCTCAGAAGAAATAAGATAGCAAAACCATTAAGAAGTATAATGTCACAGAAAAAAAAAAAGTTTCAAGTCTGCCCTGTTTCTTATTTGGAAGCAGGGGAGAAGATATGGTATAAAATGTGTATAGTAGAGGATGACTGTACATGCTAGGAGAAGGAGACAGAAGACAGCACAGGCAGAGGGGAGAAAGAACAAACAGGAAAACCATTGACTTTTCCAGGCCATTTTCTCAGGGGCATCCTGAATGGAACACATAAGTATTTTTAACCTAAGTCCTGTGGTTTTTTTTTCTTTAAATGAAAGAAATATTTACTCCAGTCACTTCCTTCAAATCAGCCTAAATAATTTTTTTTAAAAAGACAAACAACAAAAAAGCAATCAGAAAAAATATGCATTCTTGCAGGAACGACCTGGCATTGGCTTCTAGAAATATGCCTGCTTAAACCAAACAGGCAACAACAGAAATTGCTCCTTTCTCTGAATATAGTACATATCTGTCATCAATATTCACAATTTAAGAAAATAAGTTATACAGTTTTCTCTGAATACTTTTCAAAAATTGCTGAGCAGATTCTTGAAACGTGGTGGGACAGCACTGCAGCTGAAACTGAAAAAGCTGAATAAGTGAAATTTATATGTTGCATTGAAGATTTTTTGATGCTGAACATCCTTGTAACTTCCACGTGGTGCATTATTTCCTTAATTTGATGAACTTGAACATGCATGCCCAATATTAATAATGTTCTGTCCTCTGAAGTAAAAGTGGTGATGCCACTTCCTCTAACAACAGGAAGAAGACACAAACTTTCCAATTTTAACAAGATCCTATCCTAGAAATCCAAAATCACTAAAACACTCAAATGTAGAAGAATTTGGGCTCCAATCCTTCAAAGACATACATAGGTCTGTAACAGCAAATAACGACAAGCCCATTAGAAGTTACTGGCACAGCTCCAAGCACTAAAGTGTAGCTTCCCCTTAAGAATAAAAATCTGTTAACATATACGAGTCTGCTTTATTTGGGCCATGTCAGCACACCCACTCTCTTAAAAAGGAACTACTCCTGCATGGAACATTTGGAAGATGCCAAGACTTATGGTATAAACCCTCAGGAACAGGGTCTGTCTTCCAATCTGTAGAAAGCCAACATAACCGTGACTGGGCTCTTTGAGCACTACCACAATACAAACAAATAAAATTGCACACAAAAACTGCATTAAATGGCATCTAGAGTTGCAAAAGCCTGCATTCATAAATTAGGAAATGCCAGCCTTAATATTGACTGCTTGTCTTCAGACAAGACATACTTTTTTTTCCCCTTTTCAACTGGAAGAATGTCTGCCTCTGTGTCCCAGCCTGCTAATGGAGCCTTAGTGCCACACCATTATCCTTCCAGTCCCTGGCTTCTCATCGTGGTTTCATTCCCCTCATCCATCAAAGTGTGGTCTCCTTGCCCTACCAATCTGTCTCATGTTCTCCCTGGGCATTCTCCAGCGACTTCACAAGCAATTTGCATATGGCAAAGAAATGAGAATCCAGGGTTAAACCAAAACCCTGCATTCTTCCCCCACAGCATAGAGGAATGTATGTTCTGCTGAAAACAATTTATTTTGCTCTGCCCACTTAACATATAATTTTTGTGTAAGTGTGGTCCGATTCCTCACAGAGTAGATGTCTGCCCTCGCTTTGATATCCACTGCATTTTAATCAACCTAACTGTTTTAATTCTCCCTCCTTGGTCCTGGGGCACCAAGAGAAGTTGTGACATTTGGACACCCTCACAGGCCTGAGCTCAAGCATGCTCCAAAGGAATGTAATCATGAGATCATTTTACTGCCCAACTGAAAACCTTCCATTCAGTATGTGTAACCAGTCTCTTCTCTCAACATCCTTCCCTATGGTAGATTTCAATTCAAATGGTTAACATGCGACAAAGCTACTGAAATAGAGGAACCTTAAAGCAGGCAATGATGTTGATCTGAGCCATACTGACACCATGGCTAGGGTATTTATATGAACACATTCACGTATTCACATTCTAATTACCATTCCTCTAGATCATTTAACAATAAACACAACAAATTTCCTAAGTAAGGTTGAATCTCCAATTTCATGATGTAAAAATGTGGTGGCCTAGGCAACGTGAATGACAGGAAATAGTTCATAGTAAGAAGCAAAATTAATTTTGGCTAATTTTCTTCTTTTTTTTTAATCATACACAGCTTTCTACCATGCAGAAAAGACTCCTGAAAGCAATTCCAGAGAGACAGAATAAATGCATGAGCAGAAACACTCTCAAATAAGCATATTGTTAAAATGGTAGTAAGGTCAGAAAATTAGTGGGGCTTGTTTTTGTTTCCTTGAGAGAGGTAGAAGTTACAGAGCATATTAAATGTTTAATATAACGTAAAAATGTGGATCAGTTCTAATGAAGTAGAAGTAAACATTTACAAAAATAGAGACAAGAGTGATAAAGATATGTGATTATTTAACTATTCTGTCTATTCTCAAGAAACATCTTAAAGAAATGCCAAGATGAGGCATGCACGTTACTTGTTTATTGATTACAACTTTAATGTACATTAAGCAGAATCTACTTTGGCTAAATATTAGGAACAATGTTTTCTATATTAAAATATGTACTTTTAACTTGTTCCCTCACGCGTTTACTCATTCCTTATTTCTTCTCAGTTATGCTACAGTTCTTTCATTAATGACGTATGTAACATCTCCCATTTCCCTTTCCCTATTTGTCTTGTAAAATTCCATAAATAAAATACTTTTACCTATTAGGCGTATAAGGCATATATAAATCAGAGATTCTGCAGAACACAGCTTTTGAACTTGTATTTTCAAAGATCAGTGGAGAAATATGTTGCTCTAAGACCAAAGTCTTATTTATATGAGCTTGTGGCTTAACTGACAAGTATTTTTCTGTAACAAGTAAGGGCAGACAGTTTGTATCTTAAATAGCATAATCCAGTTTTCAACCCATGTAGACGTCTGGAAGGGGACCAGTCAGTAAACTAAATCACATTATATCCCACTGACGGGCCAAATACAATCCATGAGATTCATTACTTCTACCCAAGACAAAAGAAAATATATGGAAAAGGTGTAGGATGGTCAAAAATACTTGCAGCTCTTAAGACTGCTTAGCAATCTAAATAAACAGACTTCTGTTTTTAAAATTACAAATAGTAGGTTTTGGTTTGAATGCAAAGGTAGAAAGAATATAGGCAACAGTTTGCTATGTTTTTATGTGAGGCCACAGGCTAACTGGTTCTGTTTTACAAGCTGCAAGGAGTTTGACCTCTTCAGTTTGCTGGGAGACATGGAAATAGCACGTTAAAAATTATGTTTCTTCCCAGCATTAATATTTTACCTTAGCATTTCTTTTACATGAGTTTATGTAGCATTTATTCACATAAGATTTTCCAGTTCTTAGATAGTGAACCCTCACAAGACAGACTTTATTGACCTAGAAGCCAAGATGTACAGCTAATTGCAGTCAAAGCTGCAATTTAGCATTTTTAGTTCAAAAGTAACATCTGAGAAGTAACATTTCTGCATGAATTAGAATCTGAAGCTAAATAGTACTTTCTTTTCTTTCAGTAACCTCTTCAGCTAACAGCCCAAGCTGGACATTTCCAAATTGGATTTCACTTTTACCTTAAGTGATTCCATTTGAATTAAGACAAATTCAGATTTCTTTTTTTTTTTAATGGGAATTGTGAATACATTATAACTCCATCATTAGTTTACTCAATATTTTGCATTTTTCTTAAATAAAAGTAATTTAAACTTTAGGAAGACAAAATATTATTTATCCTATATAGAAGATGCAGATATTCACTTCTCTCACTTCCAAATGAGAAACCAAGAAAATGCCATTTTTAGTTATAATACCAGACTGAATTTCCACCAGAAGGTCACATCATATTCTACAAATCAAGCAATTGAAATATGTTTGTTTTTTTTTTTTGTCTTAATTGTACTCTTTGATTCTATTCTAACAGCATTGTATTGAAAATTATGTTGCATTTTAAAAAATTAATTCACAGTTCAAAAATTTTAGAAAACCGGTAACTTTTCCTGGAGTTCTATTTATTCTCCTGTTCTCCACACAAGCTGTCAATTTCATGTTGATAATATTCATATATATGCGTTAATGTGAAAAAAAATCCTTTGTTTTGACTGGAACTAGAAAGTGAAGAGCAACTCCTTTGAAAACACTGTATGTATCAAAACACTTTAGCAGTTACACTGAAATTTACTTCCACAACACAAAAAACATTCTGCTTTTGTGAATATAGGTGAAAACTCTTTATAAACTTGGTGGCTACGACTGTAAAAATATTTTTCGGTTGATATATAAAATAACATGGTTTTATTCCATAGGCTTGCATTATGGGAATCTTAAGTACTGATTCTCTCATTCAGTAACTCCCCATTTTACAGTAGTAGCAATTCATTCTAATTGCTTGGGTAGTATACTCAGGAAAAAGCATATTTTTCCTTTTCACTGAATAATGTTTCATGTTCGGTTAAATACAGGAAGTTACACCACCATTGGAATGCAATTGTCTGCAACTGCAGAGTTACTTCTTATTCATAGGTTTGTGTTTAGCTAAATATTAAAATGTTAGCCATTCAGCATTACTTTTCAAACTATCTTCTACATAGCTAAACTAAAAAGAAATTGATTCACTAAAATCAAAACGATTTTAAGCCATGTATAATCATTTTTCACATAATTTTTACCCTCCTGTATGGAGCAGATTATAGTAGATGTAATTCACACATGCTGTTTCTTATTCAGAGGAAACACAGAATAAGGATGTGGAGAATTTCTAGCCAAATCTCCATTCAGATCCAAGATCCACGGACGCCACTGTAATTGAGAGACGTTCACAACCAGATAACCGTAACACTTCATTTTTGTTTAAAATAATAGTTCTTCTACATAGAGTTCCAACTAAAACATTAATGCAATTTAAATTCTAGCAAGCTGCCTTGAGTTGAATTTACAACAGATTACAGTTTTTTGTTTTAATTTCATTCAGAAACAGACACTGTTTAAAACTGTATACTTATATTCACATGTAGATTACGTAAACCTGCTGCTTCTTTTCAGACTACTATAAAATTATGTATAACTAAATAATGATCTTCTTTTGGAATTCGACTTGCCTGGCAGTTGACAATGGAAAATGAACTATTCCTCCCATACTTCAATATATAAACTTTACTATGCAAGTTATTCAAGTTCATCATGCACAGCCTAAAAACGTCTACTCATAACGCCTAGCCTGTCAGAAATCTGAAATGGGTAATTAACTATCAAAGAAGCAGTTTTATCGACTACAGGTTTCAAATAAGGTGTGATTTAGTTCCAATGCTCTGACACTCCATGTTGCACCAAAAAAATTATTCTGAAAGCCACATTAATAAGAGGGGATATAGTGTTTGAACTATATCATATTAAAGTGTGTAAAGTAAAAGCAACCCCAAGAAATACTGAACGATACGCAGCTGCATGATGCTTTTTTTAACTAGGGCACCTCATCTTTATAAGAGATGCTTATTTTAATTTTAAAAATAATACAAATTTCACATTGTTTATAGCACTAGCCTACAATGAAGAAAACTTGATTAAAGAACCAAAACCAGCTGATTTCCAATGTGGTCTTGTTTAAAAATTAACTCTAAAATAAAAAAAGCTGCTTTGTCAGTCATTCTATACATAATCATGTGTTGCTTCTCAGCTTCATCAAAGGACACTCCCCCAAACAACTGCAGCTGACTGAAGGCAATTCAGATCTTTGGTTTCCAATTTGAAAAATTTATACAAGTATTTGCTCAGTTCAGTTACTTTACAGTTTTAATAACAAACTTCCATTTCTAAGCTATGACTGGAAAATGCATATAAGACAAACACATTTTTCAATTATTGCATGATTATCCAAATCTAAAATATTTATAAATTTTTATTTGCTAAACTTATTTAAAACTTCAGTTACTCGTGTCTCTTTTTGTGTAACTCATACTTGAAACTGAAGTTCAGATGCCAAAAGTAAGGGGTATCCTTTATGCAGTAACTTCAGTTTAGTTTCATTTGACACAACAGAAGGGACCAAGCCACTTGGAATCCATAACATAACCGGTTTAATATGCAAACACAGTGCTTTAACATATTTGCAAGAAAATAATATATAGAATATACTCATTTTGGAAACAGAATCAATGAATAGCTTTTGACACACAGTATCCATAGAACAGCATTTAATACTTGGAAGTTTGTAAGAATAAGATAAGGTAGCACCTATTTCCATGAGCAGAAAGGGTGAGAACTTGTGAATGACAGAGGGATCAGTGAGTCTACGGCTCTGCCTCATGACAACATTTTTAGAAAATGAAAAATAGGCTAAGTATTATTTTTCCCAAAAATATTTTCCTGTTGGAATAAAAAGCTGTAAAATTTCTTTTAGGAATCATCTGAGGCAGCAGTGGCTGTTACTACACAATACTCTTGGCAAATGTTCCAGCACGTTTAAAACAGATGTATTAAAAAATTGTTTCAGGGTTACCTGCTCAGATAAGTTAAATGAAGTCATAAATCACTGAAAGCTCTATGTTGTTGATATAGTGAAATTCAAAAAAGTTACTCCAAAGGAGAAGTATTTTTTCTGTAATTTAAATTTTCAATCACTTCCCTAAAACTTTGCAAATTAACATATTTTAAAGATACATAAATTCACAGTTATATAACATCCTAGGAAGCCAAGGTAAATCTTAATGTTGCTTTTGTATCTTGTGATAATCACTAAGTTACATTTTTCTCCTCAGAGTGCTAAATAGATAAAATTGTAAATACTATATTTTTCATTTGGATCAATATGGACTCTATTCCTAATTAACATGAGTAATATATTTTTATTATGAGACAGAAGAATAATCTAGTTTTGTTCTGAAGTCTCACTTAAATGCATTTAAAATAAAAATACATAAAACTCAGAATCAGCACTGCTGAGTAGAACATTAAATTAATAGCAAAGAAGAAAACGGTACCTGAAAAAAATCAGTTTCTTCTTTTGCACCTCTTAAGAGAGTTAAGCTGTAAAAATACCTATAGATACAATAAAATAGCCAAAAGTGTATTTCAAGTTATTTTCCACTGTGATCAGCAATTTTAAAAGTAAAAATAAATTACATTATCACGTGACAGGCCTGCATGAGACACGTAGCTTTACTATTGATTTGAAATAGCCATTTTCAAGAAACAGTTGAAATAACAGGGGGCTAAATGTTCAATATTTAAAGTAAGTACTGCTAGAAATGGCAAAAAACGTGTCAATGGAAATTCAGTCACCACACAGACTCTTCATTTTCCAACATCAATATACTGAAGAGAAGGTCTCAACTTCAATACTTACATTCAAAAATTATGTTAATAGCACAGAAACCTATGCATTTTAAATTTCTGTATTTTTAAAATTTGTTTTACTTTCTCTGCAGTACATTGCCCAGGCAGGAAAATAAAATTGGTAACCTCTCAGTACTTTAATTTATGATGCCACAATTCAAATCACAGCAAGTAAGATTTCACATAGTCAGCACCAAAGTAAGATCGGTAGACACTAAAGGAAACATGTATTTAAACAGAAAAGGAAAAAAGAGATACCACGTACAAGGTAAACTAAAATTAAATGAAAAATATATGCCATTACAAATCTGACTAAAAGTATTGATTACAGTATGTTTGACTATGAAATACACTACCTAATGATTTTTATATTGTAGCAAATCATAAGAAATCTGAGTTAATAGTATTAGAATAACTTTTAGAAGTCATTACTCTATTGAGAATTAAACTACATAAAACTCTTTATTCTTCACAGTAGCCTCCTACACTCCACTGTCACATGTGCTCAACAAATTTATTCTGTCCTTTGCTCTAGTAATGTTTGTCCTCTGACAACATCAGTAAGATAGCACTGTTCCCAATCCATGCCACAGTAGACTTATAGGACATTCAATTGGGAAAGGGTACAAGCTGATTCTAAAATCACCTGCCTACTAAACACAAATACATTGACTTTAAACCACAGTCGGATAAAAATAGTTCTGTGAATAGATATTGTAACTCCAGTTTTCCATAATCACTCCATAAATGTGCATGTCATGACAGGTCAGGTTCTCAGTTGGGTGCCTATGACTTCTGTCCCAGCTCAACAAGATCTAGGCACAGAGCAACAATTAGGACTCTCATTCTGTAGATACAAGGTAAAACCCCGTGATGAAATACCCATCCATCTGGTTGCAGTTCAGGCTACAAGTCCTCCCAGGTGCCATGAGGGCACTCTGAAAAAAAATGGGTGATGTAAACAATATATTCCATGCTACGTTTAACTTTAATCTACAATATACGGGCAAAATTCAATATCTTCCTAAATTGTTTGTAGGTAGGAGGTAGATGAGTGATAGATGCATACTACCCCAGAATAGGTATTTAAGAGTATATGCTGTGAAATATCATATTAAAAACAATCAACAAATAATTTAGATTGGAAAGGACCTCTGATCATCATTCAGTTTAAATTCCCACAGCAGGTGGTAAACTACGTAAGTTATATAAAAGACTAGGTAGGCTTCAAAAGCTTATAGGACTTAACCACTGTTTGAACCTCAGGTCGATTTCAGTATCCAAATCTAAACTCAGGCTAACTAAATTTTGCCTAATATTAATTTTTCATTAATGCAATCCGTAAGTTCACATACATTGAAATTCCAATTTTTCTGCCTTAAGCATTCTTTATGAATGCCATTAATGGAAGGAAACCTACTTTTTTAGCCCAATGTCATAATTGTAAATAAATGTTGACTATATGCCACATGCAATTTGAAATGCTCTACCTTCATTTCCAATAGAGTATAGAAACAATTCATATATTCCAAAATTTGTCTTTGTCCTTACTAGCAAACTTTATTAACTCAATTTCCAAATAAATTCCTTAAACTTCTCTTCTGATTTGTTCTCTTACAGGAAATTTTCCAAATGCTGATGAAACCACTGTATGTATTGCTATCACTTCAAGGCATCATATGTATTTCAATTTTTCAGAAATAAATTTTCTTTATTTTACTCTCAAACTGTAACTATGCTCCAGCAAAATCGTGCAACTCATCTCCTCTTGCTCAATACTTTTTTCTCTTCTATTCTTCCTCCAGCATTAAACTCTTATCCCTTGTTTCCCCCTGGCCACTCTGGACCCATCATTTCCATGAAGACTCCAACACAAGAGCCCTAGGTCCAACAAACGTTTGTTGATGAAAATACACCTTATTTATTTTTATCTTGGAAGATCTAAGAAATTGCAGTGTTGCACCTTCCTTGCAGCCACTCTAACTTTGATAGGGGACTGGATATTTTGCCTATTAGTTCAGCTTGGACAGTAAGATTTCCAAAACAGGATGCATCTTCTTTTTTTTTTTTTTTTTTTTTTTTGAAGAGTACCATAGACTATAAAGAGACAATACAAAACTTAGTTTAAATTACTAGGTCTCTGTAGCTAGTCACAATAGGGAACATGAGAAGAGCCCAACCTGAATGGATATCATTATGCTGACAAACAGTGAACAGGAAAAGAACAGAAAAAAGCTGCCCAACACTTAGCACATCTGAAACATATTGTTGATCACAGAGAACAACATAGAAAAACCTCAACTATCCTTTGGGATATATCATTTCATCATGCTGAAAAATCAAATGTCAGTTTTATTACCTGGTTTGGACAATTTTTACTAACTACTTTAAATGAGTAAATGAATAATAGTAATAAATAATAAAGCTGTGAGACAGGATACTTCAACAAAATTATTATGAGACATATTTTTCCTTAGCTGCTTTGTCATATTTTATTCTGTGGCTCAAAAGAAATAGGAAAGGATGATTTTTCACCTTAACAGAGGTTTATATGTAAACACATCTAAACATGTGGAGTCTCCTTCCTTGAAGGTCTTCAAGACCCGCCTGGACATGTTCCTATGCAACCAGATCTACGTGATCCTGCTTCTGCAGGGGGGTTGGACTAGATAATCTGTAAAGGTCTCTTCCAACCCTACCATTCTACGATTCTAAGATTCTATGAAAAAATCTTACATTATATCCCACAAAAAACATCCTACCATAAATTTGAAAGCATTTACAAAATGAAAAGTAAGCCAGATACCAAACAAATAAGATGACTCAGACCATCCATGTCCATCCTAGTAGAAAATAGAGCACACAGACAAGCCCATGTTTTTTCAGCTTGGTTTTTACTCTGCAAGTACATGAGCAGATAAAAAAGGATTTAAAATATCAATCTGCTCTACTGCTATACTAAATAATGGTGCAATACTTTTATGAACTTTCCTAATCACTTGAAATGTATGGTTGATGACAGAATCACAGAATGGCAGAGGTTAGAAGGGACCTGTAAAGATCATCTAGTCCCATCTCCTCGCCCAAGCAGGTCCACCTAGATCAGGTCACACAGGAACACGTCTGGCAGGTTTTGAAAACCTCCAGAGAAGGAGAATCCACACTCTCCCTGGGCAGTCTGTGCCAGTATTCCCCTCACTCGCACAGTTAAAAAGTTCTTCCTTATCTTTAAGTGGAACTGTTTGTGTTCCAGCGTTTGTCCATTACACCTAGTCCTATCACTGGACACTACAGAAACATGTGTTACCCCATCGTCTTGACATATACCTTTCAAATACTTCTAAGTATTATTGAGGTCCCCTTGCAGTCTCCTCCAGGCTGAACAGGCCCAGTTCCCACAGCCTTTCTTCATAAGAAAGATGCTCCAGTGTTCTGATCATTTTGGTGGCCCTGTGCTGGACTCTCTCCAGCAGTTCCCTGTCCCTCTTGAGCTGGGGAGCCCAGAATTGGACACAGGACTCCAGATGAGGCCTCATCAGAGCAGAGTAGACGGGGAGAAGAACCTCCCTCCACCTGCTGGCCATACTCTTCTTGATGCATCCCAGGATGACATTGGCGTTCTTGGCCATGAGGGCACATTGCTGGCTCATGGTTAGTTTACTGTCAATCAAGACTCACAGGTCCATCTCTGCAGAGCTGCTCTCCAGCAGGTCAATCCCCAGCCTGTACTGGTGCATGGGGTTGTTCCTCCCCAACAACGAAAAGATGCTGCAGAAAAATGAATTAAAAACATATTGCCATGTATATCACTTAATGTAAGTTACATTAAGCTGTATCATAATAAATTTAAGCAAGCCAAGAGCACACTGTCAAAAACTTTAAAGACCTGAAAGTTAAACCTTTATAAACCATAAAAATGTCAATATAATGACAGCAATTAACTGCAGGAAGAGATTTGAAACACTAAAGCTATGTATAAATGAGCAACATGGCTCATAGTGACAGTATCTAGCCATTCAATGACCACCCAAGTATAGAGAAGTTTAGAAGCAAGTAACATATTTCCTATAACAATCTCAAACTTTCTGACCACACACAGGCGGTGTGGGAAAAAAAATAGAAAAATATTATGGAAAACAGTCTCACAATTTAAACAAACAGAAGTTTATAAATGTGTTATATTAAAAAATTCTAATTGGTAACATCCAAAAGTCTGAAATATGACTAGAAAAAGTCAGTCATGAAAAAGTGATAGTAACACCAGAGGACATAAATAATTTCTCACTTTTTAATGAAATCTTCACTGAAAGGACTGAAATGTTAACATGAAATTCATTTACACATGAAATTCAAAACTACTGTTATTATATGCATTCTAACTGTATATCGGGAAGATAAGCGTCAAAATACATTGAAATAAATTTACATAGATGCAAATACCATGTGTGGAATATACAAGTTTGAAAAGATGTTACTCAAGATGCCAAAATTAGCACCTCTAAGCATGACTTTTTGGTATTACAGTAACAGTCTGATGACTTAAATGGAGTGTATTGGGCTGGAAAGGGCCTTTAAAGATCATCTGGTGCAACACCCTTGCCATAGGCAGGGATATTTTTCAGTAGGTCAAGTTCTTCAAAGCTGCATCCAACTTGGCCTTGAACACTTCCAGTGATGGGGCATCCACAACTTCTCTGGACAACTTGTCCCAATGTCTCACCACTCTCATAATAAAAAAATGTCCAATCTCAATCCACCTTTTTTTAGTTTTAAACTCTTATTCTTTGTCCAATCATAATAGGTCCTACTACAGTCTTTCCTCACCTTTCTTATAGGTCCCATTTTAGTACTGAAAGGCCCCATTAAGGTCTCCCTGGAGCCTTCTCCTTTCCAGGCTGGACAAACTCAACTCTCTCAGCCTGTCTTCTGAGCTGAAATGCTCCAGCCCTCTGATCACTTTTGCCTCTTCTAGACCTGATCTAACAGGTCCATGTCTGTCTTGTCCTACAGATGGATGTAGCACTGCAGGGGGTCTCACCAGAGTGGAAGAGAGCAGCAGAATCCTCTCCCTCGACCTGCTGAGCACACTTCCTTTGAAGCAGCTCAGAATATGGTTGGCTTTCTGGCCTGAGGGGCTAACAGTTGTAAGCAAACAGAGAGGGGAATCATACATGGATAGCCCAAAAGGCCCACAGCATAAGTCTAAGTTTTCCATAACGGCAAACAGTCACAAAAAAAAAAAAGATGGATGGGTAGAAGGAAATAGTTGGAAAACAAGCAGTTTCATTAATATCATGGAACAATCACATCTCGTCATCTGCCTAATTACTATCAACAGTAGCTCCCAGGCATTACTGCTAAGACAATGGAAGAAATTAAATTTCAAAAGCTATGATTATAATATCCATGATCCTCACCTTGACTTTGGTCTGCTTTCTAGTACTTCAAATGATATCCTTTCCTTCTCATTTCTGTTTCACAAAATACATCTGTTCCTCTGCTTAAATTTACTTCATTAAGGAGAAATAAGTTCCTTGGAGAACTACATTTTTGCTGCTGTTCTAATCACACTACCTTATGTTTGTGAGATGCTAAGCTCTTAACAGTCAATATTGTATATCAATCCTTATTTTTGCAGTGTTGTTAAAATGTTCTTATCACCTTAAATACAAATATTTAAATGACAGTAGCAAACAAGTGAAATTGAAGGGTATCATGAAGATACTCTAGATAACATTATCTTACACATACTATGAGTAAGGAATAGTTTTTTAGTATGATTTAACATACAGTATACACCCCTATTAGAATATATAATCATATTCTTCAGCTATTTTTAATGCAAAAATCCAATACTCAAATTTTTTTACAGACCTACATCACGCTACAGAACGAAATACATTCATATTATATATAGGATACTATTTGCTTCCAAAGTATGATACTACATGTGTATAAAAAAATCTCACAGCAATGCTGGAGTTTACTAATACTTTAGCTATACAGATTACATTCTTTTTTTTTAGACTTTTAATTTAAATTACTCATTCCGTATTCATAATTATACTCATTTTCTTCTCCAGCTATACAGATTTCCTGTAGCAACATTCCACTAACAATAGGCAGAGGACTTTATATGTATTTTACGTACTTCAAAATACGTTTCCAGTATAGAATTGTTTTTCCAACACATGTAAATGCTTTGTATTATCTGCACTACATACTAAAATACACCACTAATACAGTTCTGTTAACTATAGATCACATATCATTGACCAAGTCTCTCAGCATGTAGATGTTCCTTCTCTGTCAGCACTCTATGTTTCTAAGTGTTAAAAGAATTAAACTATAATGAAATTACCTTTTATTTTCCTTGAAAGGAGCATATCCTCAATAAAAATATTAGAAATACAGGTGTTACAGAAGATTTTCAAATCTTGAAAAAACAGTTGGAGTATTTAGCTTTCAGGCATGAATGTCATAGAATCATAGAATGGTAGCATAAATGTACGGAAAATTGCCAGCATACCATTTCTAACATTTCACAGAAATGAACTTTCCATCATTCATTTTATACTTGTAACTTCCTCAAGTCTCCTGATGCTGACTCATTTCACTGGCTAAAAAAGCAACAGATCAAGACTATGAAGTAAAGATTTTCACTCAGAGCAGGTATTGATACTAATCTACACTTTGTGAAAAAGTTGCTGAAAATACAAAATATTAGCTCAGATCACTGAAATTGTTTGGTGAATATTTAATAAAAATCTTCCTAAGTTTGCCATAGAACTTTTACCTCATAGATAATATAATCAGCTCTAAACAATTTGTGTCATGGAGCCCTACACGTTGAAAACAAATATTAACCCATAATTCATCACCATGATTCATGTCTTAAGAGAAGGTCTTTCAGGAAAGATAAGTCTCTTACCTTGGCATATGTTCTGTGTCTAAAAAATTCACATCATACACAACTCAATCAAAGAGATAGTTCCATCAGCAGTTGACCAACATACTCAACTGTTCAGCATCATAAGGGGAAAAACTAACAATCTGTGGTGTACTATTATCCACTTAAATTCCAGCCTTGAAACATGCAACAGCATCATAAAAGTAGCGCTCATATTATCTGAAACTAGAAAAATGAACAGAAAGCTTGAAAGTGCTTACAGAGTGGTTTGCAAATATCCTGATGGAGACTATTTACAGGTTAGTTAAGGCTTTATTGAATGCCAAAATTTAAGGAACAGGAAAATGTAAATAACTGAAATTTAGCAATGGTTTTCCAGATAATGACCCCAGAATGGAAATTTTGAACAAGCTTTTAAATACCAACATGCTGATATGTATAAAATATAATGGTCTCTAACAGCCAGTACAAAATAATGGAAAAACGTAATCAAGCTATGCTAAATAAAGTTGCCTAAATTAGCAAAACAGATTTTACAAAGCCTTCAAAGGGAAGCATTACAAGAAAGGATCTTTTATTCACATTTTTTTCCAAATTAACTCTGTCTGGTTAGAAAACATCCTATCAAGTTTAAAATAAATTTTGTCATATATTTGTAGCAACTCCTCTAGAGAATAACAGTATAATATAAACATCTAGAGAGTGTCTGATAAGAAATGATGATCACAAAGATGGACTTGCATTCAAGTATTAAGAACACTACTTATGAAAATTTAACAACACAACCCCAGAGGATATTATTATGTATTAAAGGCATTTAGTTTACATAAATGTCAATTTATTATATATTTCAATTCTGCATCTTCACTTGTGCTTTTCACCTGATTTGGAGCATCCTAGTCAGTGATATGGTAAAGATTTAGCAATCCTTATTTCTTTCCTATTTTTCATCAACCAGAAAGAATTAAGGTTAAGAATTTGGGTCAAGTTTTGCTAAACTAACCTGTCTTTGCAATGCAAGGAGCATGCTGCTTTAGAAGAATTTGCTGTGGCCCTGCTTGGTGACTAGTCCACTGACAAGAAGAGGAAAACAACAAAGGACTACCAACACTGGAATAGGAACCTGGAAAAACACGAAGTCCAACATTTGGGACTGAAAGACTAAAATAGCCAGTGGCAGATCTATCTGCACAAGTAGACTTGCCAGAATTAAAGGTAGTCTTCTGCAACTGGAAAGCAGGAGAGATAACAAATGCACCCACAAGAAGGGCAGCAATGTTTCTTAAAAAAATTTTTAAAAAAAATCCTATTTCTGTCATTATTCTTGTTATCTGTTTCTTGCAAAAGTTCAGTTTGGAGAACTAGAATAAATTTTACTGTTTACATGTTTTGAGATAACAGGAAAAAAGGCATTTCACTGTTTGGCACAATACTTTTATTTAAGGTGCCAAATTTGGCAGTAATACATAAAACAAGATTCCAGTAGCTGACTGAAGATAATTCACAAAATCCTTTGAAAGAGAAAAGCCATACATCAAGCTTTTCAACAGTGCAACTGATACTAAGTGGCTTCAGTAAAGGCCTAATGTCTGGGTAAGTCAGTGAGATGGTATTAATCAGTGTTAAGGAACTGCTGCAGCTTTTCAGGGCAGCACACTTACAAAACAGAAGCAGTAATTAGAACCAATTCATTGTTCATTACATAAGGAGATAAATCAAGGTTACAGAAGTAACCATTATTGTACTATTTCCTAATTTTTAGTGCGTCATTTTGCTACACTGATGTTCTCTTACCATAGGTCACAGTATATAATTTGCCACACTTTTTTTTTAAATAAAAATAATAAATATATGTTAATCTCAGCCCAAACATTTCCTGCATGCATAGACGGTGAGCAATTTTGGAATCTAGAGTCAAGAAATTATCACTTGATTTAATGCAGCAGCAGGTAAAAATGAAAGGCCTACAGGCTCAATATTGAATTCCCACAGCCCAGTGTTTACCCTTAGCCATAACTATTCTATTTTTTCCCCAACTTATCTTTCTTTCCCATTGCTCTTCTGCCATCATATTATCCCAGCTTCTTCATCGTCTTAAAAATCTTCCTTGCATTCACCCATAACATCTACCTCAGAGTCCAGTCTCCAAACATGCACAGCACACTGCACCACATTCCATGACAAGATCCACCTGTCTTTCACTCTAGCTACTCCTCTTAGGCATCAACTCCTCACTCAGCTCTCCTTTCCATGGTTTGGCACCACAGCACTGAGAAGGACCATGCACAGAGAACGTGCAGGGATTTACTACGAAGATCCATGTATCTAACACCACATACTTTAATCACCATGACTGCTGTCCAGTAATGAAGACTAAAACTCAAATCTTATAATGGTACAAAGCTTAGAAACCTATCTTTTCAGTCTAAAGCATAAGGTTTTTATTCTTAGCTTACTGTTAGTGTCTTTTCCAGCCACTGTTCCTACCCAAGATAAGGGAATTTTTATAACCATTAAAATTCATGCTATATAAGCAGGAAGAGGAGACTTACAGAAGTAAAGGACTAGTTGCATGCTACTGCTAAAAGTGGAGATAGGTTCAAACAGCAGCTAGATAAACGTATGGTAGAAATATTCATTGAGAGCTACTAAAACTAAGGTTCTCCTTCTGAATGTCCTAAAACATGGTAACTTTTGAAGTATCCCATTACACATTACGAATAATGAATCCAGAGTAGAGAAAAAGAGCCTTCCCTTCCCCAAATAAAATTTTCATTTTATAGTCATTCAAATTGTATTGAGCATTTGAATGAAGAATCTTGTCTGCTTAAGGACAGGAAAGCTCTTCAGAGGGCCCTGGACAGGCTGGAGCAGTGGGCTGAGGCCAATTGTATGAGATTGAACAAGGGCAAGTGCAGAGTCTTGCACCTCAAGAGGAACAACCTCATGCATTAGTACAGGCCGGAGAGGTTAGTATTGCACTGTTTCAATATTGTTTCAATACAGGTTTTAAAAGGAAGAAATTGAAAATTAAAGCCCAATTTACATTTACATTTATCTATCTTAAATTATTTATCTTTATTCTCCATAATTGTGAAGTGGGTTACATAGACTGTAACACAAACTTGAATCAATGTGATTGACCTCATTTAGCCTTCCATTTGTGCTTACGTGAACCTGCAAAACAGCAGTCTCTCACATGGCATCAACATCTACGATCTTAAAATTACTTTTAAAATAAGAAAAAAAAAAGCAATGAGAAAGTGGCTGTTATTTCTGAGAGCACTCTTCTCTCCAAATGTTAAATTGAATTAATTCCTAGCAAAAATAACTAACGAGATATATATAAAGCTGATGAGAAAACACCACTAAGGGCGAAGAAAAACATTTTCAGCTTCAACATGTACTTGTGATCTGCCACTCTAGAATACTTTCTTTCAAAGTACCATTTTTGGAGACAAATCACAAACCAAAGCTTTAGAGCTCACATATCAGTTAAATATTCATGTGTAACTGAGATTTTCACATTACTTTTAGAACACCTAATAGTATAACACCACAAAAATGAAGATTAAAAAGATGGTTACTTGTTACTGTATTTATTTTGACAAGAACATCACTTTCAGTTTATTAGCTGCTGTCTTCCCTTCCTGCTTATCTGCAAATCATTATGTTCCATCTCAGTTTCCCCTCCTCGAATCCTCTTCAGAAACAGAGGGAATTAACCTTAACAAGGAGAAATTCTGTAACAATAACAACGTTTTACAGGAATTAGTAAAGGTTTTTCTGTTGCTTTTGGTAGAATTACAGCTACAATATTCCTTAGAAAAAGCAAATTCTTGAAAAAGGACATAGGACTCTTTTCCATGGGACTGAAAGTATTCCAGAACTAAGTTGACTCTAAATTATTGAAGCTGTACATCCACCAATTTACCTGTGCTCTTCTTAGTCCTAACCGCATTCTTACCCTTATTCTGTAATGATTTAAAAATCTGATTATATACACATAATGCCACATTTTATGATGGGCTTTTGGATTCACTACCATGAATCTCTAATGAAGCTAATAAACATAATAAATTTTCTCACATGTATTTCTGCTTTGCTACTTTCAGCAATAAACTCTGCAGTGAAGTGGAATGACACTCAATTTCCTTTCAGTATCTTACAGCAATATAACCAAGACATTGCACAGTGCTCAAGTACACTAGCATAAAAACTGGGTAACTAAAATGCAAGGAAAGATAAGTATGTACATGTTATTTAGTTTTGCTCCAAGAGTATCTATTTATGTGGTCCAAGTGACAGTTTATTGGTATCCCAAGAATTCTTTTCCTTCTCTCTCTGAACATCTCTTCTTTCTCTGTAACCCAAACAGTTAATAATTGTTCCTTCAATCAGAAAATTCTTTAAGCCTTGCTTTTATCACTTGCACTCCCACAAGGGAATGCTATTTCTCTCTTGGCCACAATCAGCTGTAATTATCACCTGCTCAGTCAGCAAGCACTCTTCTGTCATTTAAACCTATGATTTATATGTAAATAAATATTATCTTCCAAAAGATGATTTACCCTCATCTTAGTAATTATCTAGATTTAATCGTCATCAATCCATTATATATTACATTCTAACAATCAACAGCTTTCTTAACCAGCACTAATCCTACCTCCAGCTACTGTTAATTTCTCAAATTCCCTTAAGTTTCTGAGTGCAAAGGAAACCTCAAAATTTAAAGTTTTTCAGGCATGCGTTCAAGATAGATCGTTACCAAGTCACAGCTGGGAAGGAGGGGAAACATAAAACAGGAACAAAATCCCGTTTTAAGCCTGCAAAGACAAGTTCCATTAGAGGGATAGGTGAAAAAATTGGATCAATTCTTAAATATAAGAAAAAAAATTAAATCATATAAGGCAATAAAAGCGTTAATATATAATCACCAATTCTAATCCTATAAAGATTCTTAACTAAATTCCAATGTAAAACACACTGCTTTGTATTTACACAAGTATTTCTAGAACTAGTGGGAAAGCACTACTTCCAAACTAACAATAAAAATGCGTAACACTCCCTTCATGTTACCTTCTTTCCATTAACTATGACAAACTCCAGGAGTTGTCACTTTGTGGGATTTATTGTCAATTAAATTTCATCATACCTGCACAACCATAGAAAACAAAACTGCCAGTCGAGAGCATTACTTACAAGTATTTCAGCAATTTTCTGTTTTATTTTTTAACTGTTCCACGTCTAAGTACTAGACAGCACCTGACCACAAACCAGCCAAGTGGTGCAACTGTTGATAATAATCAGATTTGCATAGTCGCAGCATAAACTTGTAATTACACATGCAGGATATCCCCAAGGCTTGAGAAGCAGCATAATTTTTACAATGTGAATTTAATGAGTCAAAACTTATCCATGACGTAAAAACAAAGTTTAAACCTTGCCATTTACAACTGAAAAACTAAAAATATACTGGGGACAAAAAAAAAAAGACAAGAACATAAGGACAATGCTCATAATCTTTTTTCAAGGATACAAGGCTATAGAAGCATCCAGTGGGATACAGTGCTGGAGAGAAAAGGGATCAAGAGCTGACTATTTGCACAGATCACCTTCTCCAAGACCAAGAATGGCCCATCACAATGAGCAGGAAAGTAAGCAAAGGAGGCAGGAAGATTGTTTGAATGAGCAAGGAGCTCCTAACAACTCAAACATAAAGAGAAAAGCATAGAAAGTTGAAACAGGGACAGATGACTCAGAAGCAGAGAGACATTGTTCAAGGAATGGGGTTAGGAAAAGCCAAAGCCTATCTGGAGTTATCAGATGATACAATGTGCATGGACTCAATAAAAGGAAATTTCACTTAGTTTAAGAGAGGAAAAAAAAAAAACAAAAAAAACAAACCCAAAACAGACTCTTTTACTGTGAGGGTAGTCAAACACTGTTACAGGTTGCTAAGAGATGTCCAATGTAGTCTCCATCCTTGAAGATATTAAAACATGCAACTCGACAGGGTTTTGAGCAACTTGCTCTAGTTGACCCTGTTTTGAAAAGGTTGGTTCAGCTAGACAACCACTGGAGACTCCTTCCAACTTCAGTTGTTCTTTGACTCCACCTAGGCACCATAAAAATTGTGGTACTTTTTTTTCCCAAATAATCATCCATTTCACTGTATATACCTTAAATATTGGTCCAAAATTATTAATTTTTCAAAGTTCTCATGAATTAAGAAAGCAAACAGAGTGATTGAAAAACTTGTATCAGCAAGGTCGGGAGTAGAAAATACCTTTACTAAGTTCTCTAAAGCACAGCATGACTACGCAAGAGCACAGTTCATTCAGGCTTCTCCAAGGCATAAAAAGTTTCATTTAAGAAAATTGAAGAAAGCAGATCAGACAAAACAATATTCCAACCTCAACAGACATGGATGTTTGTGTGTGCACACACTGTTGGAACAGAGTTTTTGCTTTAGGGGTATTTTGAAAAGTAAAGGGAAGGCTTCATTAATCTAGTAATGAAAAAAGTTTCAAGAATATAGAATAATGGGAAAAAAAAAAGAGCTAAAAAGGGAATTTTAAAAAGGGGACAGAGAAGTGTGACTAACAATTACAAGCTAAAGAATCTATTCATGTACATTCTGTAGATTTCTTAATAATTTATAAATACTGTTGAATACTTGAAGTCTGCAGCATGGGAAGACCAAGCAGATCTGACATGCAAAGCAAGAGACATCAAACACTAAGTGAACAACCAGGGCAAGAAATTTCTTATCTTTACATGTACAAGGGGAAGATGAAGCCAGTGAAGGATGGGCAGGATGAACAGGAAGGTGAGTCTCTAGTTGGAGGCCAGTATCTAGTTGTGTACTCCAGAGATCAATACTGGGTCCAACATCTTCCTGAAGGATCACCTGAAGGATCACCTGCGTGACAATAAAGGTGAACTCTTGTCCCAGCCTTTGGGTATTCCAACAATGAAATCTCTGGCAGCAGCCTGATATCAGGCATAATATTGCCTGTGGCCAAGTACCCTACTGGTGGTAGTAAGATAAATAAAACTTAAAGTTGTCTCTGAAAGCATAGTTGATGACTCAGTACTCTTTGACTGAAAATGTCTTTCCTTCTGTTTGACTCTGTTCAGCCCAAACACATTTTTGTCCTTGAGCAGTGAGTGACCATTGCTCTGATGCACTTTGATAAAATACGTTTTACTAGTACTTTAATTAGATGGATTTATGATGCATATGAGCATCAAAACAGCATTTGTTCATGATGGTACAATATGAACTGAATCCAAGTAGTCTCTTTCAAAAACATCAGGAGACAGTTTGATAGTTGACAGTGAAGACTTGCAGCAACAGACTTATCTCCAAGAAAGCCCTATTAACACAAGTACTTCTTTACACATGTAGTCATACAATAAGCAACATACTTTTCACATATTTAAAAGGTTCCTAGTTTTTTCTAATGTTGTAATTCCATTGATTAGCACTGACATTTATCAACTACCTATGACCAAAAAAAAATACAGTTGATTTGGTGTTAGCTCACCTTTGATCCAGAAAATCTAAAATAACTTCACAGAGCCTATCTTTGTTTAAACAGCAGCAATGTCAAAAGCAACAAAGCATATCTGAACTTAAAAATGTACAAATGTATTTTTATCACTCTAACTTACGTAAGTAATATGTCTGATGGTATATAAAAGTTGCCCTTTTATCTTCATTGGTTTCTCCTCCAAAACTTGCAAGTAGGTAACACTTCAGATAATAAAAACACACAGTTAGTAAATTCACCATAATAATTTAAGTTCATGAAATGCCCTCCAACTCCTTAAGTTCATCAGGATCCTTTGAGAAGGCTGGCATGGCGACTTTGTGTTATATGCAGAAAAATACTTCCATAATCAGAAAAAATACATGATTTAAAAAATGCATTCCATCTCATCTAAGGTGAAATAACAGTAATGATCAGAGGATTGTAGGCTTACAAAAAAGCCTCACAAATTTCAGCAAATGCATAACTTTCTCGAGGCTAAACTGCTATGGCTGCTATGTCTAACACCGTTTCACTATGCGGAAAGACAGAATTAACCTATGTGTGTTAATGTATCTTTTACTAATTGCATGTTGGAATTAACTTTTTTTTAAACATGAAATTAGTATTTGACATAAGCCTTTAGAAAAAAAGCCCACACTGAAAGCTAGAGATGAAACAATGAGTTTGTTTCTGTTATTTCATCAAAATTCTTCCAGCAAGCAGTACTTAAAACATACTGAAATTATGATCCTTAAAAAAAGATCTACTAAGATTCAATGGGAAAGATAATGAAGTAAACTATCTTTAATAATATAAATTTTGTTTCCAATACATACACATTGTGCACTATCTTGCAATTTCCGATTAGAGATCAAGTATCTAGCTTATTATAAAACAGATAGCAAGTACATCAACACATCAAGCACAGCTCAAGTCTTACCACAAGATACATAGCTTGATCAGTGGTGTAACAGGACCATGATCAGTTAACTTATAATACAATAATACAAATGAAACATTGACAGATCCTACATACAGCTACCTGGAATTTACAGGAAGATATGATACTGTACTTCACTATAGATTTGCAGATAAATTTTTATGGAAGTTTTAGAACAGTACTAAAATACTCCTTCAAAACCAAAATCTTTCTGAAACTTTCATGAGTGTGTTTCAGTACCACACAGGTAGCATTTATACTTAATACCATTAATAAAAATCAGATCCAAAACATTTCTAAAGGAAATCAACTTCTATAACACAAATTTTACAAGAACTTCATTCTTGCAAAATTACATAGGTAATCTACAAAAATCCTGCAAAAAGAACAAATTGGTTTTAACAGATTCCTTTTAGTTTATTTTTTAAACCACTATATTGATACATGAGTAGTTTCTGTCCACCGCACAGTGTTCTATGCACTATAAAGTGAACACAGAATTGCTGAAGAAAAAACATCACTTCTTTTAAGATATTCATGTTTCATGTTAACACCTTCACTTTCTTATTGGGAAATCCTAACCACCTCAGACGTCTTCAGAGAGTACTGAGAGATAAATTACTATTTAATTATATGAGTTTAAAATATCTTCAGTATTACTAGAAGTTAATCACAGAGCAGTCTTCATAATATTAGTATAACTGGTAGATATTGATGTTATCAAGTTTAATTTTTCACAACACTGAAGAGTTTTGAGATGTGACAGATGCCAGACTACTGAGCTATCAAATTCCATCTGACTACCACTTCCTAGCACTGAAATAGCATCACAAAAACCTTCCTTTGCTATCACTAAAGTGAATATGGAAAAAAATCAGGATAAAAATACTATAAACACAAGAAACTTAAATGACCACAAAGTATGGGGGAGGGGGGGAAACAACTTTATAGCTTACAAGTATAAACTGTTATACTGACAATAAAGCAACAATTTGTGCTAAATACATTTCAAAGCATTTCAGTAGTGATTCAGAAAATATTAAAGTAATTCACAGTTCCAGGTAGCTGATTCCTTGCTTCTCATTCTGTGAGATGCCTGAGTGACTGTGAACATTAAAAATATTTCAGGTAAATTACAAACAAACGTAACCAATGGCAGTTTTTCTCTAGTTTTTCCTTAAGCTTCTATAGCCAATTTTTAACTTTTTACAAATGGCTACAGACCACTTCATGTAGCTGATCTGCCGAAATGCTACTGCTACAGCTCTGGTACAATGGCTTTTTATGAACTGGGCACTGCCCAATTCCATAAAAACGTAGAAATGGTTTAGCAGACATAAAGCCCTTCTTATTAAGATGGAAATAGCCAAACACGGTAGGCGTCTTGCAAAACTCTGTCCTAAACTCCAGAATGTGAAAATTTCTCTCCTGGGAATTTTCAAGATTTAGGCGTAAGGACAAAGAAATACTTTTCAATTTTAAAAAAAAAATCCCACTATAATTAACCCAATGAAAAAAAAAACCTCAGAGCAAATTTGAGAACTCTAAGGACTTTAAATAACACTGCAAACAAGGTCCTGATCCACATCTTTTAAATACTTGTGAATATTAAATTTAAGCATTAAAAACTTGAAGAAAATAAAACTGAAGTTTCAAAGCACATTTTCAGAGGGCCTTAGGGTCAATATTGAGTTTTATGGGGCCACCAAGCTCTGCCTTTCCATGTATGTGTGTGGCACAGGGAAGGGTAATAGAAAGGAATCTGTGGAACTAAACAGATTTAAGGTATCTTTAAATACTTATTTATGATCTCCAACTTCTTAGAAGTTGGGATTGTTGATACAGACAGGAAAAAAATGCTGGCTTCTGAGATGGAGTGGGATGGAACTATGATCAAAAGCTCTTCAGGATAAATATAAATATTTAATACTGCCTTCCTTAAACTACCAGTGACTACCACCATAAACTTTCTGAAAGTCTTAGGGCAACAGTTAATCCAAAGAGTTTCACCTACGAATTCAGAAAACCAAAAGGAAAAATATTAACATCAACCAGCTGTACCATACTGGGACAAAAAGTAAAGATAACTGGTTTTAAATAGAAAAGTATACTCCTTTTTCTTAGTCTGGTGGTCTTAAAACATCAAAGGTTAAGAAGTATTTCTTGGTATGTACATAACTGTAAAATATAAATCTCAGCAGTTTATACTGTTCTTTATATAAATGATGATTGCCAAATTCTGCACTGTACCCACTGCAGGGGCCAATAGATATACTTATTAATTCATTTCTTGTTATTGGTCCAAGAGTATAGATATGTGTATAAATTTTGTGATTTTTACTATGAAATTCATATAGTTAACATTTTAGCAATATCTTAACAGTAAGGAATTAATTTGTGCCTGTGACTGCTCAGTTTATGGGAAAAAAAATTTCAAATTGAAAGAAAGTTAAAGATATAAAGTGAATTAGATGCTTTTTGCTTCATCCCATTGAGACCTAAGAATTTCCTCTTTCAAGGTTTTCCTTCTTCCCTCGAGCAGGTATTCTTCCTTAATCATTAGGTTGAAAAGTTAGTGGTCAACAATTGACATCCAAGAGCTCAGCTCTGTATTAGCCTGCACTTCACACAATATTGCAGAAAGAACACAATTTGGGTATAAAACCAACCATGTGTCCTTCACTGTTTCAGTGTTAATGACTTTCAATCATTGCAAAACTGTAATAACATTCCAAAAAAGAACACTTTCAGCAAGGTTGATTCTATTTTAGAAAACAGAGGACTTTGTAGAGACTGCTTTGGTTCACCTGCCTAAATTTTGGCAGATAAGCATTTACAGTAACTGTCAGATACTCTCAGTAGGGGAAAAAAAAAAAAAAAAAAAAAAAAAGCAACTCGAGATTCACTTTACTCCACGATAGGCTATACAATGATGTAGTAGAGGACTCCTCCTGTCTTTGTCATAGATCAGAGGTCAAAATGCAGAAAAAAAAAGGACTGTTTATATTATAGTTCACTTATCTAGATTCACCTCTTTCACTTCATATTTCTTTTAGGCATGTAACGGTTTTGTTTTTTTGCAGATCCAAATAACCGAGTTCTGGTCCATATTTACAAATCCAAGGCACTGGAGTAAAACATGGCCAGTGATGCTAATACACAATATCCACTTAAAAACCCAAGAGTTATCCAAACTACAAAAAAAAATAAAAGGACAGAATTATTTATTGTCTTATTAGAAAAGAATTTCAAAATAATAATAAAAAAAAAGGAGCCACCACTCAGAAAGTACTGGAGAAGATGACACCTGAAGATTATTATCAGGAAGCATCAAAAGATAGTATACTTTTCTTAGAGCAAGAGGCCACATCAGAAATCTTCTCTAGAATTTTGGTTTATTCTGATATTCCGTTAGTCACCCCATGCTTTCACACAAAAACATGAGCACATGTAATTGCACGTGTGCTTCTAAAATTCACTTCCATGCTAATAATTTCTATGTATAGACATAACCTCTTATCATGTTAACAAGAAAATATTTCAAAGAGATATAAACAAGAGTAATCATCTTTATAATGTCTCATCAGGTTCAGATGTAGTATGGGAATGCACCCTCTCACTTGCACAAAATAACAACAGAATCATTCATTAAATTAATTCCATGCTGTACACTACCTGAATCCTGCTTTCTGGTCACCAAGAACTTCACTTATTCACATGACCAAAAATCATAAAGATTCATTGACCTTCTGGAACAATCAGAAACCTGAAAGTGTTTTCTTTTCCTGAAAGAAAGTCTGATATCAAGGCAAGTGGTCAGAAAATTCTTAATTTTTTATAGAAATTAAAAGTTTTGATCACAACTGCATTCACTAATGCTGTAAGTTGAGTACAGACTTAAAAGTGAATTTCATAGATCCTTTAGTCATACTCTTTTTTTGGTTGCATTCCATTACTGGGCTCTGATTTAAAATATGTGATCAAATCCATAAAAGAAACATAACTTAGATTTCACTACATAAAATAGATCCAGAGAAAGTAATCAAAGTTCCCTGTATTGTGATCACAATTTGATTCCATTAAGCCCAGAAACAATATATGTGGGCATTCATCAGAATAATTTATTCTGTCTTTGGAATTACTGCACTTTCACCCCTAGGACCTCTTCATGCAGTTCTACTTCTGAGAAAACCTAGTTTAAAAAAAAAAAAGTGTTTCTCTTCTTTTCACATCTTTGTTCACATTAGAGTTCTGAAGAACACTGCAACTGAGGCTTCCGCAACAATTCTAATCTTTTTGCTGAGGAATGAATCAACTTTGGTTGTTCTCAGATCTCCCTTCTCCACCTCTTTTTTTACCTTCTTTTCCTTTCACATTTTACTCACTCCCCTTCCATCCAGCCCTCCTTTTTATTATCCCGTTCTTTCATCAACTTCTGTTGCTCTATATCTTATCTTTTACTTTGCTTCATCTACACAAGTCCATGCACCTGTTTCAACTTTTGCCAAGTATTGTAAGTTGTGAGACCAGAAAACCTGGTTGACCCCAGCCAAGAACCCACACAGCTGCTCACCTTCTCCCCTTACCCCTAGGTCAACGATATCCCCACAACAGGACACCATCCCAGCATCACCCAGTACAAGAGAGTGTAGTCAATTAACGATGTGCATTATGTAGTAAATAGTAGTCCATTCAAACAAAACACAATTTGATACAGATGTCAGAGAAAAGCTAAATGTTTCAGAGAAAAAAATATGGACCATACCCTAAAAAAGAAGTAAATATTTCGAGTAGATTTTCAAAGTAATAGGACTGCCCACTGCAACAGTAGGTCAAAAATGTTTAATGATGTCACCAGATCTAAGAGTGGAAAGTTACTCTAGCTCTTTATCCCTTATTTGTGAAACATATTAAAATTGTGTGCCAGGATCCAGTATGAAAAAAGAGGCAAGTTATTGACTAGAAAAGATAGCAGAAGACAGAGAAAATCCACCTTGTCTAGCTTAGCAAAAAAAAAAAAAACAAAAAAATCAAAACATCTAGAGGTAACTCAATACGCTAATATTCTTTCCTATATTTTCTGAAGGAAGATGCATGAAATGGAGCAGCCAAAGTGACTGGAACCCAACATCAGACACATTCAAGTTTGATTTAATACAACTATTCCTTAATTAAGTGATTGACTAATTAAACAGAATACCAAGAGACATGGTAGATTCATTATCTTTTCACATTTTAAATCCAATCTAGGTCATATTTTGGAAGAAACATTTTAGTCACTAACTAACATTTTCGATGGAAGCACTTTTTAACCAGCATTGTCAGACAAGCCAAAACACTTTGGCTTTTAAATGCATGAACTGAAGATACGTTCAACGGCTGAGTGAGAGGACAAAGAAGCCTGAGAGATCCAAGGATTAATTAGAAGATATTCAGAATGAGGGAAATACAGAAGTTCAAGGAAGTGAAGTATGGTATCGTTTGGGGAAATGAAGATGTACAGAGGAAGTAAATAGGAGGAAATACCTATTGTGTTACCCAGAACATAAAAAGGAATCAACTCATAAATATGGTGACTAAATGAAAAGGTGATGTTAAGTTCTGCTTTACATGGATAAGTTAAAAACAATAATGCAGACTGACAAAGGAGAGAAGTAGGAGAACACTATACAAGTAACAAAAAACTGCTGACATGTAAATGTACTTTGACTGTGGTCACTATACTGGAAACACAACATATTTGTAAACTGGAGACAGACTTCTTAGAAATCATAAAAATAAATCAGCAACCAATTTAGTGGTATCTCTATTATTATATTACACATTTGACAATTTTGGCATTTGTAATAATCTCAAATAGCAAATTTTATGAATTATTTTTCCTTTAAAGAATAAGATTAAAGGATGTTTTCATATAAATCTAGGTAAGCAACTTTTTACTTAGCTTCAGTTTCAAGCAAAACAAATAGTAAATTTTGTCTGAAAACACATTAGTAATAAACATACAAATAAAAGTGTCAAAAGTTCCTACTAAATTTAGTGGTAACTGGATTAGCCCAAACTACATCTAGCAAGACTTAAATCTAATACATTGTATCTAAAAAAAAAAAAAAAAAAAAAAAAAAAAAACCCAAAAAAACCCCACAAAAAAACCCTGCATTTTTTTTTTCCAAAAAGTAGTTATTCTCTTTGATATGACTCTTAGGATCTTGAAGTCTCTCCTTTTTTCAAATATTGGTGTCCACCTTTCGAAACTTAAACAAATTTGGACTCATCTGCAGAGGTACTGAGGATTCACATTTTGCCATGAAAACAATGTGAAGTGCCAAAGCTTCACACCTATGAAAGCCTGACCATATTTCTGTAGATGTCTATCTATGGATTTATCTATTGAACTTCAGGCATTCAGAACTGAAAAATGTAAAATTCTTTTATTATTCTATTATTACACATTAATTTTTACTGCTTTGATACAGTAATTGTAGTTCAGTATCTCTCCTACCCTCTGCTATCATAGATAATCACTGGTTCAAATATCAGTGGACCAAACTGCTTTCATTCATTCTAATATTTCTTTCATATGTTAATACTTTAAAAATTAAATCATTCCCCCTAAACTGACATCACAGATTTAACAGTTACTTTCTGATTAGAGAGATGAATAACTCAGACTTTTCAGATATATAAGAGAAAGTTTTCAAAGTATATGCCTTGAACTCCAAATTCCCAAGTTAAATAATTATAAGCCAGATACGTCTTTACACAGAAGTTTTATCATATAATTATGATGCTGATCATTTAGAACTTTCCAAAATGCTTAGTTGCTTCAAAATGCTGGAGACAAAGTTATTTTTAAAATCAAACATATGTGCTTTTTTCTGTTTATGTCTTCGGAAAGAACATTCTGTATAATGAAAAACATGACCAAATTTTTCACAGTACATCACTATAAAACCCTATAATTGACTTTTTGGGTTGGTTTACTCTATATCTATTTTTGTCCATGTAGAAAACAGCAATGATGTGGCAAAAAGACCAAAGTGTAGGTCTCATTGCAGGATAAGGCTCCATCCTGATTAGTGAAGAAGTATCATGTTTTTCCTGGGAAACATGCCCATTTTGTAAAAGTGAATCCAGTCCACATGAACCTACTCTTCAGAAAAGGAGAAAAAAATAAAAAACAAAACAAAACAAAACAAACCAAAAATCCAGTTCTTTTAAGCAGCACAAACTCTAATGATTGCTCTCAGCTTTAGTTGAGAATGACTCAGAGCCTTTTCATTAAACAGGACATAACTTTGCTGATTAAGTTTATTACAGGTTGTCCCAGTATGAATTTCCTACTTTTCAACCATGTTCTTTAAAGCTTGAAGTATTATTACTTCAGTTCAACCTGAAATGATAAAATTTTTACATCAACAATTTTCCTCTTCCTAGAAGAAATAAACCTTCTAAAAAACTCTAACATAAGTCGGGTGGACAGTATATTCACCTTTTTAATTGCTACTGAGATAAATATGCAATGAAAGTCAACTTGAAATAGCAAGTCATAAAAAAACACCTGAACTGATTTCTCATTTTAAGTATTATCCATCCACAAAAATTAATTAAGAGTATTGATTTTATTTTACACACTATTCACATTCCTGTAAACAGCTTTTATGTTTTATTATCACAGATTACTAATATGTCTCAATTTCAGAGTATGAAAAAATGTGAAGGTAAATTTCAAAAGGAGTTCAAATGACAAAAGAAAAAAATAATCCACTTCTTTCCAAATTAATTAAAATAAATCACATGGCACTAAACTGACATAAAAGTTTGGAGAAAATACTGTTATCTTGCACATTATTTAACATCAAGATATGCCATAATTTCTCTTAGGTAAATCTTAAAGAAATTGAAGATGACATCTAAATCACAAGCCTGGGAAATAGGGAACACAGCATCCATAGTCAAATAAAAAGTACAGATTTAAGAAGAAAAAGTAAGTTAATTCCTTTAGAATTTAGATTAAACTGCAGCCAGAGTCACTAATATTGTCACTAAAATTAGATTCTCCCCTAATTTCAAAGAATCTAGAGTCTGATCCCAGAATCAGAAGTTCCACTGTACCAGTTTAAAGTGCTGAAGTCAGGTGCAGTTTCTACATTGGGATGAGACTCTTTAATCGGCTGCTCTTACAAGTATAATACCTATAGGAGACTATCCTACCCTTACCATGCCTCATTGAATTCTTTCCACAGGCAAAGATGTTGATTTACCAAAGTGAATGCCGGATATGTTTCAAGGATGAAATGTGATGAATGTCACATAAGACCTTATGATTGACTGATGAAATGGTTTTGTTTGCTTTTCAGTTACTGAAGGGGGAAAAAAAAAAAAAAAAGATGGCAAAGCTTGCCCTAATAATTTTTTTAAAAAAATTTAGCTATAATTTTTTTTGAGAAGTTATAAGCACAGAAACATCATATAGAAATGTAACAGAAATATACAATTTCAACTAAAACAATAAAGTGGTTGTAACTGAGAAAAACATTTAAGTCAGCACATTTAAAAAGAAGAGGAAAAAAACCTTGATATTTAGGTCCAGTTAGAGAATCTAGAAGACAAGCTTTGATGTCAGTAACAACACAATTCTACAACACTCACATGAAACAGAGGAAAATTAACTTTAAGAACATGCCCCAGTGACATACAACATGCAAAAAAACCCCAAAAAAACTACAGCAGCACACATTTATGGCAAAGATTCCAAGACTAACATAGAATTAACAGACTGCACTTCATGGCCTTGTTCTCCCTCAGTTCAACAGTACAAAATACTTGTGCTATAGGTGAAGCATGATGCTTCTACTTCCAAACGAGTCAGCCTATGCTTCCTTCAGAGGCTATAGAGAGAAACATGTTGATTCATCTGGCTGATCTTTGACAATTATTTTCAAGTGAATCACTAACTAAATTTGCTCAATTTTCTCTGCTGGCTATCGAAAGAAAAGTTATGCCTCAGGTATATACGCTGACAATGCAGACATGAAGTTACTGAAACCAATCCTTCTTGCAACAACTATTTAGCCACAAATGAGCATGAAGAAAAGATTCATGCCTGGTTAAAGTGAGAAATGAGAAGAACATCTAGTTAGCATTACAACAGAAGTCTGTACCTCTACAAGACCCATTTTCTGTCCCAGGGATGCCATAATGAGTACGGGCAAGGTTGAGAAGTACGCTTTCTCAAAGCCTGGAGTATTCAGAGGGGAAAACACACTAAACTTTTCTCTTCATCCAATGGAAAGATTGCAACTCGGTCCTGCTGTTATACAGAAGACATTTCTGTTGGAATTCACAACAAAATTTACTGATTTGTAGATGCTCAATCAGATAGTCATTGAAAACAGCATAGGCCTTTAAAGCAAATCTCTCACTTGTCAATATCAACCTGTGTGGTAGGTAAAACACTGAATAATATGAGACTAAGTGCCATAAGTGAAAAGAAGGGTCATAGGAATACTCTCTGTGTCAGTGTAGCATTTTTCAATGCTACCAACAAAATAATGAAATACTGTATCTTTACATATCATCTGCATGTCATGGCCCTGATGGAAAGCAGAAATACTTCATGGAGCCTGTTCACTCCCTGTTGAATTCCAAAGAATGGACACGCTTATGTCCCTCTAGAATTAACCACTAATTGAAAATACATTCCCACAGAATGTACTTACAGTGTACAGCTTGTGTGCAGTTGATGATGTTGAGAACAAGTTAGAAAGAGCAGCCTTAGAAAACACTTGAAAGAGTGACTAAAATTTCTGCTAACCCGCCTTTCAAGTGTAGTATCCACATGGACAATAACAACTACCTGTTGGTACTCAAACGTAGCTTGGGACTTTGAAAGCTAGTATTCCAACGTGTTCTGAAATAAATACAAATCTTATGATTCAAGGTTTAAAATTTTATCTTGATATTAAGGATTATAATGCAGCTTTCATGGAAAGCTGTTTATCTCATCTATCTACTGCAAAGTTTCTTTCATCTTTCTCTAAAGCATATGATGATGGTCATAAGACAACACAATACACCTCAAAATAGAGTTGAATTCAAGAATTCCTAAACTCCTGGTTTATGCAACTTATGACATATGCTTTTATTTCACAAAATTAAATCACTAGTTGATAGTTGGGTGATAGGGTTTTTTTCCTCCCCATAAGAGCTGGCTATTGTACAGCTGTCCTTCACAATTCTTATGCTTTTTTCTCAAGTAACCAGTTCTGTCGGCTGCTAAAGACAAGATCCCGAAATATATGAACTGGAGACTCAATATGGGTTTGTTATAACAAGCCATAAATTCCTCCTGATTAAACACTTTGTTTACATTTTAACAAAACTATTCTCTTGTCATTTATTAAAAAAAAAAAAAAACACCCCACACACATCAATCCATATTTGCATGTGCATGATACTTATTTGAAACTACTAATGATGTTACATGTACACATTTATTATCCTACTTGTCCCGGTCAACCCATATTCCAGGCTTTTCCAGAAATTAACATCTGGCTACAGTGTTTTCAGCTCTATGTGCATTCAAAATAGTCTCATTATTACAACAATTAAGAAAAGAAAAAAACAAAACACTAAAACTCACAAAAAAGGTATCTGTACTCTGGTGGAAAATCAAAATTAATTTGCTAATTAAGAGAGGTTTGTGTTTGGGGGCAGGTGTTTTGGGATTTTTTTTTTATTAGTGTTATACTACTAATAGCAACGTCAAACACTTAAAAAGTTCATAAAGTGTATGCATCAAAATAAATGTTATTTTCCTTTTAAACAAGAAGAAAATGATAACATATTCACCTTAAAAGTCCTCATCAGCCATGTTGTAATACCAGTCCACTTTCACCAAATATACAGATAAGCACATATATACACTGAGCAGGCGATCCCTCAAAAGGTTTTCATACAAGATAAATTCATCTCAGCATCCAGCTCTGTAAAGTAGCTTCTCAAAAGATAAAAAGACATTTGACCATGGCTGACCTGAATTTTCAGTGTCACTTGAAAAAAAAAAAACCAAAAAAAAAACCCATCATATCATCTTGAAGTTTTTTGGGGACAGAACAGTTCACATGCAGAAGGGGTAGAAAGAAGCCTACAGTTAAGCATTAAGATATTCCATTTTAGGTCTAAGAAATATAGCTAGGAAAGGCAGCACCATTATCTGTTATCACAAGGACAGAGATGTAGGCTTTTAAATATTCACTTGGCAATGTTGAAATCAAATGTCAGGCCACAAAACTTCTACCTCACAAAACTCTTTAATGCACGAGGAAATACGAATTTTTTACCTGCTACCTTGCTACGGGAGCAAGTTTTATGCAACCAACTAAGAACCACTTACAATATGTGTGGTCCTTCTGTAATCCAAAAACACGGTATCGATGCTTTTAAATAGAGTTCTGAATATACTTCAGACCTGATTAGATACATTTAGACCAATCAATCTTTCAAAAGGAAGTTTTGATTTATTAGACTACTGTGTTGAAATGTTTGAAAAAGAAAACATTAAGTGTTTGAATATAATCATCATAAATCTGTGACAATATAGTCATAAATTAGTCCAGATGGCAGCGTGATAACATTTTATGTTTCTAATCTATAAAAAAGATGTATAAAGCTTACCCTCAGGCATATATAAAAGTGTGGCTGAAATCTAAGATGAAAAATGCTAGATTCAAAATTGAAATTAAAAAAACCTGAAATAAGTGTTTAATAACAAATACTCACATTATGGTTTCAGTATATTTTGCTTGTCTATCATGTTAAGAGTTATTATAAATTATCATCTATAATGTTATACTTTTGAAACTTTACTGCAGCTTTTTTTATTATTAAGCACCTTAAGGCTTGATTTTCTTCATATCTAAGGACAAAATGGAACCAGATTTATGCCCAAAGGGTTTCATCAAAGCATACTTTGAGGAAGTAGGATAATAGTAAATAGTAAATAGTGAATCTCTCCCTTTCAAAAGTCAGTTAATTTTGGATAAATAAATAGAATTTTAGCAGCCTTAATATCACAAATATTCACATAGCTTTAAATGGCACTATTTCCTTCAAAAAGCACAACAATATTAAGGTGCAGATTATGAAAATCAGCATTTTCCAGATATTTTAAAGTGTAATCCCTTTTTCAAACAAACCTTCCCTTTTATGATACAAACAGCTATTAAGTGTCATCAGATGGCTTTCAACATGCCAATTCTTCCAGGAAGACCTGGAAAAATCATGAAGATGATCAGTAAGTAAGAGTCCAAAATACCATCATTAAAACAAGCAGGCTTAAAAGTGCTAACAAAGTAAAGGACACATTTAAGGGAGGGGAGTGTCTGAAAAAACTCAGATCAACTACCCTGACAAAACAAACACAAAAAAAACCCACTTTTTTTTTTTTTAAATAAATCCTAGTGAAATGTTAATGTTCTAATGACTAGTAAATTACAAATAAATTTAATACCAGTGAAGGTTATATGCTTTTGAAAATCCTGCTACAGAAGTAAGTACAGCCTACTTACCTTTGAAACTTAAGTTCCTGCACTCTGATTTTACACTAACATCAAACTTTGGAAGATCTCGTGACTTTTTTTTCTGCACAGTAATACACTGTTATTCAGTACATGGCACCATCATCTAGACACTGCTATCAGTCTATCTTTACATAAAACCTTCAGAACGGGAATCTGTACAGAGATCAAATACTATTTATGAAGGCCAGTACTGAATTCTTAAGGAAAGCCTCTACTTGGTTTCCTTTCCAACAGACCTAAAGTTTAGCCTAAGGTTATGACCAGACAACTGCGGTTTATAGCTATAGATAAACTTCCCTCTCCGTGATTTTCTCTTACTCCTTTTTAAGCTACTATAATTTTTGGTTTCTGCAGTACCTTGTGGCAATGAATTTATGAATTCAGCAGTGTAATTGTACATGGTTAAAAAACCTACTTCCTTGTGTTAGTTTTAATCCTGCAATCTGATAATTTAATTAGGTTCCCCTAGATTTTGTTATGAAAAAGATAAGTAATTGTTCCCATTCACTTTTTCCAAATTGCCCGTAATTCTAGATTTTTATCACATCCTCCTCCCAGTTGTCTCTTTCCAGGCTTTAGTATCCTGACAATTGAGTTTTTCTTTTTATGAAATTAATTCAGTTCTTCCCTAATTCTAGAATACTGCATTTATAAATAGGGTCAGAACAACAGCACAGCTGCTATTAACACGTTTTTCCTCATCTACTCACAGTTCCTTTAAAATCTAATTAATTTTTGACAACCACTAAGCTCTGAGAGCTCTCTCTTGAGATCTCTTTTTCTATGAAAATAAAGAGCATGGCGTTCACATATACGACTTTGGGTTCATCAGCAATTGGTTTCACCTATTCTATCATGCTCTCAATTCTGTTAAATCCTTGGGTGGCTACAGACAAGAAGCATTTGATTTCAATACTCTTGATAACTTTGCCATTAGCAAGCTTTCTGTCTTCTCTAACGTCCTTAGTAGATCTCAAAAGTAACTCTGCACTAACGTGCAAACAAACTGTTCCTATCTTTAATTTCTCATCTTTTATCTGGCTAATACCTTGTAAAAGAATCTCTTAGTTGTATCTCACAACATTTTGTAAACCTACTGGGACACCGAAGTTACTAAAAAGCCACTAAGCAATTTACTAAGAAAATTAAAACTTTGGCTTCCACCAAATTCCATGTCAATGTTGTAATTACTTACTACTTTACAGTAAGACAGAATGTGAAAACATGCAGTTTTGCAGCTCCTGTTTAGACATGACATTCAACAGAAATTATAAATAATTTTCTGTTGAAGCCATGTGTAATATTGATAATCACTGAATTTAGATATTCACTCATTCTTCCAAGAAATTTTATGTATAATCATCAGCTGTTGTCTCTAAAATACTTATTTTGTGCTATATGTGGAACAAGCAATAATAAACTACACTGAATACTGTTTGAATAAATTAACAATACTTGAAAATAATAAACACTTCTGCTCTTCACATGTTTTTATTCAAAGCACACAAAAAGAAGCTACATATCATAAATACTGGATATAGAAGAAAAGAGTAATCAACTCTCACATGACAAGTGAATTTTGTCTTAAGCCATCAATGATCTATATTGAAGTTACATAAACAGAAAACTAATTCCAATGGCAAACAGCCCATTCTGTAACATTCTATTTGAGAATCACTGGTTAAGGAGAAATAGACGCTGAGCTTTGACAAAGAACGATATGGGAGATGACATCAACTCCTTTTGGCAAATGAGCTCAGTGTGCCAGCTAGCTGACAAATTAGCTTCCAAAAACCACTAACAGTAGCTTACAAAGTCCCAGCTGTTATCCTGTTTTGAACAACAAAATGTTGATCTCAGTTGAAAAGTCTAGTTTTACAGAAGATTTGTAAGTGCCTCATTTTTTATTTTAGAAAGAAAAAGATAACCCAAAGCAATTAGAAAAGTACAGGGGACAGGCGATGATTGTACTCTGATGACTTTATGGTGATGTTTCATAGATAGGGTTAGGTATAATACTTGTTTGTGTTCTGAATCCTCCTTAATTTTTTAAAAAATTCCCTAGAGTTACATGTTCAGTAGCCACATAAATCTGATACTACGAAAGTACCACAGTCAATAGCAATTTCTTTAGCTAACTCAAGCAGTTCCCAGAATATTAACTTTGATGGCGGGAAGAAATGCATCAGAAAACCTGTCATCAGAAAGCTTGTAGGACGTTCTATTAGGAAAGTTAAATAAATGGAAAGATGCAACACTCCACTAAACACTCTACAATGCTCACTGGTAGACATAGTAAAAAAAAATGAAAAATTACTTAGCACTTCAACTATTTAAGTAGTGTAAATCTTCACTTTTATGGTAAAATATCAGGTAGTCTTTCTCAAGAATTGTAGGAGACTGAAAACTGTTAAACAGAGAGAAACTCGGTTTTAATGTTGGCATTCCTATGACCTTCAGCATTTCTATGTGGATATTACCCAAATTATAGAAATTCGATTTATTAATGTTTTATTCTAAAAAATAAAACTATCACTTCTATTTTACATATGGCAAACTGAAGAACAGAAGAATTCACCTGACTTACTGAAGGTTCAAGAAGTCTGTGGTTCAGTCCCACAGCTAAAGTCACCTCAAGCACCAGACTACAGCTCTTTACCACTCACATTCTCTTTGCTTTCTTACTGATCCATAAAATTTCTTTCTTACCTCCATAAAGGAGGTAAGCCATAACTTCAACATAATCACTCCTGACTTACAGTAAATCAAATGAATAATCAAGGCCAGACAGATGTATGTCAAGTTCAAGTGATTAAACCAAAGTCAACAAAAAACCCCACTAGTCAAAGCTTCTAAGATCCTACATGTAGACATCTAATAAAGATTTTTATTATGATATGCAAGTCCTCTTGCTAGCAACATTTTTTTTTTCACCTTTACCTAGTTTAAAAATGAACTAAGTAAGACTGTAGGCATGTTAAGAGCTGAACACAATCATGGGTTTTCAACAATAAGTCCAGTCCTTATCTTTGAAGAGGTACTACAAACTCCCAAATTTAGACCTAGAACTGGTCTATTTCTTTTACATACTTGTAAAATAGAAATTAACTTCCTTACGCCCTAAACAAGCATGAATGATGACAGAAGCAGCTAAAAATATTTGAAAAAATAAAATTCAGCAAGTGATATTAACATCCTGATTGTTAACAAAGTGAAAAACAACAATACTGAAGACAGAAGAAACATTTTTCTCCTGACTGTCTCGGTTCTGTCATATTCTACAAAAATATGAGAATTCTGGAAACACAGACTTATGCTCTACTGACTCCTATACAGCCATCAAAAGAAATGCAAAGAAAACTCCTATATACCATGTTTTAGTGACTTTTCCACAGTCTTGCAGGAGTTGCTGCTGTTTAGAATTTTTTTTCATCCTGGATACTCCAGCCCATATTCACCCAATTTCACAGATCAGAATGAAAAAAAGAGCTACATTAGAGTCCCTAAGAGGTATTTTTAATACTCTACTTCTCATTAAACCAGGCACTTTAGTTTGTTACAAAAACATCTTTGTGTTTGATGAAGACCTTAATAAAATGAATCCATGTCTCTTGACAGTAAATCATTGTTTTTACATGTGAAGCATCTGTTTGGTTCTTGTCCTGCACAAGGCTTAGTTAAAATACAGCTTCTGTGCATGAAAAATGTCGTGCTTATCAATAGGTCTGCTGAAATAGTCACATCTTTTTTTTTTTTTTTTTTTTTTTAAGCAACATACAAACTGTTAAGATGGAAACATCACCTCAGGACCCATCAGCTTACCTCGCCACACTTCTGCCTGTTTTACACTGACATAGACCACAAGGAACATTGTCAACTCCTATCTGTTAGCTGTAGGAGATGCAATCTGCAAGTTAACCAATAACCTACACACCAATGTGTCAGTTTAGGCCACATGAAGATTCAGGTATTAAGGTGAAGGAGGCACGTAGCCTAAATCCATTACTTCCAGTATTGTGATTTGGTCTCCGTGAAGCTGTACACTGGAACCTATAAAAAGCAGCACATGTTCTTGACCATAGAAGTAGACATGTTGAGTTCCAAATTGTTAATTTTAGGCTTGGAAAACACATTCAATAAAGCTCATACTAGATCAGAACAACCCTCCATCCAACCATTCCCCTTTTTACAAAGTGATCAACAATTAGCCATTCCTTGTGTAAGCCATGGTATACGCTTTGTTAAATTTCAAACATCCACCATTGGAAAAATATGAGCTGTTTAAACTTATGAAGATGTACAGATAACATTAAGCATTTTAACAAAAAGGATATCCTGGTCGCATATTGTAGAGTGACTTAAGTTTAGGATTTGTCTTTTATTTCTAAAATTATATCTCTCTATAAGACAAAGTTTGGTGAAGGTATGGAGAGAATAACATTTCTCCTAAGAGTATTGTGAAGAACACAAAATTTGCTAAGTACTCTTACAGTGTTATACATGCCACAAAAGAGCACATGAAAGTTCGTAATTCTTCACACCAGGCTCTAACTATTGTGTAGGAAAGATGGCAGAGAGCCATATAATGAGCAATGAGTGATAAAAAGAAAATCATTGAATAGCTCACTCTGAAGTGAGCAGTACTCATTCCATGCAAAGACTGAGTCAGAAGTTCTAGGAATAAAAGAAAGAGTAATCAATTAACAGTATTATAATGTACCACACACAGTGGAGCTATACTAAGGATCACTAGAAACCTTAATTGTAGCATTTCTGTGATAATTTCATCAACTTAGTCTTCCAGCACAGGGTTTAGCTAATCTTTGTGAGTTCTTCAGATTCCATCTCTAAATTAAGAAGCAATCTTGTAGAGAAGCTTTACTATTTTAGCTGTATATCTGTTGTATATCCAATCTAGGAATAATCGCTAATGAGAACTGAAAAGAGAGCAGGTAAAGAATTAGTGTTCTGTAAAATTAATGAATTCTAAAAACGTGTCTGGGCATAATAATAAATATAATAAAAGTCTGAATCTTTCACTTTATGTCAGTTAATCAAAAGGAAAAATAAACTTGAACTACTGTAGCTCATATACACAGATAAAACAGATTTTTTCTACCCACATCAGAAAATGAGATTGAATTCCATTCACTTACGAATTGGATTTGTTCTTCAATTAAAAGAAAATTAAACCATACTGAAACTAAATGACAAACAAAATTCTATTCCATTGTAATGTAATTCTGCAAAAAATGCAGAATTTCAACCTGCTTAGCCCTTAACCTTTGACCTCTCAGTAAATACAGACAAGCGGCAGAGGCAGAACCTGGGTTTCCTCTTGAAATGGAAACGTAACAATTCACTTGACTTATAGGTTGCGTCCCCAAGTTAAAAGCACTCTGTTTATCCAACTGTCAGTATTCCACAATGCTAAGTGGTTTGGCTGCTTACTAGACACTTCCCTCATGAAGCTACTAAGTACACACAGTGTTTGATTCTCTTAAAACAAATTTTTACTTATCCATCTAAACAGAACAGAAATAAATGGTCAAAATGCTAAAAATCTTTCAGTATTAAACAACAACACATATACTGTCTTACCTACACAGAACATTTCCTCAAATCTTAAGAGTATTTTACCTTAGAAATTATAGGCCTGGATTCTGGCAACTAAACCACAGGGTTTCTCTATAAAAAACACCCCTTCTTCCTCACTTTTGGGGTTGGAAGGTCAGAGGAGGAGGTGCGAGTAAAAGGAATGGCTGTGATTGATTTTTTTTTTCCCCTCTCATTACCAGCATTTGGTTATTAAGCAGTCTGTTGGTCAGAGCACAACTAAGACAAAACAAAACAAAACCTTTAAAATAATTGACATCTGCTTATCCAAACATCCATTAATGGACTGTCCATAAATATTGCCTGCTTTCTCCTCCAGATATGAAAAACCAACTACTCTCCAGCTCAGAACACACCATATGTTGAAATTTAATACAAACGTCTCTCATACTCTTTCAAACCCCACTTAAGTCTGATTCTCCTCTGTAACTCTTTAGGCAAACTTATATGGAACATTTTATATGCTACGCAGAGACAGCCCACTGCACTCCAAATGAGCTCAACACAACACCGAACACAGCTATGTTTCTCCTAGTACCTGAACTGGCTATTTCAGAACAAATTAGGTATCACATTGCCTTGGAAGACTGGAGAGCTATTTTCTCACACATATGTTGTCACCACAAAAAGCAGTGCATCTTTCAGTTCTTCATCCTGTTTCAGTGCCTTCATTTCCCCTCAACTTCAGTATTCCTCTTCTACAAAATCGGAACTGCATTGTTAAAGAAATTCATTAAAAAAGAAGGAATATTTTAAAATTCTCCTCCCAATTGTTGTGGTTTTTTTAATCTCTGCTTTTCAACTCTCTCATGAATGATCTTCAGATCTCTTCTTCAACAAATATCATAATACGTTTTAATTACAAGGAAAAGCTTAAACTGTTGACAGCTGTGGAAAAGTAGCAGATCCAGGTACTAAATAATTTGAAGAAAAAAAAAAAGAAGAAATGACAGAGAGAGAGAAATGTGAGAAAGGATGAAACTACTTCATTTTAACTTTTTTTTTTTTTTACATGCTGTTTACAATATTGAGCATCTCAAGCTTATACAAACGTCACTTAACAGATGCAGAATACTTCAACGTGCAATGATTGCACAAGAAAAAGTTAAATGGTTGACTTTGGTTGTTTGGTTGGCATTTTTGTTTGCGGTTTCTGGTTTATTAAAAATTAAAGAGAAACAACTGCGATGATCGGGCATCATGCTCAAGTTCAAGCAGACAACAAGACCAGCTATTGCACTCAAATAACTAACACTAATCATATTACAATATGTGGAGAAAGTAAATAATAAAATTAGAACTAACTACTCTGTCTTTACCATCACATCAACTCATTTTTGTTACAGTTCATTATATGGGGGTTTTCTCTCCTTTTTTCTTACTTTCCTTAAATGACTAGCTGCATATATTTCATTGTATACTCCTCAGGGCAGTGAGTATTTCCTTAATTTCCATAAGTGTGCAGCTATAAACAGTGGCACTATGCAATGAAAAGTATATAAAAAAAAATAGTAATGTTTGTTGAGATATGTCAAGTATTAATCATGCACAATAATCCAGAAAACACAGAAATAGGAGAAAAAAAAAAGCCATCACGATTCCATAAATTTCAAGCATCACTACCCAAAGAATGGTTTATGATATTCTATTTTAGTATTATATTTAATTTCTCTTAAGGTATTCAAAAAACATCTGTTCTAAAAGTTATCAAATGAGTATTGTTGACTCAGAATTCTGCAGGGTGCAAACTCCTTTTACACTGTCAGTGAAACATACAATAGTTTAAATACATATTATGGAGCCAACCATTGAAGCAGGCACTTAGAAAGCACCAAAAAAAAAAATTCTACACATTAAAATACACATGAAAAAGACTGTCCAGAAGTTATAAATCAAATACAGACTCTAAATTCAGTATTTAATAACTACACAATTTAGAAAAACATCTAGTTTTTATTACTTACTGAATTAATTTCATGTCTTAAATCTACATTGCTGCAGACTTATACAAGCACAGAAGCTACTGAAACTGTATAAATTTTAAACCAGCAGCAAATTTTTATTGCTGAACTATGCTCCTGAAAATGGGGTTAAATATGGAATTGCTGACACTAAATCTGAAGAGCATGAATACTCTGCTTTCCTATTTTTAAAAATCTGTTCTCTAATCTTGACTGAGGCTTGAAAGTAATAAGTCTGTATTTTTCCACTGTAAATGTTGTGCAAAAGCCTTACAAACATTGATCTAAATCTGCAATTGCCATTACCAAAATAAATGAAAAATCTATAAGGAGCAGTGAAACTGGCATGCAAATAAAAGAACTGTCAAGACATAGATTGCCTAAAAATAAGCTTACAATAACTATTTTAAAGACTGTGTGTGGTCTTACCCATATATTTTGGCAAGATGCACTTTCTCCAACCACAGCTAGATTCATCCAAAAGCAGTGGCACTGGAGAGTCTCTGTCTCACCTGTCAAACTTGAAGAACGCTGTTCAGCAGACCACCATGAGTCCATGGATAGGATCCACAGCACTACAGCAGCTGTTCTTGATAAGCATTCAAGAACTATAGAGGCAAATGCTTCCAAAATGTTCCGTAAGAAGATCATCCTTAATATACATGCATTTAAAAACAAACAGAAACAAAAACATATCTAGAAAAAGGCTTTCAGGACATATATGGCAGAGCAGCATCAGTGACTTCATACTTATCTCTGCCTGATATTTGGAAATAATAACAGAAGATTCAAGTCTATTAATCTACCTCAGAATTTAACTAAATTTATTTACTTTCAACAAATTATTACACTCTTCAATTTGCAGGCAATCAACAACTAGAACTCATAAAACTTCATATAATCTAGGAAGATGAACTTTCTTCTTCTTAGTTCCTTTCCCACATGAGACACAGAAAACATTTTCACACCAACCTACAAACAGATTAAGTGGGAAGGAGAGGTAAAAGACTGCTTGTCTACAGTAAAGGTAAGATTCAGTTAAAATGGGATGAAGCGAGAAAAGTTGCCAGTTTTAAAACTACTTTAGATTTTTCTGGTTGTCAAAATATCCTCTTGAGAGAGAGTTTATCTGAATTCTGTCTATATAAAATAACTGTGACTGTTATTAAAAAGCATATAATCATTAATTTCCAGAGTGATGTGAATATTTTCTAAAAATAGGTCACCACTTTTAACTACCGAGATCTGCTCCGGTTTAACTACTTGTACCATTATATCCTAGAAGCAAGAAAGGCTCTAGAGAGATTACTTTCACTTTTCCCTAGATATATTTAGTGTACTAACTAGCATAGTTAGGATATTATTTTTCTTTGGTTTTGTCAGTAGCATGTTTGAAATAAATTTTATTAAGTGGTAGTGTATGTAACATTGCATTGTGGGTAGCAGTTTCCTGCCTCAACCTAGCCACATCCTCAGCTGTTATATGAGACAAGTTTCCCATATTTTCTGCAAGTTGACTTTAAAAAAAAAAAGAAAAAAGAAAAAAATCAGACAGAAGAAAATATCTAGAAGGTTAGGATGATTTTAAACACCATATACTGACTGTTTAGAATGCATGAATCTAATAAAAGGGCTTTTTTCCCTCTGTTTCTCTACAATGCACGAGACAAGCATTTGAGGAACACAAGAAAAGTAACACTTGTCAGAAAAAAAACGTATTTGAGCAGCAATAATAAGATGAAACATATTTGATTACTAAGACTTTAATCAAAGCCTGATCAGGTGGTAGATCATTTCACTAGAGAATATCTTTTCTGTTCTAAGAAGAAGATGAGTTAAAACAATTTATTAGTAATTGCTATTACAATGTACTCGTTGAGTAAGAGAAGATGACCATCCTTATAACTTAAATAACGGTTCAATTTAACGTTTAATTTGCTCTCCAGTAGTCTGGTTCCACTGTACAGAAAACTGACATCTGTTTACATTAGAAATCTCTCACTATATGCTCAGTGATCTCAGGTAATGTGTCTACTGCAAACCTTATCTCTTTAGAAAGGGGTTATAAGGCAGAGAACTGAAGTTGTCATAAAAGGGCAGTAGTTAAACTCAGATGTTCAATGTTACTCCTACACTAATCAGCAGCATATTAAAATGGACTCCTAAAATAACCTTCTTGATATAACTTTAATTCACAGTTTTACCTTTTGCTTTAACAGATCAGTATATATGTGGTATCGACATACATGAAGCTGTTGCAGAGATGACGGAAATTAGAAGTCTACAAGATACCCAAGTCTAGGAAAAAAAGTTCTATAAAATGTGCAAATACTTTAAATCAATGGCATGTTAAAAGTATTAACTAAGAACCATAAAAAACACAGTACGATACCTCTAAATATTACTTCTAACTTATGAAAAACAGAGCCAAGGAGAGGTTTCACTAAGCAAAGAAAACGTTGCTCCAATAGAAACTGATACAAATAATACCTGAATCACAGGATACTGCAATAGGACTGGTTTGTTACAGCATATATTGTAAAACTTGTGAGTGTAACTTGGTAAGTTGTAGCATAGGAACAAACAATGAAGTACAAAAACTTTCAGCAAGGCATCACACTGTTTATATGCTGTACAAACTTTGAGTGACATAAGGCAAAATGTTTGGAAATGAAGCACAGCTTAAAAGTTTCAAAACCCATTTAAAAAAAGTGAAAGACGTAATTATCTTTTAGTATTGCATTACAATTGACTTTAAATAAGATTTCATTTGTCGTCAAAGATCAAGATCATAGTTTACCAGAAAAATTCCTTCACATAATACTTCCTTTGTAAGTGTAATTGTGACTTAAAGCATCCCCTGTGGAACACATAAGTTAACTCTGATTTTTGTAGATCTATGTTTTAAACAAAAGACTGTCAAGCATGAGTATCCAGTCAAGACTCTGGTTTATACACTGGATTTTCAAGATTCATGCATTATGCTTCATTAGAAGTGCAAATTACACCGAATAAAGACATCAATTTTACAGGTTTCAGGTCCACAAAAAGTTGAGCTTTATAAAGTCTCTATACTAAACAACAGCATTTTTTTCAGTGACAGTTTCTGCAAACTGCATCTAGATTACTCATATAAACTCTGGTTTTCTGCTTTAATCGTTTTTTGCCTTACCAGATAAAGACTGCAGTGTAATGTTCTTAATATTGACAGCATTGGTGAAAAAGTATGTATAGCAAAAAACCTGAAATCTTATAATGTAATTATGTGAAAATACAGTAAAAAAAGTTTGAGAACAACTTTATATACAAAAGCGAAAGCATTAAAAGCCATTCCAGAAAAAGCCTGAGCACAGTAATTCAGTGCAATAAATCTGAAAATTCCAGCTTCTGTAGGAATTTAATTAAGGATATGACTAAGAATAAATTCTGGAGTTTTAAAAATCAAACAACTGCATTCACATGAAAACAAATATTTAAGATCAAGACATGACTTATCTATTGTATAAAAACACTGAATCTACCTATCAGCAAATAGAAGTTCATAACTATCTTAAATGCGTAACTGCAATTCAAGAAACACTGTGCTTACAATTAAAAGTTTCACAAATAATGGAGGCAGTAACCTTAAAAGCTTTAGCTGCATCAAAAGTTGATTAAAACTGTAATACACACGAACTTATTTTGTTTATATGAAAAGATTATCATTCTTTCCCTCGTTTTTATACCTTTAACTTTTTTTTTCCCATTGATGTTCTTTACTATACTGTGAAAACAAAGAAGTAAAAGCAACCCATCATTAAAAGAAATAAATATCACTCTAACTTACATATGATATGGATTATCAGAATGTACCTTTTTCATTTTCAGGTAGAATTCTATAAATTTGCCTGTAACTAATAACTTTCAAAGTATTGAATTAAGAACAATGCCATGTATTTTACAATAAAAAGTACAAAAGTAGTTTTTGTTAATTGAGGTTTATGTTGCTCTGATAAATACACAAGAAAAATCAAAACCGAATCTTTAATTTTTACTGAAACCTCCTTTCCCATTCTCTCCAAATGCGCGCAAAACAGAGAACCTGCTCTTCACCCACACCTCCAACTATGCATCTCATCTCATTTCTGACCAACTTCTTACTGGAAAAGCTGAGAAAAAAAGAGGAAAATAAAAAAGGAGGGACAGCAGCTTCAAAGAGATATATTTTATTTTTCAAAACAAAAACTGAACAATATCTAGAAAATGTTTTACATGGTTTTCTGCTTCCAAAAATATGACCAAAAAAAAAAGGAAGAAATTTTAAAATCATTCATCTAAAACTAAAACATACAGTGCATATGTGATACAATCAGGCTAATAAGAAAAGTTCTAGACATAATGTCCAAAGAGGCTAAAAATAAGATACTTTTTCAAAGATGTTTCCAATTTTGTTCTGAATCTGAGTGAGCAAATCAAGACTACTAATACACACTGTCTGTGCACATTATTCCTTACTACACACAGCATTTTGCAATTTATTTCAAAGCCTCTATTATAAACAAAAAAAATACTGCTTTTGTTAACCCACTCTGTACTGGTACAGTAAAGGCTTATATTACAAAATCAAAGTCAAAGTTACAATATGTTAAGTATATAAAAATATTATACACACATGCACACATATGATATTAAGTATTTAAATCTTACATATGCATCAAATTTATGTTTCATTTTAAAACCAAGTGTTAACATTAACTGGTGAATAAAGTTATTTATAGTCTCCCAAAAAGTTTAAGACTGTTCTATTTCTCTTAAACACTGAAACTATAATAAGCAATTAATGTAAGCACAATCAAAACCTCCCAACTCTCACAGTTCCTCCTGTTACGCAACGTCTACATTAAATCCTAGCAATACCAGTATTCAAAAGCATCATTTAGACTGCAGTACACAACTAGCTATGATATCCAAATGACATATTTTGCCCCAAATATAAAAGAAACATAATTGCCCTTAATTTGCATTACATAAAACTGCCAAGTAGTTTTGACAGCATGTAAAGGAAAGGCTGACATGATTTAAGGTTTGCAAAGGAATCCCCAGACTAACACTTCTGTGACAGCCAATTACAGTAAAAAACACAACCCCAACAAGCAGTCTGCTACTAGACCTTAGGAAAGGTAAAGTTTCTTACAATGAGTTACAGATTCACAAGTACAGGAAGACAAGGAGAAAAAGTAAAACAGAAGGAATTCAGCAACCCAGCAAATATGAAGCAGACCCAAGATCGTGATACAATCCAAAGATGTAAATTATTGTAAATCATCACTGTTGTTCAGAATTTCACACAGCCACTTGTGCCAATTTTGCTCACTTTTCCACAGACAAAATAATGAAGTAGAGAGATGGGAGCAAAATAAAAAAAGAAAGGAAAAAAAAAAAAAAAAAAAGGAGGGGGCAAGAAGAGTGGGGGGAACCCGAACTAAAAGTACAAATAAAGTTCTGCTGTCCATATGCTTTAACTGCACAGAAGTTTGGGCTCTTACAGCATTTTGTACTCTCTCCAAATCCTCATGAGTCACAAAAATTAAAAAAGCTATATCCTTCTGGATGCCAGGAAGGGCCTTACCACGGGCCTTTTGTCAAAATAAGAAAAAAAAAAAAAGAATTAAAAAGGAAAAAAAAAAAAGGAAAAAAAAAAAGGAGAGAAAGAAAAAGCCACAGTGTAGGCAGTCCTACTTGGAGTCCTCTGATGTCACAGCCACATGACTCGCTCGCTCCAGTAACAGTGCTTGCAAAAAAAAGGAGTTTTAAAGCTTTTGCTTTTTTGGATTGTGTGAATGCTTCATTCGCCTCACAAACAACCACAGAACCACAAGTGCGGTGCAAACTTTCTCCAGGAGGAGAGCAAAGAAGTCTCTGGTTTTTAAATGGTTAATCTCCGCAGGTCACTACCAGCCACTGAGACCAACAGAGTCAGTAAGTGCTCTCTAACCACAGTCTATGCAGTAATAGTAGGTCCTTCAAATATTTGCTCATTCTCTTTTTTTGGTTTTGTTTCCTTGCTTTTCACATGTTACCAGTGCTACACAATTTTTTGACAGGGAAAAAAACAACTATAGAGTCTATGCAATCCAGGAACACTGTAAAACTAAAACACGGCTTGGCTATGGTTTGTGTTTTCAGTTTGAGGATCCAAGAAGTATTTACACCAGAAGGTGAAAGCTCAGCGTGAACCGAGAAGGGACTATGGCATCAAACAGCCTGTTCAGTTCAGTGACACCATGTCAGCAAAACTTCTTTTGGGGTAAGTACTGTAATATTTGAGCTTCTGTTTTCAGTTGTCGGGAGCTTTCTTACTTTTACTAACACTGGTTACAGTTATCTAAGCAAAAACTTGTCATATGGGATGTTGGGGTGTTAAAACAGCATACCTGGTTTGGTGGGGAAAAGAAAAAAAAGAAGTCACCATAAATAACTTCTGCAGATTTCTGAACAAATTTGTTAGTTGATAAACTGAGCAAATTGAAGTTGGTGGCTTAGTCCTTAGTGTTCAACAGCAGGTGTGCTCAGTTGTCACCTGGGTCAAGGTACAGCTACACAAATGTGGAAGAATCTGATGGGATCTAATGTACCGTAATTTTAATAATGTAATTTTATATTAGAGAAAAAGATGAACAGTTAATGAGTTAATAAAAAACAGCATAGAATAGTTTATTAAGACATTCTGATGTAAAGTATAATACTTAAGATTTATCCACCGTGATCAGTTAACAAAAGATAATGTGAGATAAATTATATGACTTAAGACTGCTTATTCTCTAAGCCTGATGAAAATGAGTAACATGTAGTAGCCTATCCTACCCATAACTGCTCTATCATATTGTTCTGAACATCTTCTTTTTAAGCATGTATATCAGATGAAGTTACCAGGGTAAATCTGCAGTTCTCTATCCAGTCTTTTGTTGCCCTCATTTCACTGCTAAACATGTTTGATAATATATTCACTTGTAAAAGAAAACACCTCTCATTACACTTATGAACAAGCAAATATTCATGTATAAAAATACTAAGCTATGAAAGAAAATAACCAAGATTTAACATACTGATGAATTTATGCTTTAAAGTGGTATTTAAAAAAAAAGTGGAAGAAGATTGAATATTTACTTCATTATTCTGAACTATAAACATACATTCCTTTAAGAAATCATGTATGTATACTGAGGTATAAATGCATGCCCATAAAAATCATAAATACACTATAAAATTGCACCTCTATCATTGCTTACTTTGAAAAGCTGCTTCCTCTCAGACAGTCTTAAAATCAGTACAGAGCAGTAAATAGTAACTAAACTGAATATGACTAAGTGATTTATCTGCAAGTTAGATAAAGTTATATTTTAAAATGTGTTGGAAAATACTATATTCTAGTCATCCTTGACAAGCACTAAGAAATCTGTTGAAAACTTCTTTCAAAGCATCTTTTACTGAGACAGATGAGAAAAACTAATTTAAAATTTTAAAAGATCAAGAAAAACGTTCTGAAAACTTACAGGATTTTCTTAATGGTGTCCATGATGAAACTATAATGGGATCGTGGTTAAATCTATTTCTTTTCCTCCCCTGCCCCCTTCTAGAAAACCAACAATGCTAGAAACATTTCCAGTATATACATCCCGATTAAGCTTGTATTGTAATGAACTGATGATTGGAGTTCCTTTTACCCCTCCTACTTCACATGCTTTGACTGGTTTCCAGTCAAGCACAGAAATAAGCTATAAGATCGTGTATAGAAACAGAAATGAAGAATAGCTTCTTCAAGGAGGGAGACCAATTTAGTGTATAATCCATAGACACCAAAAGAGATAACAGAAGCTGTGGCTGATCATGTAGCTATAGTACAACAAATGCTGCACTGAAATGCTAACTCAAAACTGGTTAGCAGCTTTTCTACTGAAAGGGCTGTCTTAATGAAGCACAGCAGAAGTGTAGCCAGACCACATTATCCCAGTGTTTACAACAGGAAATACAGTTTACATGTATAGGGATTTCTTTTGCTTTTACTTCCAAAAGAGATTAGAAGAAATTTAGTTGGCTAAAATTATCAAAACACGGAGTGCTGACTGCTTAATTCATCTACTTTTGATCATTCCTAAAGCAAGTGAGAAGTAGTGTAACATGAATAATACTTTTCCCCAAATTCCACTAAATAGGGCTGGAAACACAAATTTCACTTTAGACACAAACAATGGATGCAAGGAGCAAGAAAATCTCATTAATTCTATCAAGTGGTATATCTTAAGCTAAAAAAAAACTAAAAAAATCCACTTTCATAAAAAGAAGACAGAGTATATTGTAAAAAGAACAAATGTCAGAAGACCCAAGTTACTCATAAATTTGCCATTCCCTACCAATGGCATGGCAGTACATCAAAATACAGAGTCTATCTATTCTTCTCTTCGGTACTAGTTCTCCTGCTGTCATCTCGACCTTATTCCTTTCAGGACTGTTGAATTTAACTATGTTTCTCTGCAAGAACTAACTGATGAAACATAACGATGAGTAATAATAGGGAAGGAAAACAACGCTGAGATGATTAACTCACATGATTGCTAATCTATGCCATTAACCATGCTTCTGAAAATTCATATTTCACTTATTTTTGTCTGGTTTTGACTTCATGTGAAAGGGAAAACAACACTCACAACACTTGCTTTTTTTTAGAAAAAAAAAAGTAAGTATGTGCCTCTTCATAGGTGGATTTCCTCCGAAAAAGTCAACCATATCAGAATTTGGCTCATAATTTAATCAATTCTTTCACATGTAACTTCTGGAGGCTGATCACTACAGACAGACATGGTAAATCTAAATGAAATTCTTCAGGTTAACAAAAACATTTTACTCTGCTTGTATTAAAATATTCCTCAGAACTTTCTCATTTATCCTTACAAAAACTCTCTGTTTTTTTGTAGATTTCAGGTCTCAGCTGCTGTACTATTTGGTAACAAATCTTAGGTTTTATCAATATCTTAATTAAAATAACAAAAGAAGCAGATCCTTTTTCATTATCTGTTTACATAAAGCAGAAGTTTTCTGCATGTTCCAGCTCAGTTGAACATATTCATGTTATTGTGAATGCTAAGCAGAATCTCAGGAACTGCTGCCCTTGGCATAAAATATAATTCAAAATACTAGAATGTTAAAAAAATATACTGAAAATGTACAACAATGACTATTCTCATGTGTGCTAAGCAAGCTGCAAGCTTCTCACTAAGTATATGTAAACTCTCAACCATATAGAATTGCACTACACCACTTACAGGGTTCTTAGGCAGAAAAATGCACTGATCTGTTTCATTATCTGTCTCAAATGAGGTATTAATAGCCAATATTGTTTAAATCAACCACACTTACGTAAAATTCACTAAGATTGAAATGTTCCAGTTTGTTAGAAGAACATGAAAATATCTGATGGTTAAATAAACTGGGGAGAGGAAAAAAAGCCTAACTCATTAGGGGCACTAAGATTTTATCAAACATACAGGATTAATCTCTATTGAATAGAACCATTCACAAATCAAAACTTACTCCACTTCAATACTTTCATGCAGTGCTAATCAATTACAACCTTTTCTAGTTATTCAAAATCCATGTGCTTTTAATTTTATTCACTGGTGGTCTAAAATATAATATTCGGGCCAAGCTAAGTCATTCTGTATTGCAACTTTGCTTTTTTTCAATAAATATTCATCTAGAGGTTTTCTTAGAGAGAACTGCTCATATGAAGACTGTGGTAATATTTTTATACTGTACCTCCTTGTTGAAGCAAAAGGTTAGGGGTTACCTAAATACCTCAACTGTATATACAAAAAAAGGAAAAGGTAAGTATTCACATGAAAAATCCAAAGGGACTATATTATTTATTTTTGCATTTCCTATGATTAATGATGCACCAGTGCATACTTGAAAACTGAAGTCAAAATAGGGTAACACCTCAAATTCCTCTACAAACTGTACAAATATCAAACTTCCATGCTGTATTAACTATTCCACCAGAAATATTTAAAGGCTCTGCTACCCCACATTAAGAGCATAACAATAATACTGAAATTTCTCTCCATCAGTGTGATTTCTTGGTCACAGACAGACTAGTATTAATCTTAAAAGTGCACCTTATAAGGCCTTTATTTTTCCTGACTGCCTTTCAGAACATGTTTGTACATTTTATGAATAACACGAAGCTCAGAGCAGTCTTAAGTAAATAATGAAGATCTAATACTACACCTATTTCAGTGTAAAGGGAAAACTAAAACACTAAATAATTTCTGCAAGAGATGCTAACTATGTAGGGCAGACAGTTCAAAAGAGCTAGATAACCGTGTTTAAGGATGTGTCACATCTTGTGGCACACTCCCATTGAGGGGTAGCATTAATAACAACTAAGAAGAAATGTAAGTTTACATCAGAAGATGAAAATACAAGCAAAATCTGGTATTCTTTTACACACAAATCTAGCACACTCCAGGGAAATTAAAGCAGAAAGGGAAGGGAGGAATTATCCCATGCCTGCCAGGCTGCAAAGGTGCTGAGCACTCGCATTTCTGCTGCTTGGCTACCACAGGAGCCAACGGCAGCTGTCAGTGCATGATACCTCCTGAAAATTAGACCCTATGTATGTTTTACTCTACGTACCTAATAAAAATCAACATTGTATGTTGTAGGTGATGCAGTTGATTCTGAAAACTCATGAAATACACCCCATTAATAAGAATTTCAATAAATTGCCATGTTTAATATGCCCTAGAGTGTATGATGTTTTAATTAAGGCAGCCTCAAGATAAATAGTGAGCTTAAGATGGTAAAACCTGAAGCATTTTAAGGTCTTAACTTCAGTATGAAGAGAATCCAAGTTTCATACAACCAGTTAAGAAACTGCAACATGAAAATATTGTTATTTTAAACAAAAAAATCAATTTGTACATTTATTCTGATAAGTGTACTCAGAAATAAATTAGCAAATTGTGCACTATTTCAAAGAGATTTTCCTTGTAAATTTCGCCAGACTTATGAATTAACCACAGGTTTTCATCCAGAGACAGCAGACACCCACAAAATGCAGAAAACATCCACCTTCTCCACGGGAGATCTCCCACAAGAAACTAGTGTTATCAACAAAATTATTTTTTCCTCACATAATATACAATTCTTTTAATTACTACTGTATAAACTTATTTCAAACTGCCTTCTAAAGTCTTACGGGGAACAGACGAAGGAAGTCTGCCTTTTGCTCTCAGGTGTTTTTGTTTTTAAGTTAATAAAGCTTAAATCTAAGAGCACGTTTCCTTACATAAACATGCTCTCTTTTACAAATAAATATAAGAGCTGCCACTTACCATACTGAAAAGCGCACCCTAAAGAGAATATTTTAAAGATGAGCACAGAGACAAAATAAACTCCAGTTACTATATCGTAAAACAGTTTAACACTTCCAATAAAAAAATCCATTATTCATGCATCTGTTTCCTGTATATATTTTTTATTCTGCTTGTTACCATATTGTGCACTGTTCTAGCCTTCGTTATGTAGCTGTAAGTTTCCTATTTCATATAGGACTTGCCTCAGGAGAGAAAAAAAACATAGGTTTTCTACTGACTCACTTTAACTGCTGAAGTCATTTTAATCAGAGCAATTAAATTATTCTGCATAATCTACTTCTTAAGTATTTTTATTTCTAAAAATTAATGTCAGCATAGCAAAAGATAAAGTGGGAAAAGACTATGTTTTTCTTTAAATACACATTGTGCTTTAAAAAGTAAGGTACTTCTGTATCATACTTACTGTATTCTTAACAGCTTGCTTTAGGAATTTGTTTCTATGTCTAATGAAACTATCTTTATTTTCACAGTAAAGGCTAAGAACAGTTTCTTCTGCTCTGTGTCTCCTACAAATGCTGTATTTATTAAGGTCAGGCAGTTATGGAATTAACAATAGTTTTAAGTTTTAATATGTTATAGCTAAAATCCCATGGCAAAAAATATTTTGGCAGGAATTCATTCAAATATGGTTACTACATTTCTAATAGACACTAGTTCATTTCACATATTATGTTTCATCAGAATTGCTAACATTTCATAATGATCTGAAATTTATTATCATTCATTTTCTGAATAAGGAAAGTTAAAAGCTGATGACCTTACATACATTTTCTTTTCCCCAGAATTTATTTGAACCATAAGTATGCCAAACCATTGTTTACTTATCCCTCATGGTCAGATATCTTACATCTAAATCCACTCTGTGGTTTACTAAAACAGAAAGACAGAGCCACTGCCAGTTACGTAATATTTTATTGTTCAGAGGAAAAGAATCCAGCCTCTACTACAATGAAAATTAACTCTAGCACTAATAAGATATGTTTGTGTCTATATGCATGTATACACGACCATACACTGGGTGTAGTTCTTCTGAAACTGGGTCTGGTATAACAGATTGGAGAAGGGTGATGTTGCCAGTAATTTTTAATTGATGAATTTAATTTCCTTGTAAAATACCTTTAATACATATGATCCTATACACATAAGAAACAAAGAAGGTTGAGGGTTTGGGGTTTTTTCAGGGAAATCATCATAGACAAATCATTATTCCTTAATATGTTCACTTCCAGACAGTGTTAATCCCTCAAAGTATCTGTAATTCATTTAAATACAAATCAGAAAAGACAGAGTTAAAAAAGCATGATATTTTAATGTATCCATGTGTGGCATTAGAACATTAGAACATTTCTTTTTAGAAAGGTTAATGAGCTGTTTATGTGCAAACATGCACATATATACAGTTCAAGCCTCTAATTCCTTCTAATCCGTACTTCCAAAATTTTTTATTTCTTCAGGTAAAAAAACCCAGAAAACAAATACATTCAAAAAACCCAGAAATAGCGTAAATTTAGAAAACATCTCTATTGGTAAAATATTTTCTCCCTTAACACTGAAGCTGTAAAAGAGAATGTGCTAGTGCACTCAGATTTGTCAGCAGTACAAGTACTCAAAAAAATTTTTATTACTCTTCACTTATCTCTTCTTACTCTAACAGGCAGTGTAGGAACTTGCAGCAAGGGTCTTGTCTTAATATCTGTAAATAAAAATGTCTATTAATGCTATTATAGCATTCTACAAAAATTGTAAACGTTATTGCTACTAGTGAAATAATAGATGGCAGAAGTACTGATTTATAATACTTGGCAATATTTCTGAGGAAATAGATATTTGGGAATAACTCTCGGTATCTTCTTGCTTCTTCCCATAGTCCCATGAAGAAACTGCTTTTGTGGGCATTAGACTGGCCAATCTTAATGCACTTCAACTTTCAAAGTGAAACAATATATTTTAGCCAAAACAGTCTTATTTGTAGGTTGGCTGCTGGTTTTGATCTTCTGAAAGTGATCAAAAAAATAAGGCACACCATATTTGTGTTGAAAGAATTCTGATGTGAAATACAGAGTTGTTCTGCCAAGAATTGATATTACTTCACAACATTATTTTTATATTAATACTATAATACATCATTAATTTACTGTAAATACCAACCTTCATGTAGAATCAGCAAGAGTAATTTTACAGATTAAATAGTTAGGATTGAATGTCTTTTAACTTCTTTTGAAGCTATGACCAACAAAAAAACCCACCAAATTCTGAAGGCTGCTTGTTGGAATTTGCTATTTTATGTTACTGTGTCTCAAAAAGCCTTTCCAGGTGAGCCACAATAATGAACCACTATAGTATCTATGTCTTTACATATCTATATAAGTTTCACAAGTAACTGCGTTCATTAAAATGCATAACCTATTCTTCTGAGAATCCTCCACCTTTAAACAGAAAACTCTCAGGAAAAAAAAAAAGTGTCACATTTGCCCTTTAATATTGAAGGGACAGATATGGTGTAGCTTAGCGACTTGTACATTAACGAGTATTTGACAAATTAATGCTACTAGCTATTATAATACTCAAGGCACAGGAGCAGCTTTGTAAGAGAGTAAAATCTGCAGCATATTTACTTCCTAACACAATCTGCAAAGCTTGTTTCCTCTAAGTATAAATTCACATTAAGAGAGTTCACCATCTGCGTTTTTCCAATCAGCGGTATCAAAGTTTAACTCCGCTGTGTTTGGTTATTTGTGGAATAACCAAGCCATAACAATGAATGGTTTATTTAAAACTGACAGGACCAGAAAGCAGCAACTATTTACTTAGGCAGCGTACCTTAATATACACCAGTAAAAATGTTCTCTTTTTCCCCAAAAGGATTTTCTGCATAAAGGGCATTCACTTTACTTCCTTCCCACCCCTCTTACATCCAACTCTGTACATTCAAAACTAAGTGCTATATTTTTCTTGCCATTCAGTATATTTTTATTTCCCCCTTTCTGATTAAAAAGCATAAATAGAAACGTTAAAACAGATTCAGAGGGCACACTCTTTATACCGACATTTTATTTAAGAAATCAACATTCAAAAAAAGTCCAGTCATTTGTGAAAAACATCACCATCTAAGTAGAAAAAAAAAATCTAATTTAGCATGAAAACGGAATAAATGTATCTTCCACGGCAAAAATCATTTTCATAATGTAGCAAAACCAGTTTAATTCAAACACAACACTGTGTATTGCATATGCAAACACTAAAACAACTTTTAATTTTACAGTATGTCAGGAAGAGGACCTAAAATGATGCTCTGCTATTCTTTGTAGAAATTAATTCATCATGATTTAATAATTTGAGGTTCTAAGCTCATTAAAGTAACATTTTTAATATTACCTTTAAAAGCAAAAGCAAAATCTTAATTAAAGCTGAGGCACCTAAATGCATATTAATACATCTTAAAATAAATGAAGACTTGTGCTTGTCCAGATAGAAAGCCTAATTACTGTTCTACACATTAGGTAAAAAAAAAAAGACTTGAAAGAGTATAATTTTATTACTTTAAATTATAATACTAATTTACTAACTTATTTCAAGGCACATATGTAGTGCACGTGTGAGATCTACTTGATGGAGCCAGCTTACATACAAACACACAGAGGAATTGGAATGTTCCAATTCTGATCAAAGATGTATGTAGCCGGATGTGCGGTTAATTCACTGATCAGATTTTCACAACTGAAAAACATCTTGAAATATATAGTCCTGGTTACCAGCAGTGTATGCTTTTTACTTTAGCATCAGAATTACTCTTCATTGTTTTACATTTTAGGATGTATCTCAAAAACAATATAATCTCTTTCTCACACTTCAAAAAAGTAAACTGAAAAGGAAGAAGCAAAAAGATTAAAAGGCACTGTTTTGCACTTCCAGCATTTGTAAAGGGCAGAGTAAGACTGAGTGAAATAAAGCTAAAATATCCATACAATCTAAACTCTGATCTTAGTGACACATCCTTACTGTGAGCTTGTGCTCCATAAAACCTACATAAAAACGTCAGGAGCATAGATGCATAGCATATGCATGCAATGTAAGACACAAATCTGCCCTGTAACAATAATATACAGTAGCTCCTGAACGTGCATGAAAGATTTTAAAATGTACTAAATCTATAAAAACAGTCTAATGTCAGATTTCACCACCGTATGGTGAATCAACCAGATGTACTGAATAAACACTACTTAATGGCTACTAAATTTTATCAGCTTAGTATAAAGTTAGAAGAATTAGAATTTTTTCAAGTCTTCTACCATCACATTTAGTAATCCTACTTGTTTGCTAAACTGGCTAGGTATAGTAAACACACATAATATAATGGCTATTCCACTTGATCAGATATGCATAAAATAAGAATCATCTAAACTAACAAATTAAGATATTGAGATGGGCAACAATTTTACTAGTCTGAACACTGATCAAAAAGACGTCTCTTTTTTTTTTTCTTCTTTACATACCTGGTCGTTATCAATTACTGATGTGTCTTCAACCCTTCTTGTTGCAAAACTTCCTTTAAAATTTACAGTACACACAGCACGACATTTGAGAACTATATACATAAAAATACTCTTTTTTTTGGTAGCAGACGATATCTTCACATAGAAACACACAAGGTCTGCAGACAGTAAGAAGCCTTTAGTAAGCCTTTTTGCTGCACCATAATAATCTGATCCAGAAATTCAAGGGTACCTTAAACAACGGGCTACCTGTTCTAGCCATGCATAGGAATGTGGCCAAATCATTTTTATTGATTTAACCTTTATAGGAATGCTACATATCCTCAGAGCAAAACATTTCTAATGCATTTATAATATGATATACCTCTGAGAAGTTATGAAGAAAAAAAATAATCTTATAACAGATAGGTTAACCCCCCTCCACTATTATGTTTTTTCTGATTCAGTGATCGATAGGCATTCAAGTGTTAGAATATTTTCTGAGTTTGTATGTGTCTGTATTTATAGGATGAAGTCAGAAACTGTAACACTTACAGGACAGGACTAATATCTGACCTGTCTTTGTTTAAGGAATAAGAACTGGTGAACTGATAGCCAAGACTCTAAATACTCCTTTCATTCTAGAGTTACACATCAATCATGTTACCTGCAAACATATCAAGTTAAAACTTCCAGAATTTACAGTCCGTTTTGAATAAACTGAGCAGCATGCTAGTTATGTTCAGAGAGCTTACAGAAGGTGGTTTGTGTATCTCACCAGAATTCTTAAAGAAGTACTTCTCAAATTCCCTCCTCATCAGAAATCTATTTCATATATATTTCAAAACAGTATTTCCTGATGTTAGATTCATTGTTTATTATTTTGAAGCTCAGGATTTAAAAAATAATGTATTTTATATTTGTTGCCCTTTAAACTGGTACAAACCACACAGAGTCACTTTTTTTTTCAGAAAGTAAACTGTTTGGAGTTGCTCATTATGGTAAACTGCTTAATAGTCTACAGCAGAAGTGAATACAGTGACTGAGTAATTAGTTAAACAAAAACAAGTATGCTACAAATTACATGACTTTATTTCTTAATGAAAACTGGGGGGAGAGATGAGTTTTTCATGTACAAACAACAACAACAACAAAAAACAAACAAAAAAAAAAAACAAAAAAAAAAACTAAATGGAGAAAACCTGTTAATGAAAATTATTCTTACTCCTAATAGCTACTAGCATAAATAATGTATTAGTTCTCAAAACTGAAAGAACCATAGCCAGGCACAGTTTAGGTGGGCAAAACACTGACACAGATCACCTGTTTTACTAAGACTTGTATCTACATTTTTTTCTGAAGACTACAGTGTCTAGAAACCACTGATATTAAGGTCTCTCTCACCTAGAATAGTAAGCAGACAAGTTAGTATATCAAGGCAATGAACTGTAATTAGAATGTATGGCATACCAAAAAATATGGATCTGTAATTTCTCAGATTTCTTTTTTTCCCCTTTAAGAGCTCAGCTTGCCTGTCAGAAATTACATCAATTATTTCGCTTGTTCTGCCACTTTTTCTAAGAAATATACTAAAGATAAATCCATATCCAAACATACAACAGCCACACATAAAATATCCCTGAATAAGAGCCTTGCACTTTGTTAAACCAGAAAAAACTAATACAGGCAGCAGAGATTTTTCTACAGAGAGTCCAGTTCTACCTTCATTCATGCCGCACTTCAAGGATCTGATCAGATGAGTGCTTGCATTTATGCAAACCCAGTTTACTTCATACTGCAGTAGACTGAGAGCATTCAATCAGTTATTCCATGCAGACCAGAGGGCAATATCCATGAATAAATAACTTGCAACTCCAAACAAGATCCTAGGAAGGTCACTGAAGCACATCAGATCACACTTACTCAACTTCATCTTTAGTACTTGTAGAATAAAAGTTAATGGAGACAAATAACAAAATCTATAGATTTTAGAAAAAAAATACATCCTTTGAATGATACACATTTGAGAATTGTTGTAATGAACAGACTGGTGCTGAGAGCTGCATCTCTCTTCCACTGATGTTACAGAACAGAACTTGTTGTCACTTGCTGTAACAGTGTGCCTTAAGGACCAACACTGAAAAGTGGTGAATTACATGAGAAATGCAAACTTTTTACAGCCAGTGATGATGGAAAAAGGCCTAGTTTAAATACAGTCACACTAATGAAAGTACTTACAGTAGCCCACGGGTTTTTTTAAAACATAATAGATATATTTGTACAAGAGAATTTATTAGCATAGTTATTGTGGCAAACAATAACATCTTTTGATGCTACAGAAAAGCTGCTCTGTGCTGATGTGTGAGAAAGGTCAGATGGTGGAAAACTAACTTTCTGTTCTTAACCTGTAAACTTCGTTCCTTTCCTGACTACTAACAAATATCCTAGCAGGGGAGATCCACAGCCTTTCCAAGAACTCACGTAGGGAACCTTTTGCTCTGTTCCAATGGAACAGAACATGTGCACATTCACCTTCTAGAGCACAGGCCTCTGAGGCAGTGCTCTGAGTACATTTGTCTACACAGGTTTGCCACAGAAAAAATGCCTCCAGGTTTCCAGTTCATAAAGGTTTAATAGATACACATATAAGCATGCAAACATACAGCCATACATATATGCCTGTAAAAAGCAACATACTTCACTACTCAAGTCTGCATTGACGACAACTGTGATATTCTCTGAACGCTAAAACTTAATTTCAGTATTTTGAATAAAGGGAAATAATAACACAGCAAATTCTTGGAAAATATTTTGCAAAGCTGTTTTATAAGAACTTGAGCAGGAAAAGTTGTAAGATACAAAAAAGTTGTGATCACAAGATGTGATTGGTGTTACACAACAAGAAAGGAGCATCAAAAAATATTTGACCTTAGCAACAAACATTAAGGGTCAGGCAATGTGCGTATTTTGACAACATATAACTTGAGTAACACATCTTGTTTTCATGGCAATTCTGATTCTTGTCCACCTTTCTCAGGGGATTAATTTTTTTGTTTAATGATTCTCCCCACATATTCCAATAGTGAAAGCAGTAGGAGAATGTCATTTCACAATCAAAATTTGGATTCTGGGAAACTTGTTAGGGCTTTACTACTCAGTTCGCATACTTCTGATCTTCACAAGCGCAAGTCTTGAGAGTAAGAAGTTTGGTATGACTCCAGTTCTTGGTCTTCTCTTTCAAAAGTGTTTCTAAGTGTCTTCACATTTGTCTACATAGTTCTGCTGTCTCCTCTATTTTCTGATAGAACAGGGCATAGCTCCTACAAGAAGATAACTATAAACTTACTTGAATGTATCATGATCGTAAACAATATTCTTTTATTTTCAAAATCCACAAAAATAATAAAATCATCTGACCAAAGGTTTTTCATTCAATTGTCTTATTCTCACATGGCAATCATTATCTGGTATGCCTTTTAGAGGTCCTGGTATAAGTCAGCATCACCTGGAAATTCTAGATATCTTTACAAAAAAAAAAAAAAAAAACCAAACTGTACTCTGCATTTCTTTAATTAAAAAAAAAAAAAAAAAACAATCCAAACACTACATTTTTTGTATACCTATTTTTCAATGTCTACCATAATAAAAATAGTGATCCATAGGTTTGGTCTTTATTTGACAACATAAAAACATCATCATCAGTTCAGCCTTGCTGAGTGTCTGCTTGTTTTAGCCAAAAGTAAATCTGTCTCCTTGAAGGTTAACTTATTTTGATGTATATTTGAGAAGTCTGAGTTTTAAAAATAAATAAATAAACGAAAGGCATAGTGATGACTCACATCATCAGGACTTGGTAATTTTGGTTCTTGCTGGAAAAATGCTTAGCAAATATTGTCAGCAAAATGCTTTCATTTTCTTTGTGTAAGCATATTTTAAAGCTGAAAATAGCAATGCTAACAATTATGCCACCACCAAATATAGCTGTTTCCTACTTTAGATATAATCCTGAAGGGATTTTCAACCAGAAAACTGGTTTAGGCTGCAACTAAAAATTAAAAAAAAAATTCAAAGCATTTAAAAACCTCACAGACTGACTTGGATATGTCAACAGCACCATACAGAACTCTAATCTAAAAGAGATTGTGTTCTTCCTCTGCCAGCTTCCTAAAAGCCGAGTGTACACTGTATACAAAGTGCTGTTGCACATCTGGTCCTGATACACCAATATTCTCCACTAAAACCACTGCCCCCCTGAGATTCTGAACAAACCAAAATAGTCAATCCATAAACACTTGCAGAGTAGCAAGGTTAAAAGACAACAAAAACAAATTAAGAATAATTAGATATTAAACAGATCAGTTTCACAGAAAACTATTAATAAAGATTAAGCAGCAGAATCAAAGCAACTTGGCTTCAGAAAACAATTGATCTTGTCTACATATTATGCAAGACAGAGTAAGTGCTGCGGTAGAGTGTTGTGAACTGTAGTTGGTAACAATGACCGTATATGAAAACAGAAGATATTAAGAGTCCCACAGAGACATGCTATGTTGCTTTTGTCCATTACCCCTTGTCCTATCACTTGAAACAAAAGTAAAGCGTGCTGCCCCATTGTCTTGACATACATTTTTTCAATACTCATATTAAAGAGATCCCCACTTAGTCTCCTCCAGGCTGAACAGTCCCTGATTCCACAGCATTTCTCATAAGAAACATGCTCCAGTCCTCTGATCATCTTGGTGGCCAAGATGATTTTGATCTTTTTTTTCTCCTCTCCTTTTGGACATCACCTTTTAGGAGAAGAGAGAGGAAAAAAAAAAAAATCCAAAAACTGGTAGAAAAAAAGGTTTTAGAAATCATCATAAATGTGAAAGGTTAAAAAAATTTGTTTAGTCACTTTGATTTGGTGATCAGATATTCCTTGGTCTTGCAGTGAAAGACAGAAAGAAATTAGAAACAAAGGAGGCATAAGAAGATCTTTCAAACAATTCAATATTCCATGGATAGGTTGCAACTATGCCATGTATGGCACACTAGGACTTGACAGCTTAGTTTTTCTGGGACTTTTAGGTCTAAAGACTTATCTACATCAGTCCTAAAGCCTGTTTGTGTCCCAAGATGTTTAGTTATTTTTTAAACCATTAGAAAGTTGCTGAAATATATTCTCCACATCCAACCTAATTTCACATTACATCCAGAGCCACTAACACCAAGTGGTCCTATGGTCTCTACAATCTTCACAGAATCACAGAATGGTAGGGGTTGGAAGGGACCTCTAAAGATCATCTAGTCCACCGCTCAGCTCAATCAGGTCCACCTAGATCAGGTCACTAAGGAACATGTCCAGGTGGGTTTTGAAAACCTCCAGAGAAGGAGACTCCACGCTCTCCCTGGGAAGCCTGTGCCAGACACAATCATCCCCACACTAAAGAAGTTTTTCCTTAATTTTAAGTGGAACTTTTTGTATTCCAGCTTCTGTCCATTACTCCCAGTCCTATCACTGGATACTACAGAAAAAAAGTGTTTTCCCATCTCCTTGACATACACCTTTTAAATACTTGTATTAATGAGATTCCCCCTCAGTCTCCTCCAGGCTGAACAGTCCCAAATCCCACAGCCTTTCCTCACAAGAAAAATGCTCCAGTCTCCTGATCATCTTTGTAGCCCTGCACTGGACTGTCTCTAGAAGTTCTATGTCCCTCTTGAGCTGAGGAACCTAGAAATGGAAACAGGACTCCAGGTGAGGCCTCACCAGGGCAGAGGAGAGGGGGAGAAGAACCTCCCTCGACCTGCTGGACACACTGTTCCTGATGCATGCCAGGATGCTACTGGCATTCTTGGCCACAAGGGCACATTGCTGGTTCATGGTTAGTTTATTATCAACCAGGACTCCCAGGTCTCTCTCTGCAGAGCTGCTCTCCAGCAGGTCAATCCCCAGCCTGTACTGGTGCATGGAGTTGTTCCTTCCCAGGTGCAGGACTCTGCACTTGTCCTTGTTGAACCTCATGAGGTTCCTCTCTGCCCAACTCTCAAGCTGCTCGAGATCCCACTGAATGGCAGCACAGCCTTCTGGGGAATCAGCCAGTCCTCCCAGTTTGGTGTCATCAGTGAACTTGCTGAGGGTACACTCTGTCCCCTCATCCAGGTCGTATCTTGTGCAATACAAAAAAAAAAAAACAAAAACAAAACAAAGTTATCACAGCCATCATTTCCCTGGAGAAACAGTCATAAGAGAAAACAAGTTCTGTGGAAATTGCCCAACAATTTCCTTTACTAGAGTTTGGAGCAGGTGAGGCAGCTAGTTGTCAGGAAGATTGTGGTAACAGAGAATCCTGCCTCAGTGATCCAGACTGAAATAAATGGATTCTTTTAGCTCCCTTCACATTCTATGCATCTTATATTCAGTGACTAACAGGTAACAATCATTGATAAACTAAGAACTTTGGTACCTAACTTTCCAAAAACAAAAGTAGGATGGAAACTTGTCAGTGACTCAGCTTCTCCAAAGGATGTGTTCCGGTGCACTCATTTGTTTTTCAGTTGATTATATTATCCCTGAATGAAGAGGAAGTGAACAACTGGCTATTTATTAAGAGACAAAGCACATATATTCGAGTATGATAATGCATAAGGCAGCACAACTTCACATCCTAGTTTATCTATGGGGAATCTGTTTGCATGCCTATAACTTACCAATAATTCATACCAGAAAGCATCTTGTGTCTTGATCTCTAGATCTCAGTGAAAGGTTTTATTTATAAATACATAGATCTTACCCTGCAAAACACTTAAGTACATGCACAACTATTTGTATCTCATTCCCAGCAGTCAACGCTAATATCCTGCTCAAAATCTGAAACCGTCCAGATAATCAGCTCACAGCCTGTTCTCAATGTGTAAAATACATATAAAATGTTTCCAGTTCCTGTTACTTGACTCTGAATTTAGTAAGTGATGCACAATTCACCTGTAATTTGCAATTACAAAAAAAAAAAAGCCACAAATGACAGGAATGACTTCTACAATTTTTTGTTCTTCTTCAGAGTAATATTTAAATTTCTGCAAGATAAGTTTTAAAGCATACCAATGTTGACTCTGCAAACAGAAAAAGGATGGGGATTTTTTTCTTTTTTAAAATTGCAAGAACATACTGAAGAGTACAAGTTTTTTATATTGCATTACTAACAGAGAAAATCCCAAAACTCAACATCTGCTTCAGTAACAACATAACAGTTGAACTATCAGTTTAACCACCTAGTTAAGTTTACAGATTTTTTTCTAACAGAAAAAATTACTCAACATCTGCTTCAGTAACAACATAACTAGATGGTTAAACTGATAGTTCAACTGTTAAGTTTACAGCTTTTTTTTCTAACAGACAAAATTACTAGAGGACTCATTAACTAATGAACTTCACTGCAGAGTGGTGCTGTTCTGGTTCAGATAAGGAGGTTGGGGTTTTTTTGCAGTAGTTTCAAAATCTATGTTTTACAAGGAATAGTGCTTTTACAGAGATAAATTTTAACAAAGTAGTGTGAATTTCTGAAAGCTGATAGCTTTGCAGATAAATTACTATTTTGCCTTTCAGTTCTTCAGTAAATTTGAATTTAGTCCATCTTTGATGTATAAATCAAGTGGATTACTTTAAGGTAGTGGTCCTGAGCAAGACTTAGAAGACATGACTCCAACTCTTAATCCAAGTCTGATCATGCCAAGCCCCAAGGTTAAAAAGATACAAAAATAATCATACAAAATGATCTCTCCATCAATAGTCTCAAAAGACCAGAATTGAGACAAACTGAGACAAAGGTGAGAGGAAGCCTGCAGAAAAGGAGGACAAAGTAAGACCTTATCACTCTCTTCAACTACCTGAAAGGAGGTTGTAGTGAGGTGGGGGTTGGTTTCTTCTCCCAAGAAACAGGATAAGAGGCAATGGCCTCAAGTTGTACCAGGGGAGGTTTGGAGATGAGGAACATGCATAAAACAAGCTAACCATGGAGGTGGTGGAGTCACCATCCCTGTAGATACTTAAAAGATGTGTAGATCCGGTGCCTAGTGTGGTGCTTACTGCTGAGTTAATGCTTGGACTGGATTTCAAAAGGTCCCTTCCAACCTAAATGATTCCATGAGTCTATGAAAGACTGTGCCAACTCATCACCAGCTCTTTGAGAAAAATACTTGGCCTTTCCATTTGGCAAAAAATAATGACCACTTACACAAATTGTTGCATATATAAGCAAGCATATCAGAAAAACTTCAGTAATTTAACTATTGTACTATGCATAAAAATCTAAACTGCAATTTTAATGTTTGCTGACACTCATTCTTCAACTTCTTTAAGTCTAAAATCCCTGCAATAAAATTTTCTTCAGCTTTGGCTGTGAAGTGCTCTTTGAATTTCTGAAGTGCATAAACATAGCTATGTTCCTAGAATCAGCAATAAAACATTCCCCAATATCTTTGTTTTCATCTACAAGAATGGAGTCTTTCACCCATCACAAAAACAAACATTAATATTTAATCTCTCTTGTAGTGTTAAAGTAGGAGCAGCTGTTCTTTGTGCTTCTATTTTCCCCCACAAAAAAAAATTTAAAGCTATAAAACTACCAAAATACCAATGACAGCTATCATCAGCTGGAGAAGATGTTAGCTTCCCGCTTTAGTATATGTGAATTATTAGTGACTCTAGCTACCAACACTCGTCTTGAATAGCAGATGCTTATACAGGAAATGTGGCATCTATGGAAAGCCATATGGTAAACTTACATGTAACAAATGGTACCAAGAAATCTCACCTCTACTTCCTATTTTATTTGTATTGAGTAAGACAACTACATTCAGCTGCATGTAAATAAAAAAACAGTGTTGCCAACAAAAAAATAAAGATATCCTTACAAGTATCAAACACATTTCATTGTATCACCTACATCAATCAGACTAGAAAAAGCTTTATTAAAACATTTAAGGAGAAAGCAAAAGTCTCTCCATTAAAACAAAATGAAGTCCAGGAGTTTATGCCCAGAGCCCCAGTTTTCAACTGATAAAACAGTGTTATGCCTTCTGTCTTTCAAAAGGGTCTTAATCAGTATCTTTTTTTCAAACCCTATCTTGCTACTTAGAAAAGTCTTCTAAGAAAGAAATTAAATGCCTTGAATATTGACTGGGGAATTAAATACGGGGCATTTAAATAAGCAATTTTTAAAGTTTTGATCTATTTTTTCTGGATTAACAGAAACATTAAAAAAATAGCTGGTGGTCTAGGTTTTTGATTTTTATCTGTCTTAAGAATTCAAAGATAAATATTGCCATCTTAAACTCAGCTCCAGAAATATACTTGACTTTGATTACTCAAACACTGCAGTGCTTTTTTAAAAATAATTCTGTAATTCATTAGAAAGAACTCTTAGAGTTTCATCTCTCCTTCTATAGACCACTTATCTATTCAACCATCTGAACCATAGCAGAACCCAATATACTGAGTTGTGATTTGAAAGTCAGCACTGGTCACATAACTAGAGCAGTATGTGAAGGGTCCTACTTGGACAGACAGAGCGGAAAAATCCTGCCAGTGCAAAGTCATAGGCAGAGACTGGTTTAATACATTTCTTTCCAAAAGAACCTCTCATTCTTGAAGCAATAAAACTGGCATTTAATAGAGAAGCAGAGAACACAGTAACTTGACAACTAGCTACAGAGCCTTTCTTTTGCAAGTCACCAGATATGCATCTAGCCCTGTTTAACTTGTTTGTCAAAGCTGGGTCAGTTTAGATTTCCAGTATTCGCTACATAGGGCTACTTACTTGCCATTTCAGTTCAGTAGACATAAACAGACTTGGAAATGCCTCCTCCAGGATCAATAACATTTCTGTAATTCTCATCATACATCCCATTCAGACACAATCAGCCTTCATGCCTCTAGAATCGTTAACATACATACACCTAAATTTAATTACATTATTTCTATTACATGTTTCAGAGTTACCAAAAATTTCATCTCCCCTACTGATCTGTTCACTCTCACAAACAAAACTGGAATTACTGGGACATCAGTTGAGGCTTAGGGAGTTCAACAGATAATAGTTTCCTGCATTAAAAACAAAGCCGAAGACTACTATGACCACCTTCAAAAAGTGTATGTTCCCTCCTGGTAGGTAATATTAAAAAACTGGCTCTTCTCGTATCAAAGCTTGTAACATGAAGTCATACTCAGTTCTATGGTTTTGTTATACAATATTTACAAAGACAATACAGTAAAAGTCATAGTCAATAATCATCCCTACTATATCAGCATATCACAACTAATAGACTGTTTTTCTTCTCTAACTTCTGTAAACACAAACACAAATAAGAGAAAAAGAGCAAAAAATACTACACAGAAGGATTTTTATACTACCCAGTATACTACAATGAAGTCCTCATCACGGAGATTGTAAATCCAGAGACACAAGTTATACAGCAGCCTTCACTACTATTGACTGAGCTGCCTTACCAAATTATTAGATGAAGCATAACTGTAGAAGAGAGAATTGTTTCTGAGAGGAACAAAACACTAACTTTAGGCAGCTTTTTTGAGGGATGGAGGGATATTAAGGCAACGCCTCTCACAGACCAGCCTCTTCCTGCATGCTAACATTTTTATTCCCACATTTCTTCCTTGATGGCTAGACAAATAGTTTAATATTAAGTCAGCATGATGCTATGATTGCATACAAGCCTATATATGCAAATGCACAGAAACAAACAGAATTTAATTCAAATGAGATTTTTTTGCCTAAAAACGAGTAATAGAATGGTGCTTTTTCACCCTTTCCAATACTTCATCAAGTCTCCAAGTTTTCTCAAACTCTTTGCTTTATAAAAATTATTCCTTCAGCACTGTAAATATAACAACACAAAACCAGATTTTCAGCACAGTAATGGCCATGTAACAAACCTTGGTTTTAAAAGCAACACAAAATGTTTTATCGCAACGGAGTAGGAGGTCTGTGAAATAGGATTTATGATTTTTTTTTCTGCAAGTTCTCTAAAAATTAGAATCAGATAATAGAAATTGTTTGAGTTGGGGTGGTGGGGTGTGGGAGTGTTACCTCTAAACTACCTTTTTTCAGGGAAATATGCAGAATTACTCTAACGTCTACACTTTAAAATATAGATGTGCAGTAGCTTTGCGGTCTAGCAGAAAAAGTGGTCATAGGTATGGAGTCACGTATTAAACCACATTGATACATACCTTCCATAAGGTCTATATATTTTCTCCTCTTTACTTGCCTAGTGAAAGGGACTTTCCAGAAAAATAAAAGTTAAATATTATTTAGTAATTTTAGATGCTGTTTAATATTAAGGTCTAGTCCACATTTAATTTTTTCCAGAGTAGTAACACTAGCTTAGCTATATTAGAAAAAGTAGTTTACTACTGTAGGCTACAGAAGTTAAACAAAGTAGGCTATAAAATAAAAAACATTTTTCTCATATAGTTGTGGAACAATCTGGTCTAAGGTCTGAAATAAGTACACTGGACCAAATGACCTCCAGAAGTCCTTTCCAACCTAAATTTTCCTATGATTCTTTTCCATTTTTAGACTGGGTATTATCATTTATCTGGTGCAGATGTACTGCCAAACTGTTGAGTAAGTGTGTGTAAATGAAAATCCATATAATATGAGCACACACACACACGACACACACACACACAAAAGCACAGGCCTACCTCTCAGATTCTCGATTTCCTATGAGTAACTCAATGTGAAAACTACAACCAACTAAAAACTAGAAGCTTGGTTAAAGAAGATCGATCTTATTTTTAGAATTAATAGGAATCTTTTCTAATATAAAGGTATTAATTTTAAAGGGAAAAAGCAATGTTTGCCACAAAATTCAGTATTTCTTTTCTCACACACTTAATATGGCCAGTTACATTTATTAATACTTTGTGGAACTCAAATTTATTTGTTTAAGGCTTTTTTGCACCACTATCCTCACTTCTTGTTTTATTTTTTTAAATCTCTGTGTACACACCAGATGTTTATGCTATCTCACTGTACTTCACCAAAAGCACAAATAACAGTACTTAGACTTGTACTAGATATACTGAAGACTTTAGAAACAAACAAGGAGTTAAATATAGATTGATTTACTATGAAGTATTACTATAGTTTCAGAATGGATAGTAATGCTTTATTTCACTACCAAAGTATACTCCTTCAAGATATTTTACCCAAATGCCTCAATCACAGTTAAAGGAAAACAACAGCTAGCAATATAACATTTGTACAAAATGAAATGAGTATTTAACACATTGTCCTTTCCAGGGTCACAGCAGTCTACTCAGCATCTATGGTATTGCATCTTTTTTCAGGGGGTATGACTGTGTCATGGCTGTTGCCTTTTTTAAGAAAAAGACCCACTTAGAAACAAGCCAGTGCTTCTTCAGAAATACTCATTGAGTCTAGAAACGGAGGATGATTCAAAACCACAACTACTCAATTTTCTAAAGGTTGTACAAATCATGTTGGGGGAAAGGGGAGAAAAACAATCTGAGCTAAAAATAAGTAACAAAGAAACATTATCATTCAGAGAAGGGTACATAAGGTCAGAAACTGCTGCTTTTTAACACTATGAAGTGATTATAGTTTCATATTTGAAAACTGGAGCAGAAGAAAAAGGCACCAAATCAGGAGAGCAAATAAGTTGTTTGCGCAATGTTGTCTTTCTTTTTTCAACAACGAGCGAGCTTTAAGCATAAACTACATACTCTGGGTAGTGCTGTTTTTTCAACTCTAAAAAAGCTCATCGTTGCTTACACATTAAGACTACAGTAGTATTTTGTTGAGTAAACCAACACATACTGTTAAGACTATTCTCTTTCTTGTCCATTCCTCCACCCACTTCTCTTCCACTTAGCTGTTAGTCTTACAGACATTTCTGCCATTCAGTTACATCACAACTGCTGAATTATTATTTAAAAATTCTACCACTAAGCTAAAAGAAACAGTATTCAGTTACTGCACAGCCATGGGAAGTGTGTAGGTGAGGGTGGCTTCCCTTCCAGTCACTGCAACATTTGAGTCCATCATTATAGAAGTTCCTACATAAAATCTCCTATTCAAAAATATCAAACATTGGTCTACGGGACTTAAAGTCAACTTACTAGAAAGAGACAGCAAGAAATAATATGTAGTATACTAGATACATACAGCAAGTATGTATACATATCATATCTATAACAAAGTCAAATGGAAGAGTAAGTAATTGGATGGAAACTAGGAGTAATGCGATTTATACAACATAGTTATCTTTTTAAAAATTGATGGTGTATAAAGAGCTAGAAACTGTGCAAGTGGAGAAGTTATCCCATCCATTACTATTTAGTTGGTTCATTGCAAGTCCCAGAGACGGTGTAGGATTTGAGGATAAACTTAAAGATCAATTTAGGGCAAACGTCACAATCTGTATTACTATGCTGAACTCACAATGATAGAGAAAAACCACATAAACATATTTCTCTAACCACTAAAGGCTACCTTGCACTTCCAAGGAGACAGCCATCTACCAGGCAAGTCACAGAGCAGATAACTGAATGAGAGAGAAAGTACCCAGATGAGAAAGATCCTCTGGGTTAGCTGCCTAGGATGCAGTGCAATCTGCAGTTCCCTTCTGCTCCTTCTAATTCTGGTCACTTAGGTACATTTTTACAGTAAATATTCAACAAATTATCTGATGCAACTGGAAATAATACCATGGGCTTGGATGACTTCAGAAAGATGAAAAAGCCAATAGTACCTCCCTTCTGTTCTGTATGAATACTGTTCTATAACAACATTGCATACTGACATGTACAATCTGTACAATACAAACTGTCACTAAAAAAATAAACTCAGATTGCAAGTTATGCAAACAGTTGCAGTTTAAAGACTTCAGCAGTTGAAAACAGACAGATCTGTCAGTTATGGTCACAGCTGTAGTTAAACTGGATTTTCAGGTTCAGTCTGATAGAACTCATGTTTTACAGTTTATTACACCAGGGAAAAAAGTAGAAAATGCTGATCTTCATTAACACATTGGTCTATGGCTTAATCAGTATTTGGTTACAATACGTGTTTGTTTTCACTTCAGTAAGACAGATAACCTCCAAATTTTAAAAATCTGAAGTCAAAGAAGCAAAACTTTCTCTTTTTTTTCTTTAAGTAAAACTTAGGTATGATATCTTAAAGTCACTTGTCAAAACAATCTAAGCTCGGAATCCTGGAACCACGTGTCTTAAAATATTTCAATTCAAAATGATTTCAAACACAGAATATACTTGAGAAGTTATGTGCAACTCAGAAGAATCTGAGTAGACCTGTATGGACCGTAACTATCCCTAGAGGAACACTTCTCATACTCATCAAAACTTACTTCACAAATTAACTGCAAAACCCATTAATTTTGCACAGACAAGAAAAATATATAGTACCAGGAGAGCAAAAATACAAGATATGCATAACCCAGACTAATAGTAAACTACAGATCATTCTGTTCAGAGTAGAAAGTCTTATTCCGATTAATCTCTCCAGTCTTTCCTCATAAAAATATCCTTAATGTATTTCAAGCTTTCAGCATATGAATGTAGTTTTGAAATTAGTTACAGGAATGTTCCTTCATAAGTCTATAAAGAGACTCAGCAATTTATTTTCTCTATGTAAAAGACTGCCTGGGTACTGCTCCACATGTTAATTTAAGATCCTCCATTGCCTTTTGCCACCCTTCTAAGTAGGGACAGGATACTCAAACAACAACCATCAAACTACAGAGACAGAAGCAAGAGATAAAACAAGTTTATTTTAGATGTGATGTTTGACACTCGTAAGGTTGAAGTTCAGGCTGGCTTTCAAGTGAACTCTGCTACTAAAAGGTAAAATAAAACTACACTTTAAAAATGCAGTAGCATGTGGTAGCCTGAAGGAATGAATTTTCAAATAGCTTTCTAAAACTTTTCAGCTCTTGTATCTTTTATTATTGATTATGCAAACCCTATCAGGTCTCCCCAGCAAAATCCTGTTGTGCTGAGCACTGTACACAGAAGATATTCTGCCTTGAAGAGCTTAAAAATATCACAGCAGCAGCAGAATGAGCTGTAGTCATTTCTCTCTCTCTCTCTCTAATGAATGTCCTTCCTGTACTCCATCCAATCTATAAAAGGAAAACTTAGTCTGTTCCTAGTTTTCCATCTCATACCACTCTTGCCTGATGCATTTAATGAGGCAGATGAAAAAGCAATACACCATCTGATAACCAAGTACCATGTCTGATGCCATTGCCTTTCCATTGTCTCTATAACTAAAAATGGAGGGAGGGGAACATTTCCATGCGTGTTTGCAGAAAAGGATTTCAGCTCAGTAGGCTAAACTGGGTATTTTTGAACAATGCAATCTCAGCACAATTCCGGGTTCAAATATGGTAAACAAGCATAGGACAGAACAGAGAAATTCTTCACTATCCCAAATTACAGTTTGGTTAACCAAAGCGCTCCCTCAGCCAGGTCATTACTGCTGTTTTCTCCCACTATCATTCCAAATGAACCATCCAGAGTCAGATGATTTTACTGATCAACTTCAAAGCAAAATGGGATAAGTGTATGACCAACTGACATAGTAAGATAACAGTCATAATAGAGTTATGTGAGTACTAACATCCCTCATAACAGATAAACCAAATTATTAATATTGCACTCAAGCACTGGCTCGTTGTGTGTTACATGTTAGATAAATTCTGCATCGTCTTATTAAAAACAATCATCTAGGCTGTCTATTCAGCATAACTTCTTAGTCACTATAATCATTTACTTGTTTCAAGTAGAATCAGGGACTGCATATGTTCTGCATTCCAAGAAATGCAAGACATATGAAAGTCAACACTAAAAACTCTCTTTTTCCTGGGGAAGAACTGAACCTGGCATGAGGGGAAACCTCATGAGGAACTTGGCATGAGGGGAATGGCAACTCTCGTATTTATACTTACATCTGCTTCAAAAGAGTGAGTCAAGCTTATACATTTGAGTGTAATGAGAAAGGAAAAAAATCATAAAAACACAAAATAATCAAGGCACTAAACTGTAAACCAGACCTATCAGCAACAAAACACATTGTTACAAAGATATATTTAAAAAATTGTGTTTTGAAGACTAGGATAACAAAACTAGATGTTTATCAAGAACCAAATAGGCTGATTCTAACAGCTAAAAAAAGAATAGCACAGATTTTTTACAAGAGCTAGAAATCAGGTAGGGAATGTATTTTAAAAGTTACCTTATTAAATCATATCATTGAACACTTTGGGTAAAATATTCCATCATAAATTGTGTCTTGCAAACAGCACAAAATACACATTGTGTATTTTTTCTAGTTAGTAACTAGTCTGAATGACTCAAAATACTTTAATTGTAATTACTCAGATATTCAAAACTAAATAAAACACAAACACAAGCTAACCTGGCAAGGCACAACTGTACGAATCACATTTTTTTTAACGTTACATATGGTGTGCATTCCTTTGGCACTGAGCAACAAAGTCCCTGAACTTTCTACTTGATAAGAAAACACTATTTTAGTATACATAAGCACTGTTATCAAACACAATTCGCATTTTTGTATTTCAAAATAAATTTAACATCCCATAATAGAAGAAACCAGAGAGATCTCAGAAAGGATGAGAAATCCTAAAGAAGTAGAAGAACTCCTAAAAACAATTTATTTAATTGACAAGGTTGCAAAAGACAGTAAGAAGAGTAGCTTTCACAAGTTCACACTGTATACAGAAAAAAAAAAACCCAGCATGCAGTGTCTGCAAGTCTGAAATAAAGGTATTTTCAACATATACACTCCATGAGTGACCGGGGTCTAGAACAACATTCAACTAGCCAGTTTGAAATGGCAAATATTACTGAACATATAACAATGAAAATTATCATAAAGTGGACTCTATTTCACAGTGATGTCCCAGTGCATATGAAATTATTACTGTAAGTGTACTCCAGTGAAAAGCCTTCATGCTCAGCAACATAGACAATATTCTCTGTAACATTCCATTCCAGAAGTATTTTGATGCAAAAGTGAAAGCAGAAATATAAATAACAGAAGACACTTAACATTGTATTAAGCTCAACTGGGAAGTGTTCCATTTGTTTTTGTTTCTTGCACTCTGCATATACACACAGTATTTTCTATCTGTTTCCCACGAGCAATTTCTGCTACACAGTCAGTGGCATTAGAAAGATCAAAAATACCAGGTTAATCTTAGTAAGATGAAATAACACTGGCAAAACAGAGACAAAGCCTAACTAACTTTCCCTCTTTTTTCTTGAGTACAATGAAACACACATTATACCCCAAGCAGAACTGGCAGTCATTAGTTACCTGCTTTACAAATTCCTAAAGTTATGTTAGTTTTCACAGTTTATTAATCTATATAAACAAAGGGTAAGAGGAAAAAAATGAAAAAAAAAGGGGAAGGAGGGATAAGAATAGACAGAGAGAGGATATAAGCTTTGATTCCTCTATTGCTTCTGAGCAACCACCTTAATTATGATGCTTACAAGCTGAAAATTAACAAAGGCAGAAACATGACTGAGTTTTCCTTAATTTCTCCCCTAACAGCAATATCATAGATCTACAAAGTTAGTCAAAACAAGTTTCTAACTTCAACTACTGCAGTAAGCATTTATAAAAACAACCTAAGCAAACACAAATGTTTTCTCCATGCTAACTCTGAATTGAAACAAAGAACTTTTTCACATTTGCCTTTTAGCCTGAGCTGAAAAAAACTTTTTCATCACCAGAATTACCTTAGATTTATAAGCGTATGAAAAAGAAACTTTAAATAAATGGAAGTTACTCTTTACTCAAATGTATTGCCTATTCATAACAATGCATTATGCAGAGCAAGGTTTAAGATGTTCCTAGTTAGCTATAGCATCCACTATTCTTATAGGGAATAGAGATAAATATACCTCTAAATGGACGCATATGTATATACAGAAAAAATTAATTGAATCGTGACTTCTTTACCTGATATAGTCTTCATTAAATTTAGGACAAACCTTCTATGAAGTTTTTTAGACACTGAAAATATCCAGATAAGAATTTCATCTCTGAAATGATTCTTCATCACTTTCCCAAACTGAACACTCCTACGTGCTTTTAATGAACGTAATTCAGAATGTTATCAGACCCAATCTGGACATTGTGGCTGAATATAGTTCAGCCTCTTGATTCAGTTTAAGTAATGAACATCAGCTTCATAACACATGTTGCTACAAGCCTGAAAAATAAATATGGCCACTCATTTACTTGAAACACGCATTTTTACAGAATTTTTATATCAGAAAAGAATCCAGTTCAAGTAAATATTTAAAGCTTCCTTCCTATTTCAGTAGGAATTATCTTCAGGAAGGCTTTACATGCATCTTCACTGATGATCTTCAGCTTATTGGCTTCAGCTCAGAAAAACAACAAAATGAATCAGTTTCTCACAGCTTCCTATGAATAAAAGCTAAGGGCACTTTCAACCAGCTTGTGTGAGTATATTAATATAGGCTACCATTACCAATGATGCTGCACACTGAGACACAAAAAGTGCACTAGATTAAAAACCAGACTTTTTGGTAAGGAAGTTCAACTAACTCGTACTTTATATAATTCAAAGATTTATCACCAATTTGGAGCCAAATCCTACAAAAGATTAGCTGTCATAAAATTACTGTAATATGCAAAGCTAAACACTGGGTCATCTGCAGGATCAAGTTGTAGAGTGTATGAAACAAGTGTTGGATTCATATCGCTTTTAATATATGTTTGCCACTGGAAAATTTTACTCACATGATTTTTAAAAGTATTCTGTTGATAACTTAAACTAAATCTTGAGTACGGCCTCTGTTCCACCTGTATATGAGTTCTGGGGAAGAGGATAGGTGGGAAGACAAGGAAACACGATGAATCAATAACAACAACCTCTCAATTTACTTCAGATCACAGTAATTAGTATTTCTGTAAATGGTTAAAATAGCTTGCACAGATCCACGTATTTTACTGGGGGGAAAAAAAACTCCCTCTTACCTGAAAATTTTTCAGCATGTTTAGATAGTCTCCATTTCCAGAGATTTGCTCTTATAAGTAAAATAGATGATCTCAACCAAATTATGAATTTTATTGGCTACTGTGAAACTGGCATGGTCGTGAATCTACTGAGCAGAATTTTAAGTGCAAGTGACCTAAGGTTAGCAAGTAGCTTGGAAACAGGCCGTAGATCAGCCAATGCAGCTTATGTAAAACAAACCTCAGCAAAATGCACTAGATGTGCTGAAAATGTGTTTTAAATTATTAACACCTATTGCTGTAAGTTCTGACATAATGAAATATCCAAATATAAATAAAGGATGTGAGAATAAAAACAAAGTCTACATATCATTATGCTCTTTAAAATTATTAAAACATAAATACAAAATAATCCACAGGTCTTAATTAAAAGCCAAATAAACCCATGGAAATGGTAGCACACTGTAAACTGGCATGTGTCTGGGTATCTGTGACAGTATGATACTTTTACTTAACTCTTGATCAATCTTGAGATAATTAAGTTAAGCGTATTAAGTACTATCATCAGCTATACTTAATACTATTTACAGAGGCATTAGACATAATACAGAATAAGCTTTCCTCTGACAAACACAAAAGCTTCTTCAAATTCAAGTCAGTATTTTAAATATTCTTAATGGAAAATCAGAACCATTTTATTATTTAAAAAATATATACTACACAAACCTTTTATACATTTCAAAGCAGCTTTTTTCCAATATTTTATGATGGCAAGACTCCTATACATTTCCTGCCTTCTCAAATAGATCAGAAAAATATTTATAAGTAAAAACACAGTTCTACAAAAGGATTCATCTCATTCCCTAATGCTGTGGTTCAAAAATAGGTGTAGCATACACAGCAGATACAGCACATGTATGACTTTCTCACTTTAAACACGATAACTCACAAGCTCAATATCCTATATACATTTAAGCACTCCAGGGAATCATACCCTGATTCAACACTTAAGTGTCATAAATTATAAACTACTCAAAGATACCACCTCCAGTCTATGAGGCACTGTTAGTCACAGATTTTCAGATCTACTAGGTTATAACAGGATTTGATATTCTAATTCAAAAAGATCATTTCTTTGCCTTCCTTCTGCTTTTAACGTCTCTAAAACCCGAAAGCCCATTTTTTAACACCAGCACAAACTACCAAACGACATTCTGGATTAGCACTCAATAACTCTATATTATTTATTTCTCACAAGTCCATCTTGCGGCACACATGTTCTTCTTGTGAAAGTCAAGACAAGTTGAAGTTACTCTTCATATTATTCCACATGACAATCCATAGGAATCAGGTGATGCTATTCAATCTCACAATAACAAACTATGCAGAGATAGTCTTTATTTTCTTTAAGAAAGTTGTTACCTTTTTTTCACTGTAAAGTTCCAGTCTTTACTATTTCATAGGATCCTGAGATGTCAGCATAGATTTGTTATCAATTGCCGAAATGGAAGAATCTGTTAACTTCCTAAATTGTGTAGTTTACAAAAAAAAAAAAAACAAAAAAACCAAAAGTCATCTTCTTTCCTATCCTGGAAAGTTCTTTTAAAGGGGGAACTTCATTTTGCCATCCTGGCCAAAAGAAACATCTGTCATTTGTTCTCCAGATGGTTCATCCCTGGAACTTTATCATTTCAAAAGCCTCTTTGCCAGCGTAAACGCATGCTCTGTTTCGTGGCCTCTACTACCTCGGGTATTCGCGCGAATACCGTGGTCGTGATCTTATCTGTGTACTGTTATGATGCTGACTTGTAAATAGTTGCGGTAGTTCAATAGAAGTAATTTTCAATGTGCTCCTTACATTCAAAGAATTTCTTCAGTTTCTATTAGCTTAATGAAACTGTGAAAGCTGTTACTCTGAAGCACAGAAGAGCTGTTTGCATAGCTTTCGAAGTATAACTGAACCAGTTCTGAAGCAAAAGGAAAATGTCTATTTCTTCCATTTATATGGCCAACAATAACTTCTACATTCTGACAGAATCATGTGTATACTGGCAGGGAGGGTAGTTTCAAAACACTTTATCAGGAAGTCCACAATTAAATAAAAAGAAGGCTCCCCAGATACCGATCCAAATTGATGTACAGGCTTCTTTGACTCCAAACTTCATGGCTGGTCTTTTGTTTCAGACCAAAGAACTAAGTTTTAAAGACAGTTACAGCTCTTTTCTCTACCAAGAACAACAATTCTATTTTTCCAGTGTAGGTGACTATAATAGACATGAGGAGTAACTGAACAGTTTCCTTGAAGGAGAGAACTAATATTTTTTCTCTCTGAAAAGAACTCAATACCAAAAGTACTCACCTACTTCAGAAGATTCAATGCACAGGAAAAAGTTGTCTCATTTACATTATACTGAAAAAAAAATCTCAAGTAGAATGTATCCCATATTCCATCTAAGTAGTCTCTTAAGGCCATGTAACTGAAAACAAAATGTATCTTCTACTTCAGGACAGGGAACTCTTTTGTAGAATTAATGTAAGCAAGTAATGCCTTTCTTATCTATTGCCCATATAACAATTCAAATCAGAAACTGTTACAGGACATCAAAGGTGAATCTACGACACATAACAGATCAAGCAAGACAGCATCATTCTCGTCACCATTACACCTGCCTAAAAGTAACAGCAAGAAGTCAAGTGTGTAAAAGTAGATAAGGTGGGGAACGCAGCACACGACATGCATAAGCTTTACCATTCTTTGGATATAACATTTTCATGTCCATAATTGACCAAGACAAAACAAAGCGACAGTTCAAATGTATCCTGAAGTGACCCAAAACACCTTTTTGCTACGAAATGAACTCCTTTGCAAATGTGAATGAAAACAAAGAGTGTATCTCGTGTGATATAACAATAATAAAGTGTTAAATATTCCCATTAAGTTAAAAATTAAAATGCAGGCAAATAAATATCAGCTGTGGAGGTTTAAAATATTTAACTTCTTTATGATTATGGAAGGCAACTGACAGAAAAATATTTATATACATTTACATATATTTACAAATATATAAATAAAATCAAGCTTTAACATTCTTCCTATACTAATCTTCAGCTCTAACACATCGGAAAGGGGATGAAAGAAAGGGAAATATTTCAGATAAGACTACCTAAAAATTTTAACTCACACAAGGTAATATATTAAAAGCTATATGCAAACAAATTAATAGATTTTCAATGATATTTAATGACCTAAAGTAAGACAACCAAAAGGATATCATGGTAACAGCACATATCCATAATTTTAATTGATATATTTTCTTTGTCATTATAAACAAAGTTATCTATCTATGGGTCATATGGTAGATATTGTAACTATTTTGATTTTATATGAATCAAAATTAACAACAAGCTGATTAACAACTCATTCTTTTAAAAAGGAGTAAAAAAGAAACTTTCCAATACTGAGTGTTTTCAATGATCTTGCCAAAGTAAAGATCAGTAGCCCAAAATCCCTGATTAAGACCATCCTTCTTTACCTCATCCTATTTTAAACAACATACTGGATGGGCTTCCAAAGCCAAGACTTCAGTGAAAAGAACCAATGATTATCACACTGTCTTTTGAAAGTATGGATTTATGTCTCAGCACTTTGGGACTAACTTTCTCCATTTCATGTTTTAAGTCAGATAAATGAACACAGGGAAAAATACTTTACGACACTTTTGCAAGATTACATAAAGCAAAGCTTCCTTTTACGTGCAGCTGACCTCACCAACTGGCAAATGTGCATCCTCTGCCCCAGCTCAATAAGTAACATTCACAATCACATATTTTTTAGAATGTACAACTTAGACATGAGCCACTACAGTCCAGCTCTCTATCTGCTGTCGTAGAGGTTAGATTTCTTTTAACTCTAGGTTGAAATACTCTTTAAAGTGTTTGATAAATCAGGAGCACAAATCCACAGGGAAACAAGCTCATTCCTTCCCCACCTGTCCCCATCCTGACAGTAGTGTCTTGGGTGCACATAGAAAGAAACGGGGTAAAAAAAATGCACATTAAGTGGCAGGTCAAACTTTGACAAATGTGTTGTTTTTCTACAAAATGAAGATTTGCAGTCAGCCCAGCATAGTAGGTTACCAGTTAAGATAAAAGCTACTTCTACAGAAGGAATTACTCTGATTATGCAAATGTCTTTAAGACTGACAAAACCCACCTGTTTAATCAACGTCCAAGGTTTTAGAAGCCGTAAACTACAAATCATCTAATATCATAGCTTATAACTGGGTTTCTAAGAATCTACTATTATTTTACAAAAAGAACTTTTAAACAAATCTAGTCCCAAACTGCCAAAACCTAGTTATTTAACTAGGTTTCATATCTAAATTTCATCAGTGGTGTTATGATCTCAGCAGTCTAGACCTCTGTGTTAACAATGAAAGACATTAATACAAAATATTTATTCAAACAAGTATGTGACAAAAAGAAGCTTAACTTTGATGAAGGAATGAGAAGTATAGGTCTCTAAATTATTCAAATAAGATTAAAAATACGTTTCTTACTCGGCAAGTTTTTCTCTCAATACAGATGTGCTTTTTATTCATCAAAATGACCACTGAATGTTTGACAGATCAGAAGTAAAACACTAACAGTTCTATCACTACCACCTGCTCTTTCCCCCACCACCCTTACACACACATTGTTAAGAAACCAGCTAAAAAATGCATACACTATACAGATATTACCAGATATTTTGACCGATTACTTACATCATACTCTGCAATTCTGGCGTAAAGCTCGTTGATTTTCTTCCACTGCTTGAAGAGGCAATGGTTGACATCGGGCTAGCCACAGTGCTGCTCATCTAACAAAGGGGAAAAAAAAGCACTTAGAATACTTTACTTCCATTTTAAAGAGAGCACATATATATGTTTCAGACTACATATGCAAAAATGGAACAAAAGCTGTTCGGAGTAGACTTAAATCTAAAGGCTCTACTTGCAAAAACAAGCCTATCTAGGACACTGTAGAAAACATGCAAGTTGACATTCACTGTAACGTAAGCATTGTAATGCACACTATTTTTTAAAATATCATTTAGTGGTATCCTAGGATCACCAATAGAAAAATGTTAAGATAAAAACAACGCTATTCTGGCATTCATATTCATAGATACCAGGATCTAGCTATCCAAACCATCTTCTTATATTTCTGCAGTATCCTAAGCACTAGTGAATCATGCGCAAACTCTCTCCATTGAGACTAAGAGGAGTACAATAGAATCTCAAAAAAAGCCAAACAAAACTTGATGAGCATTGAGATCATACATCTCCTTCCTAAAACACCAGCTTTATGTACACATATTATTCAAGTCTTCAAAACAGGAATACATTAGAGTGGGACCTGAAAATCTTCACAATATTTATGGCTTAAGGTACTATTTTTATCTAAAATATTTTACAGATTTTTTAATACAAATTTATCATGTAAAGAATCCCAAACTAAACTCGGGATATTTCTACTCTTAATCCAAGAAGAAATCCATGCATGTACATTTTCCCTTCAAGTTAAATGTATTTTCCCTACAAGTTAAATGTATTTAAACAATGTAATTTTAAAAAATAATTTATTGAAATTATTGAATTTATTGAAACACTGAGAAATTAAAATATATGAAAAACTCTAAAATTGTAATAGAGAGTTCAATTTTTCCCTTAAGGATTTTTTTAACAAAGCTGCACACATTATTTCAGCCTCCTGATAAACAGGATATATTGTCACTACTACATTCCTTCTTCCTCCAGTTTACTGCACACTAATAACAGTTGAGTTGTATTGCTTACTCCATTTACTATTAGTAGTAGTAATAGTAATGCCAATGAAAACCATATGTTAATACAGTTTGCTTTGCTGCAATACCTCTAAAGAGATTCCAACTTTCTCTACTTTTGAATTTTCAGGTTAAAATGGATTTTTTTTTCTATAAGAACCTAAAAGTACACGAGCAGATTTATATTAAATACCATTAAAAGCATCACTATCAATCACAAATATTATGCTTTGAATTAAGAAAATGTGTAATACAAAGCACAACACACCTACCAAAAGTAAGAATTAGTGCTTTGAAAGGCTAATGACATAACAGCTTATGTATGAAACACAATAATAAGCAGCTGATGCATTTAGGTATGTTTTAATAATGCTGTCAAGTAAATTTTCACAGACTTCTGTCGATCTTCAAGCAGATGCTAATTGAGGTCCCCATCCTGCAAGCACTTACACACATGTATAACTTTAATCACAAGTTTACTCCCACTAAAGTCTGATTTTAATCACATGAGTAGTTACACACCAGGCTTAAGTGCTGGCAGGATCCTGCCAGAATCAGCAGTTACCAAGCAGTCTAAGCAGTCAAATTAGTGAGTTAAAAAAACAAAACAAAACAAAGCCATAAAATATCAAGCTAAAAAACATCTATAATACAAAGGAAGGTGACACAGTATTTCTACAAAAGGTCTATGTACTCATGGGAAAGGAGCAAAGAGGAAGCTCCCATAGTACTCACTCACTGGGAACAGCCCAAAGATTTGGAAATTTATAGTTTACTGCTCTTTGTTTGATTGGCATTGATTACAATTCATTTTAGTAGCAATATATTTACATCCAACACCATGGTATCAACATTCCAAAATATAAATCAATACACTGTGAATTCTGTATTTTACTCAGACCCTCAGGAAAGTAGCCAGGGGAACACCTCAATCAATACTTTGTCTTAACAGCTGTAGAAAAAGTCCTGAAACATACCAATCATATGCGCCCTCAATTTTAAACACCGAATAACATCAAAAGATTTAACAGTTTTTAAAGTTTAAAACTAACTACATCATTTAAAGCATATGGCTATTTTCTTTGCACATCCATGGCTGACATTTTGCTTTATGCATGAGTTTCCGTTCTGCTAACTTATGAAGCACTCTCTCAAAAATTCCCAAAAGACTTGGGACTGTTTCACAGTTGCATCCTCACACTGTAACAATTGAGATTCGAGTGTGTCCTGTTTTGGAGTAAATTTTCAAGTCCCTTCCCTCCAAGTGGACAAGAACAGTTTATTTAAAAAAAAAGTTGAAGGACCGTACATCTGCATCAGTATCAGCAGGTTTGAGAGTTGAAAGCTTATCAGCTACTGCTTCAGTAAGAACTTGGTCTTACTTTTGCAATCAAATGATTTAACTTTCAAATCAAGCAGGTGTACAGCATTTTCTTGACATTAAAAAAACAACAGCTTGTCAGGCTTCATCAGACCCTTTACAATAATTACTTCCACAGCCCACATTTTGTTTGATGGTTTAGATAATTAACTTCTTTACACATCAAAGTCCCATCATCCGTATGTTCTATTTCCTTTCTTCCGGACATTTAAAAAAAAAAAAAACCAAAAACCAATCATTCAAAAGCAGAAGTTTTCTCAAATCAATTTTCTTCAATAAGTACAGTTAACATGGAACTGAAAATCCTACTGTAATCTTCAATGGGTCAATGTACTGTATTTGTTTTAGCTCCAAACTGAACTGCAGCTGTTTGCCATATTTTACAAAATGAATTCAGATGTTCAGATTAGGTCACAGATTATTTCAACATGCTGTATTTTGATCATAAACTCTAGCAAGAAAATAACTTCTAATTAACACTATTTGGATTAGTAATTACAAATTCCTACCAAAATAGGTCCAGTTTTAACAAATTATTTTCCCACAATTTCCCACTAAATATTGCAATCAAATGTAAACTAAAATATACTTTAAAAGGTCTATCTAACCATTAATATACTTAATTAAAAGCATCTACTACAATTTCAATGTCTTGCACTTTAATAGAACAGCAGTTCCATTTGAATCACTGGAATGAGTTCTCAGTTCAGGGAAACAAATTCTAAGTAATTTCTACTCAAGTTTATTTCCTTCTCACTGAGGTAAGATACCTGGGCAGGCTTTGGTTTCATAAGCAATCCTTTATATCCATAACCTCCCTGAAATTACCAAGCAATACTAACTCATACTGATGTTTGTACAATCAGTAAGCAATCTGTGTAACTCACCTATTTAATCAAGATTGAGTTGAGAGATATGTAAAAATTGAAATTCCACTGCTCCTAAAACTTGAACTTAATATACAGGTTATACATTTAGCTAGTAACTGCAGAACACTAAAAGGTCAAGCTATTTCATATAATTCAGGAAATACATAAGAAGTCCTAAAAATATATTTCCTTTTTCTTTTCCATACAGTCAACAACTGTCTTTTGAAATATTACTCAAATAGTTTCACCAGAATGCCACATGAGGATCTAAGAGAAAGGCACATCCAAACAGTAACTCCAGAACAGTCCTCCAGTACATCTGTTCAGTAGTTGACCTAAATTCAATCAGGAAGGTTAAACACTAATATTGCTACAGCTTTCACTTTGCCAAAAAAAAAAGGATTCACAGATTCTATGTAATATCTCTGCCATATGCTAAATAAGGTGCAGAATTTAAAAAAAAAAAGGCAGGGTCCCTGCATAATTTTTATATTAATTAACACATTAACAGTAGAATTTACTGTTACGATGACTTAATTCAAACATACATCTAGTGTGGTTATTGCATCAGTCCTCTTTACTTGCCTTTCATAAATACATTTTGCATATAACCCGAAACCATGCAAAAAATTAAATACTGACATATTATCATTTATATAAACCCAAACAAAATAGGAAGGAAATAAAGGCCAAGATGACTATGAATTAACAAAAAATTAAAATTAATGCTTTTGTTTTCACATGCTTTTATTTCAGAGTAATTAGATGAACTAGTCTGTTACCACTGAGTATTTTACTGCATGCACGGCCTCACCAGCAGACAAGAGAGTATAAGTCTTTCTGGACTGGAGATGTACAAACTTAATTAACTACAGGAAATACAAATTTCTGTTAGCACACTTCTTTGGTCTTGTTTTTAAATCACAACTGTAAATCCTGTTGGACACATGCAAGACTGGCTTTCTCAAAATGCTCAAAATTATCAAAAGAAAGGAAAAAAAAATAAAGTTTAAAAGATTCAATAATCCATAATCAAATAGTGGAATACCATGTTGTTTTGCACATCACCCACTATCCCACTAGCATGGAATAACTCAAATTAAAACACTAAGTATTAAGTCTTTAAGTTCTCCCGAGCTGTTCAAGTATGCTGGAACTTGAAATACTATCAAGGGTCTCAGCACAATGCACAAATGACCTAGATTTTAAAACAAATGAATGATTCAAAGCATATAATGAAATTCCTTCAACATCCTCTAACCTGTTCCTGTAAAAAAAAAAAAAAATCAGCTTCTTGTGTAAATGCTTTTGCTTATAGGCAGTAAAATGAATAACTTCCATATTCCCTAAATGTGGCCTCTTAAAAGCCATGCAGATAAAGCAAAGGCTCAAACTTTCAAGGAACAGTCAGACCGAATCCAGGATTATAAGCAATCTGTGGGCAGGCAGTGACACATCTGCATCAGGTCTGCGCACAGTAATATTGTTCAAAGCTAGGGATGCAATCTCAGCTTGCTTTCATTTTTTTAATTAATTAACGAAGTATCACAAAGTGGAATGCATGCACTTTTCAGACTAAGGATAACTCATTACATCTGCTACTGCTGCTTCCATTTACTACCCAATAAACTAGATATTTAGGATAGTTTTATTTTAAAGTGAATACCAAAAAGAAATATTCATCTTACAGCTGTCAATGCACAGTCTAGGTTTCACTACTCAGACAAATTCACATTTCATCTTTAACCATGACACTCTTTCTTGGAAAGCACACATAAATACAAAGAATACAACTGACTGTCATTGCCCCCTTTACACTGACAAGGCAACTCAGTCATTCATTCCCCTTTAGAAGTTACAGAAGAAACGTGTATGTGTGATAACAAACAGCAAAACAAATTTTCAAACACATGTAGGCACAGATTTTGGTCCAAAGAATAAAATGCATCTTTAAAACTTATCCTGGAGATAAAATAATCCTTAATGTTCATTTTAACATCTCTTAAGAAGGTATCTTTGTGCATTAATTTTAACTAGACCTTAAATTAAAGCAGTAAGCAAGCACAACTCTCTCTCATTGACTTTGCAGTCTTTAACCAACTACAGAATGGTGTGGACCACTGAAGAAATATTAATACACAAATGTGACTATTTTTCTTGAGACTGAGAAACAATACAGCATAATCTTACATGAGAGGTATGCATCTGGAGATGTTTACAAGCACTAGTCTTGGTGTTTCTAACATCTAATCAGAGATGAGTTTAGATGAGATTAGGTGTCCTTTCGAAGAAGCGACTTATTAATTTTTAACCAGGAAAGGAGCGACAATAGGTATCACATCCATGACCACCTCCCTCTGAGTGGAAAATGCAGCACTTCTTGCACAACTCCATGCTACATTTGGTAGTTAATAGCTACCACAAATTAAGCACCAATGACTTTTTATTGCCTTCCTGAAAATGCCTGAACCAAACAGCATAAAGCCCAAACAACCTGCAACAGCAAAGTTTTCACACCTAACATCACAACTTCCAGAACCTGCCTCCTGAAACCATGAGCTTCTTTGGACTAGTAGTTGGGTTTTTTCAAAAATGCATTATTTTAGTAGTATTCTAAATATTCCACAGTTATTATTTAATAACTGTACCCACATGCAGTTTAGTAACCGTGACTTTATTGATGTAACTTCTGACAGCTTTCAGTAAAGCAAAGGCAAGGTGTGTTTGCAAGTCTTAGGATAAAAAAAGGCTTTGTCACTGGGAACGTACATACTTGACTCCAGCATGCAAAGATGAACTCATCCCAAACTGTAACATACTCTTTACTTTTGCTTTTTCTGAAGAGCCAGTTATACCTGGATACCAGAGATGTCTGGTTAGTCCTGCCAGTATGCTTTACTGATTATCTGCCAACAGCAAATCCATTAGTCATCATGGTTCCTCTCTAACTTCGGTTCCATCTAAAGTAACTTAAAATTTGAAGTTTCACTAATATAGCTCTTTGCCCCATTGTTGTCCTCAAGTTAGGGCATCAATGTATGTATCGAAAATTCTTAATCAATTTTCTCCATTTTTTATTGTTGATTTGTTCCTCTCCTTTCCAAAATCCCCGTTTGCCATTGCAAGCCTCGACTTTCCAGAGCAGAAAGTGTCCAGTTCCATTGTTGCTTATTTGCAACACAAGAAAAACTGCAAAAGACACAGCCATGATTTCAATACCAATCATGAAAATTAGTTCTTAAAAAGTAGGTATAACAGTAAATCGGTAACAATGAGGACACCAACTCCAATCACAGAATCTTACGGGTTGGAAGGAACCTCAAAAGATCATCTATTACAAACCCCCTGCCAGAGCAGGACTACCTTGAGTAGGTCACATAGGAACTTGTCCAGGTGTGTTTGGAATGTCTCCAGAGAAGGAGACTCAACAGCCCATCAGGGCAGCCTGTTCTAGTGCTCTGTCTCCCTCACAGTGAAGAAGTTTTTCCTTAGGTTTCTTTGGAACCTCTTATGTTCCAGCTTGTACCCATTGCCCCTTGTCCTGTCAATGGACTTCGTTGAGAACAGCCTGGCTCCATCCTCCTGACACACATCCTTTACATATTTATAAATGTTAATGAGATCACCCCTCAAGTCTCCTCCAAGCTAAAGATCTCCAGCTCTCTCAGCCTTTCATCATAAGGGAGATGCTCCATCATCTTTGTGTCCCTGCACTGAGCTCTCTCCAGCAGTTCCCTGTCCTTCTCGAACTGAGGGGCCCAGAACTGGACACAATATTCCAGTCTCATGAGGGTAGAGTAGAAGGGAAGGAGAACTTCTCTCAAGCTACTGCCCACCCACCTTCTAATACACCCCAGAATGCCATTGGCCTTCTTGGCCACGAGGGCACTTTGCTGGCTCATGCTCATCCTCTTGTGCATCAAGACCCCCAGGTCCCTTTCCTCTACACTACTAACAGTTCACTCCCCAGCCTGTACTGGTACATGGGGTTATTCTTTCCCAGACGCAAGACTATACACTTGCCCTTTTGGAATTTCATTAGATTTCTCCCTGCTCACTCTCCACCCTGTCCAGGTCTCATAGAATGGCAGCACAGCCTTCTGGGGTGTCAGCCACTCCCCCCAGTTTAGTATCACTGACAGCACACTCTGTTCTCAGAGATCTTGCTGTCAAAGATGATATCCAATAGGTTTCTGCTAAAAGGCATTCTTGTTTACTTGAAGATAAACACTTTTCTGCACTACTTAGGCACATGATTTTCAAAAGCACTTAACAATGTAGAGTTGTATTGATAATTCCTATGATTTGCCTGTGATAAGGTAGCAAGAGTTAGGCCAATACCTAGGTGTTTCAAGTCACTTCTTTCATACAAGGTCTTGGCCTCTTTTTATCATTCTCTAACAGTTTAAGCAGCTGCGTGGATTAGAAACTTCGCAAATGACTTTGTGAATGTTGATTGTAATCAAACATAATACTTCAAACGTATGCAAAACACAGGGGTAAAGAAAAGTCAAAGATTATTTATACACAATAATTTATTCTTCATTAACTTGCAAATGAACACTTAGTAAGACTGCTTCAAATGAATGATTCCCTGTAGCAGTACGAATGCCAAGTATCTGCAACACAGATTAGAGATGTAATCAATATTATTTCAGTATCTTTGACATGCAGTTTTCTGATCGGCTCCAGACAGGCTCATAACTGAGACCCTGCTGCCTGATTCCATGAGAACACAAGCCTAACTAGTTTCTTTTTCTTTAGATACTTTGTACATCTACACATTAAAGTATTTCACAATTAGAACAGGCGCATCAACTCAATTAGTTTCTATGGTATAATTACACTGCTTGGGTTTGGCCTCATGCCTTAAAACACCCTTGCAATGATGACCTGGAAAGCCACTGTCTAGCAAGTCTCATTGCTTGAGGGCATGACAAGAGAACAGCAATAACAACGGGAACAATCTTCAGTGTCGCTCTAGACTATTACATATAAGTAATTCTTAAAACACTTGTAGCTTACTAAATCACAGCTTGCTTATGCTGACAAGTTACTAATTGACTAATCAAATTTCAGACAGCTCCACTCTGTGTTACTCAGAATTGAGCCCATGAGAGCAATTCAGTTGCTTATGACAGTAAGAGGCTTAGCAAATAATCGAAAGGCTACTGGATCCTTTTAAACCTTAAGCAATGTTTCCAAACCCATATATTTGAAAAAGCACAAATAAAATGCCAGTGAAGTATAGAAGGATTTCTTGTTTACTCATCAGAGACAGCACTTGAAGGGGTTTTTTTCTTTCATTTTTAGTTTGTTCTGGATAGACCTTAAGCTCTTCTTCAGAATCATCACAGCTAATTTTTTTTTTTTTAATCTAAGTGAAAACTAACATTTTTCACACTTTCAAAGACTCACATACATGAGGCCTTCAGAAAGCCATAAATACTCTCACCGTTGGAAATTCGACTTTTAACATCAGCATTCCCACCTATACAGCAACAATGCTCCCAACAGAGGAACCAAAATAAAATAAAATCTAATTTACGTAGCAGTAAAGTGCAAACACAAGTCTGTGCAAAGTCCATCACAGTTAACAGAAAGAATGACACTGCCTTCCATGTCACTTGGGATCTGGCCAACAATGAAGAAAGATATGCAAAAAGGGAGAAAGGGAGGGTGCGCTGCACCCTACCAACTAAGTTAGCACTGCCTAGAGTGCAGTGCCTTAAGCCAAAGGGGAAGAGAGGCCTGTACCAAGAAAGAACGATGTGGGAGTTAGATCAAAGACTTCAAAAGAAAATTAAGCATATCACCAACACCACTGCAAACCTTGAAACAGATTCACTCTTAGGAAATCAAATGTCTCACAATAAATCACTAATACTAATGCTGTACAGCAAACTTGATTGTCCGCAATGTCAGGTTCTTGCCTCCCCTTCACACACAGTGTAATAAATATTTTGCATGTATATTGTCCTTTGAATTCAGAGACAGCAAAGCATTCATTTGTGTAATTTCTAGGAATGTATAAGCAATCGACCTGTACGCAAGATGTATAAAAATACAGTTGGTAAGTGGCAAAACCACTTAAAGCCTACAGAGAAGTATTATCTGGCTTAGCTGTTATTTTTATCATTTACTATTATAAGGAGTAATAATCTGTGTAAGTACTAATGATTTATATAAAGAATATTGCCCGGTTCCTATCAATAAACCACCACACCTGTCTGCACAAAAGAAATGAAATCCACTTCCTCGGGAGAAACAAACTACTGACATTTCACAGCGTGAAACCGACAAGAAGAAATCAATCACACTCAGCAGCGCATGGCATACTGCAGGCCAAAGCCTGGCCTCCCGTCATATAATTTTAAGCCTACCATAAAAGAAAAATAATCTAAAAAACACCCTCAAGACTGGTTGCAGGGCAACAAAACGAACAGGGCAGGGTCAAATGTGCGTAAACATCACCACAGACCCGTAAGACAAACCGACGCACGACCGAAACGTGGGAAAAGCCGCTCGCCGCGACCTCCCAGCAGCGGGCAGCCGCAGGGCAGCGCCTGCAGCCGAAACGGGACGGGTAGGAGGCTGCGGCGCCGAGGGCGAGCTGGCTGCCGGGGTAGCCGGCAGCATCGCCGCTTGGTTCGAAGGCAGGGCCGCCTCTCGGCATCTTGGCTTCGATGCCACAGCAGGGTGCCTTTATGGAGGAGGAGCTCGCCCCTGGGTACAGCGCGACCTCCGGAACGCAAGACCGCCANCCGCGGGGATGGATGGATGGATGGATGGATGGAGGAGGAGGAGGAGGCTGAGATGTGCAGGGGAGGGAAGGAGGGAGGGAGGGAGGAAGGAAGGAAGAAGGGTAGGAACAGCCTGACTCGGTGGTGCCCGGTTCCCCCCCCACCCCCGTGTGCGGCTATCCCAAGGGGGAAAGCAAAGGGTCGGAACTGAACCTCGTCCCTTCCCCTCCACACGCTGACCGTGGCAAGAAACGAACGGGATGACAAACGGCAACCTCGCTCTGCCCCTCACCCCCCTCCCGCCGCCGCCGCCACAGCAGCTGCGGCTCCGGCGCTGAGACGCACACGCTGCGGGGGGGGGGGGGGGGGGGGCAAAATGGCGCCGCCCGCGGCGGGGAGGAGCCGGTTCCGCCACACAGCGACCGCGGCGCGCCGCCGCCTCCATCTGCTGTGTGGCAGCCGCGGCCTCCCAGGGCGAGGGGTGGAGCCCGGCCGGTGCAGGCCGTTGCTTCCTGTCCGTCGGCGCTCTCGTCAGCTCGGCGCTGCCCCGCTCTCGCTGGCGCGCCGCCCGCCCGCAGGTGCTGCCTGGCAGCTGAGGGGAGGGCGCGGGCGGCCGTGCCCCCTCAGAGCGGGGCGACGCTGGAGGGTGGCCGTGCGAGGCTTGAAGGCTGCTCCAAGTGCTAAAACGCGGGAAGAGACAGGGAGAGGAGGCTGGATCCCCTGTAGCAGGGGAGATGAGTGCATTTACACAGGTCTCTGGCCTCAGCCCAAGTATCAGCGCACCCTCATCCCTGCAGCTGCAGCTCGAAGAGGTGTTTGAAAATAGTACAGCGTCTTCTTATCGCTGTGTAAAATAGCTGTCTGCATACGTTTTTGCCCGTAGAAATACCACTGGATCCTTACTACAATGTAGCAAGCCATATCACTTCCAACTATACCATTAACAGTTCAAAGCTGCTCCAGGAGAGGTTTAGACTGGACATTGTGAAGCATTTCTGTCCTGAGAGAGTGGTCAAACAGTGGAACGGGCTTCCTAGAGAGGTGATCAGTGCCCCAAGCCCATTAGTGTTTGAAACGTTTGGACAATGCCCTTAGCAACACGCTTTAACTTTTGGTCTGCCCTAATCGCTCAGGCAGCTGGACTAAATGATCATTGAAGGTCCTTTGCAATCAAAATAGTTTATTCTATATTGCACTAGTTAAATGTATCAGGGTGGTTATAAAAGGAAGGTCTATGATTCCTNGGGGGGGGGCAAAATGGCGCCGCCCGCGGCGGGGAGGAGCCGGTTCCGCCACACAGCGACCGCGGCGCGCCGCCGCCTCCATCTGCTGTGTGGCAGCCGCGGCCTCCCAGGGCGAGGGGTGGAGCCCGGCCGGTGCAGGCCGTTGCTTCCTGTCCGTCGGCGCTCTCGTCAGCTCGGCGCTGCCCCGCTCTCGCTGGCGCGCCGCCCGCCCGCAGGTGCTGCCTGGCAGCTGAGGGGAGGGCGCGGGCGGCCGTGCCCCCTCAGAGCGGGGCGACGCTGGAGGGTGGCCGTGCGAGGCTTGAAGGCTGCTCCAAGTGCTAAAACGCGGGAAGAGACAGGGAGAGGAGGCTGGATCCCCTGTAGCAGGGGAGATGAGTGCATTTACACAGGTCTCTGGCCTCAGCCCAAGTATCAGCGCACCCTCATCCCTGCAGCTGCAGCTCGAAGAGGTGTTTGAAAATAGTACAGCGTCTTCTTATCGCTGTGTAAAATAGCTGTCTGCATACGTTTTTGCCCGTAGAAATACCACTGGATCCTTACTACAATGTAGCAAGCCATATCACTTCCAACTATACCATTAACAGTTCAAAGCTGCTCCAGGAGAGGTTTAGACTGGACATTGTGAAGCATTTCTGTCCTGAGAGAGTGGTCAAACAGTGGAACGGGCTTCCTAGAGAGGTGATCAGTGCCCCAAGCCCATTAGTGTTTGAAACGTTTGGACAATGCCCTTAGCAACACGCTTTAACTTTTGGTCTGCCCTGAATCGCTCAGGCAGCTGGACTAAATGATCATTGAAGGTCCTTTGCAATCAAAATAGTTTATTCTATATTGCACTAGTTAAATGTATCAGGGTGGTTATAAAAGGAAGGTCTATGATTCCTGACAGTGGTGGCTTTCTTCTTCCTGTGTCCTGTCAGCTCAACAGGTTGATAGGAAGGACATGCTGGAGCGTTTAACCTACCTTTCTTTTCTTCTTTAAAACCTTTCCTTTCTTCTTTCAACTTTTTCTTTCTTCGACTTCCCCAAACTGTAGGTTTTTGTGAGTTCAATTTGGTCATTCCGCTCAACTGCAAGTACACATGCAGGTTTGTTAGGAGACAGGTTGATTTGTACCAGTGTATAAACTGAAATTAATAAATGTGAGGTAAGTAGAGTAACGGTGCTTTCTTCACCACCAAAAATCTTGCTTGAGGGTTTGTAGGGTATATAACTTCCAAAATTACGACTTTTTGCTTTGCCCTTCTCAGTCCATCTTTATTTCAAATTCCTGCCTGCCCACTAAACAGGATCCATATTATTTCTATGAGAATTCATTCTAAGAAACTGACACCTTAGAGACTATGCAATTTTAAGTACATCCTGGCATTTTACTTGTCTTTAAGGGATACAAAAAGGAGGAAGCACTGGCAACCACTGCAATGATCTTAACACTCTAGGGGCCATCTGAATGCCAGCTTACTAGAAAATCATCTTATTTTCTGCCTTTTTTTCCCCCTTAGCTTCCTTCTGCTACCCTGCTACACTTATGTGGGGATTTTGGCTAGCATTCACTCCCCATACTTCTTCCTACTTCATATAAACACCCTATCAGTCCCCTCTGCATTGCTTCCTTCTCATTCCTACCTCCTACATCAGCTTCAGACAGAGTGATTCTGCTGCTTGCTGCTGAGTGCTGCCAGCCTCTTTCCTTCTGCTGTTGCTTACGGTTATGAAGGTAAAGCCAATACCAGCCCAAATGCTGGCAGCAATAGGGCAAAACAGCACGCAGCTAAGATAATATCCTAGAAAATAAGTGACCTTGGGTTGCTGATTCTTGCATCTACAGCAAAGTCTAGTTATTGCTGTGAGGAGGATGCCCTGAACTATTTCTTCCTGTTATACATTGTAAGCCACCTTGGCAACCTCAGCCAAAGCGCAGTTACCGATAAGCATTTTCCTGGCCAAAAGGAGAATCAAAGCATTCTGTCACATTATGAAAGATACTGCAGTCTACCCCAAGGCAACTCAAGTTTTTAGCTAAATTCCATGATTTGTCAAAACCTTACATTAAAATGAGGAAGGCAAGGCAGCATACTGCTGACATTTCTTTCATATGTACCACTCATATCTTTACATATATCAGAATTGATAGAGCAGACTAATATAAAAACATAGAAAATTGAGACATGCCAATTGTGTGTGTAATTTTAATAAGGGAAATACTGGGATATTACAGTTAAGCATGTCCAGTGTTAACTACATAGCTTCCAGGGGCTTGGATTGAATAATGTGACTTGATGAGATGCCTGAAAACCCACTGGCAGAACATCTTATGACAAATTTTGTTGTTATGCAAAACCTTTTTGCTCATAGTGAGAGGTTACCAGTTGAGAAGCGGTTGAAGTTACTGCCCAGTCGCGAACTGGGCAGATGAAAGACCATTCCCACTGTTGCAATTTCTATAGGTGATAACTTCTGGCACAGCAAGACAGATACCTACTGGCTACAAAGTCTTAAATTGATAATTTTTTAAAAAAAAAATTCTAGGAGACAGAAAATTTACTGTATCTTTGTGTAGCTGGTAACAGTGCAGTGGCTGCTCCCTGCAAAATTATTTTCCCTTTTCAGGTCAACTTTCAGATCATAAGGTCATTATAAACTGTCTCAGCACTTTTACAAACTGGAATCTTCTCAAACCATAATGCTTACAGAGTTTCACTTTGAATAGGCCAGATTTTCTCTGTCATTTGTTTTCACTTTTTATTTCTTTACATAACATAAAAAGTCAGAAAGAGATTTTATTTTCCCCTACATAGCATGTAATTTACATCAATCATCTCAGGAGATCAGTACCACTGGGGTGTCATTTAAATACAATGAATATAAAGTAATGAAGCTTTTTCTGGAGTGGATGGCCACAATTCTCGGAGAAAGAGAGAGAGTTTCTAAAGCATGTGGAGAAAACACAACGGGAGACTGAGTGAATTCATCACACCACAAAAATGTCTCCATCCTGTCGACAAAGTCATTAAAGGAAAATTAACCATTGTTACTCTAGATGCTTGCATTCCTTTGGCATAATAACCTCAGTATAGAAGCATGTGTGCAAAGAGAATTTGCACACACAAGAGAAAAAAAAAAAAAAAAGGATTAAAAAAAACCCAAAAAACAAACCAGTATCCAGATTATGTAATGAAAGAAATCCTCCATGCTCCAAAGAAGAGATGGAGCCTCTGCAGAAGCCACAACTAATAAGGAACCATATGCAGTGGTACAGGGTGGTTTCTTTTCCTCCTGCCAATCAGTCAAAGTAAATGCCAACACGGTATTTGTGTGTTATTCTTTTCAGATAACCCACAAATAATGTTCTCCTTTAATTACGTGAATGTTTCTACCCTTTGCTGATCCATAGCCATCCTGAGTTTTAAGATCCCTTATTGAGATTTCCCCAGTACCGTTTCCCTTTTCATACTCATTTACTTCCATTTTTTTTTCTTGTCTCCATTAAAGCAATCGGTGAGGAATGCTTTAATGGAGACCAAAAAAAAATATTACTGAAAGTAAATGTCTCTTTCTATGGGGACATTCCAAAGCCACCTGTATGAGTTCCTGTTTGACCTATTCTAGGTGATCTTGCTCTGGCAGGGGGGGTTGGACTAGATGATCTTTCGAGGTCCCTTCCAACACTTAAGATTCTGTGATTCTGTGTGAATGCAAGGATTAGAAAGGTTTGCTGTGTTCAGTTTTATTTAATTGTTTGGCAAAGAATTTCCCAATAAGAGAAGGTGTCGCATACAGTAGATCATAGCATATACCATTTTCAGAGAATAGATTGTACTTTGGTGGATCTCCCTCAAAAATAACATTTTAAACCAAACCACCTTGCAGCCTCTGGGGAAAAAAAAAAAAGATATATTTGAAAGCTGCACCAGAAATCTCTCCCTTTATTATAAATTATTCAGTGGTATGGCAAAGTCATGTTTGCCATACTAATTTGTAACTATGTAATTAAAATAGAAACGTGCAAATTAAATTATCGCCTTTATTGTCAAAACCATATGGGAATGTAATACATAGAAATACATAGTTTATGCTCAGTAATTTTTAATACAAAGGCACTATGTTGATTTAAGCAAGTACCGAAAGGGAAATCTGTCCTTTATTTATTTTGAGCAACAGCTCAAAAATGAACAGTGAGCTACTGAGGAAATGCATGCCAGCAAACACCAAATCATACCTGTTAATTACAACAAATATGCTCGCAGACAACAGCAAGCATGCTACTTATCCATCATTTACAGCCACTGAAGTGTAGGGAAGTGAGTTGTTTTGCTGGCAAGTGTCCCAATTAATTGGGCGTGCTATTTGTTAGGGTGCTGATTAAAGTGTACTCTGCCATATAATAGTCAAGTACAAAGTTGCCAGCACTTATTCAATCCTGGCTCATATGGATGAAAGCCGGCGAGTAGACTAGCACAATTTGAAAATAATGATGTATTCTGTGCCAAAATGGATTTGAGGCAATTCCAATGCCCGGAAATTACAGACCTGGAGAAACAGAATTAGGCAGCACCGTGGTCTTGAAGGTAGAAATTTATGTTGCGTAATCCAGTTGTGACCAAGACCTTCAAACTGTAATAGTTATTTTTCATATGTATTAACAGTCCTTTTGGAAGCCAACACCATAGGCACATCCTTAAGTAAGCAGCATACAAATGAAATAGAAAATATGATAAAAGCAGAGTTTTGTTCCTGAGTGATCAGAGTCAATTCCTAGATACCAACTTCGCCATGGTCTCTCCAGTCAACTGGGACTATAGCTTAAATAATGGTAGCTTGTTGTATGCAGTTCAAAACCATAGCTCTGCAAATGAGGCTGGGAGTTTCCACATAGAGTCAAGAAAACTTAAACTAGTAATTGTAATTATTATCTGAAGTAATGCTTGAGATTTGATCTCTACCAAGATAACCACCGGAGCAAACTAAATCTGGATTTGTACCAGTAAATAATTTCTTGGTTTTGGATCATGCTTAACTTTACCTTGTTAGTACTGATGCAAGACCTGGATAGAAGGCCCAACTGGCCATGATTATTAATGGACTTACAAATCTGCACATGCTTTTTGTTCCTACCTACATCCTACAATGGTCACAATATTTTGGTGACATCTTTCATTGTGCCTCTGTAGCCAGAGATGTTCAAGCATGACCTCTGTGATTAGAGAGCTCCGGCTAAAGCTATAACAACAGAAATTAAGTCGTGGTGCAGAGTCTTTCTTACAAAGCTGACTGTACCCAGAAACTTCGCAGCTCTGAAAAGAAAACCCTGACAGTATGCTAAATATTCTGGTCACTGAAAAATGAGAGCTTACTGCAAAGACAAAGCTCCAGTTCTTCCAAGCAAGGGAAAGAGCCAACATGAGTAGCCAGAGACTTCTCTGGCTGGGAAGCAGGTAGCAGCTTGAGCTAAACATTGTCCATATGGATTGCAGGGAGCTCATTGAAGCAAAACAACCTCACGACACACTAATCACCTACATAATCACACCTGCCCATTACTCTTGCTCTCCTGCCTGCCACTGTTTAACTGAAACCATCTTACTGCACAAAATGTGCAACCAAAGTAGCTTAACCCTGGTTGAATCAAAAGCACAGTGGTCACTCTAATGGCAGTATATATTCTGGCAACTATGGTTTCAGGAGCAAGTTTCAATTTCAGGTGTAGTCGGTCACCTAAAATTAGGTGTCTACATGTGGGCTGTGTTTAGGTTCCAATTATAGTCAATGGAAACCCAGTCAACATGGTCAGTGCAGGCAAGAGACTGATTCACATTATCCAAAAGGCGGCATCTATGTGTAGTCACTAGACTTGCTCTCTAGAAGCTACTGGCTGCACTAACTAGGGCTGAGTTTAGTTATATACATCAAATACTCAGGGCTGTGTTGTCTGGCTTTCATCTGCTTTTCCAAAGAGTAAAGGGCCTCACGTAGGTCCTGATGTTAGGTGCTAGCCTCATGGCAATTTCTTATGTAGCCTAAGGCATCTGTAATGGCACTACAGACTTAATTTTAGGCAAATGAATTGAGCCTTAGATCACTATTGAGTATAACAAGAGCTTAAACAGCTAGTTTAAATGTAAACATTTACATTGCAGACAACCAAATTTAGATGTCTGAATCTGGAACTCAGCTCTCCTCTGGCTGTCATTTGTCCAAGGAAAATAACATGTATATATAGTTATTGTTTACTTACATTAGATATACAAATTGGAGTATTATGTTGCTTGAAGAAAATTTGCAGGTTTCTACATCCTTTGTATCCTTAACACAATTGCATCTGGGGTCATTTTGCCATGGAGAGCAGGTGGGATCCTCAGGTTAACCGTTTCCTAATGACTTCTTTAGGTCATTATGGACTCCTGTCATAAGCCTTTGAAAGATAAGTGAGAATTAGTCAGAACACTGAACTTTCATATGCAGTGGAAATATAAGCAGAGGACATTAATTCTTTCTATATTGCATATTAATATAATGAAAGTTTCCAGAATCAGTCCATTCATAACAGTAATTTCTTGAAATACAGGAATAGTGCCAGGAATTTACATCAAATGACTCTTGGACTGGAGAATAAATAACATCAGACACATATTGCTAAGGATTTAATTTCCTCAGTGTTCAGAAACAGATTCATGTTATTTGACTGTACAGAGCAGGTAGAATGCTGAGTTTATGGTTCCCCAAAACTTTTTATCCCTTAGTATGGGTGCCCAGTGGTGATAATCTTTGTACATTAGATACGAGATACAAATGTATCAGAGAAGCCTTTTTTTTTTCCCCTCTGAATAAATGTTTAAATATTTAGGGCCAAATTCCATTGCTAAACATATGAACACAGCTGTCTTTGAGTTCATTGGAGTTGTGCATGTGTATCTAAGAGCAGAACTTGGCCCTTAATGTTTCAGATTTTAGCACTAAGCCTCCAATGTAAAATAACGTGTGATGTGTAATCCACAGGAAAGGAACAGGAACTAGTTTTAAAGGAAAGGTACAATTACATGTTTCTGTCTTTCTTTTGAGTAAGAGGCACTGCCTTCAGTAGAGCTCCTGAAGATATTCTTAGTCTTCTTGAGACAGTTTTTGTTTTGTATAAGGTGCTTCTCTGGCAGCTTTGGTCATTTCTGTAGCTGGAAAACAGAATAGGATACTTTTTTTATTTCTTTGCCACTTCTCTCCAATTTCCATTCTGCCAGTTTTGACTTAGCATCATGATGGAAAATACAGAAGCATTTTTAAATACTCTGAGATGAATGAATTAGAGACTTTTTTAACTATGCGAAAGTTAAGATGTTGAGTTTAAACTATAGGCAGTGTATTTAGATCAGCCAAAGGACACGTCCAATTCAATGAATCAGTATTACAACTACAATCAACTAGTGCGGGTTTACTGGGAATTGATAGAGAGTGCCAGTACAGAACTCTTGAATCTGAGGAGATTCTTTCCCTCTGTTGTAAAGCATTTGTAAAGTATCTAGATGCTTGAGCATATATTTTATTTATAAAATTCACATTCTCTCAGCAACCAGGTCTAGGGGAAGGTGTCCCTGCCCATAGCAGGGAAGTGGGGACTAGATGATCTTTAATGTTGCTTTCAACCCAAACCATTCTGTGAGGTACCTAAGATCCAGGGCCAGTAGAAACAAAGGATGACTGCATGGTACTCATACAATATTGTGCGAATGCCATAGGACATGCTGTCTAATAGAAACCTGTACCAATGCCAAAAAAGAAAAAAAGAGAGAGACAATGAAAAAAACCCAACAAAAACAACAATATAAAACAAACAAACAAAGCAACAAAAACCCCGAGATTGACCACTCTGAAATTTCTCCAGGGTTTCAAAATTCCTCAACATTTACTTTCTCCCATCTAATATAGCTCTGAATTTTATCGTTATCAAAAAGTATTCTGACTGTTATCAACACTGCAAGCATACTGAATAGTTCATATATTTTCGTGGGTTTTGTGGAAGTCAGGTTCTTTTTGGGGATTAAAGTTTTTTGAGGGATGGAAGGCTTTCAAAAGATTTTTATTATTAGATTCTTTTTTCTGTGGTAAGATGCTAATGGCATCCAGCAAGTGAGAAAGGTCTTGCACAGTTTTAAAGTTTTGCAGATGCAAATATGAGAGTGAGCTGCTAACTTCCTTTGGTCTTTTTTAAACCCTGCATAGATACATAAACAGATAGACAGATTAAACATTAAGTATTTTTAAAATGTTGTTCCATTTATGTCCAAAATGGTATTTTATGGCCTTCATTGCAAAGGTCAACTGGACAAAATACAAACCATACAAAATAATATCTTCTTTCATCAATTTGAAAATAACTACTGCTTTAGTTTCCTTCTTCATATGCTAGCTTATTCTTTGTGCAATTGCAAAAATAAATACCATCGTGAAAGAAATCCATTTCTTTCATGATGCTTTCATGGAGCTGGTCAATTATTAATAAATCTCTAAGAAGTAGAGATACTCAATCCAGTCTGGTCTGGCAAAATAGTTTCTTAGACTTTTTTGTGGAAGAGCACGAAGAACACATGGTTCAGGATTTGGCTTTATGTATTATGTCATCAACTTCACGTGATGACAATATTGATCATTTCCTTATAGCACAGGTAATTTCTTCCACTAACTGTTCTATGAAAGTCAACTTTTCTTTAAATTGGTCTGCATGATCTTAAAAATTATCTGGTTTGACAAATGCCTTTCAACCTTGAGTCCTGTATTTATGTAGATGATAAGTGACAAAGTGATAAAAATCCTGTTCAGCATCTGACATCCTGCAAGTGAACATCAGCATAGAAAGTCACGGTCCATGTGGACACTGCAGACTTTGCACTATCTCAGGTTTATTACTGTGTTGTACCTTTTATATCATCAGTGTTTTAGTAGCTACGCACCTACTCCAGACAAACGATGTGTTTTTGATAGCTGGTGTCAAAATGTCCGCCCACTTCCCTCATATCTTGCAGTAGCATTCAAAACAGTTGCTCTTTCAGTAACAACAAAGTCAATTGAGTTCAACACCTATTGTAACAAAATCTTCTATACACTCCAAGGTGAATCCCATAGAGGGAAGTTGTCCCATGAGCACTCAACAGGCATGATTTGCTACAGTAAGAAATGAACTTACCTGACCTTGTCCACACAAATGAGCAACCCACTTCTACTGCTACTTAAGCGGATCTGAGAGTGGAAAACTATATGTGACACCTCTTGTCAGAAACAGATCATTTTTCTAGAGAAGGCAGTGCCCAAGTGACATTACATAGCTTATGTGTTGAAGTGCAGCGGGGAGAGTTAAGGACATGGGGTCATCACTCAGAAAGGCACTTACTTTTTTTAAATTCAGAATACTTTCATAGGTAGAACAATATTTACTAAGGGTTGTGTTGACAATTTCCTGTATGATAGTAAAAAAAAATAAGCATGCATATTGCATGCAGCTATTAAATTAGGTAGTCATAAGAGATAATAACAGCCCAGTTCTTCTCTCACACCAGTATATATCAAGATGGGTACCACTGAAAGCCACTGAGTTATTTGTGTGTGAAAACAACTAATATTTCTGAAAATATTATAATAATATTATAATGGCACTTACTAAAGTATATAATACTTTATATAATATAAAGGCACTTAACTAAATTTTCCTGATTGCCTGCAATGGTTATGTCTCTATTGGATCCAGAGCATAAAATGGGGAGAGGAAGGGGAGCAAGAAAGGAGTGTAATGACTGAATAGATTGGACAGCCAGGAGAAGAAAAATGCCTGTCCCATTCTCATTTACTCTGAGATACAGAGCAAACAGCTTTCAGACTTACTAAACATTTTGAACATACTAAGAGCTTTCTGTTTATTTCAGACATGTAAAATGTCGTAGCTTGCCAGTAAATACAGCTAGGCATGCCAGTGCATGCATGAAGATAACATATTAGTTACAAGAATTATAATTGTCCTGTCATTATCTTCCCTTTCTTTCCTGAATCGGAGTGAATGTGCCATAATATAGCAAGAATTTTAAGATAAGTAATGTCAGAAGTGGCCTTTTTTTTTTCCAAGCTGCCAACTGTCTATTTTAGACATAACATCGCCCTTCACTGTAGCCTTCCACATAAAAGCAACAGGAACAGTAATGTCTCTAAGCAAGCATGAATGATTGGCTTGCAGATTCTTTACCAAAAAGGGAGTTTATTTACTTCACACAGGTCATAAATTTCCTTAGAAAAACTATCAGTGGTGATCTACATGTGGTGTTTAGTAAACAGAGCTTTCTTCTGATTCCCTCAGTCCATGTTCTTCAATTGTCAAAAGCAGTGGAAGATGGTTTTCATATGCATAAAAATTCTAGTTCTTTAAAGTGGAGAGAAAATGAAGAACTGAAAGAATTTACAGATTCTTCAACAAGACAAGTATTTAGTCATGGAAATGTGAAAGGATAAAGGATAAGGAGAGTAACCCAAAGTAGCAAGTTACCTAAAGGCTAGCCTCTACTTCTCTTAGATGAAGCAGCACCTTATTCCATGAAGGCTCCCATTGAAATCAGTGGAACTGGAGACAGAATGAGGCTTTTCGTTCTTTCTTTCTTAGCGGGGGGGGGTGGGTAGGATAAAAGTGAGATCTGCCTTTACATGTAACAGGCTTTTTATCTGCTCAAATATCATGCTAACCTCAGGTGCCAGGCACAGTATGTTTGAAAGCATTCCAAAGATGGGAAGAATTGCTCTATCTTCTCCACTACAAAGGAAAGACTGGTAGTAATGAGTGCTGCTGTGGTCTTCCAAGCAAGGCTTTGCATCTGCTTTGCCCTCTCTGAGGGCCTCTTACTTGTTCCTCCTGGACACTTCCAGGTTGTCTTTCTTCTTATGCTTAAATTAGGAAAACATTTTAATTACTCTCTTCACAATGAGTTTTTGCCATGGAAGGACAGAAAGATTTCTCCCTTGCTTTTCAACGTGGATGCATTTAGTAAATGACCTAAAATATTAATAAGATAAACTAGTATAACAGGTTTTGATATTACATGACATAAGCTGTTAATATTGTAATATTCCTGTTACCCCAAGGTCACAGAATCTTACTCATCTTTGAATGTCTAGTGTTAATGGTGAAAATTTTAATGACTCATGTTCCTTCTAGGGCCTGACCAGCATTTGAAACAAATAGTTTAAAACTTACAATACCTAACATAACTGAATTATGAAGTGCATTATTAAAGAAATGGCCAGAATTTGTACATGACTATTTTTTCTCTTCTATCATTTCAAAACAGACTATTTAAAAAAAAAAAAAAAAACAAAACAACCAAAAACCTGACTTCAGAGCTGAGAGTATAAGCCAGATTTCAGCCTGTAAGGAATTTTTATGGTTGAATTATAGGCTTCTAAAAGACACAATTTAAAACTGAACTGCTGACAGTCATTCTGATCGTATTTTATAAGCTACTATTAACTAGGATGAGACCTTAAAGGAGGAATAGATCCCATATCTATCTGCTGACTCTAGAGTTTCTTATCCTTTCCTCTAAAACAGTGCAGCCTACTGTCAAGGAGAATATTGGTCAGACTAGACTGTCTACAGATCCAATCCAGTCTAGCAAGCCCAGTGCTGCTGTGGAGGCTTTGCAAAATTCAGCTGCCAACTACTCCATCTCTACTGAGCACGCGCAAGAGAAACCTCAACAATTTTCAGCAGCTTTTAACTCGGCCAAGTTCGGGTGGATCCTTTTGGTCAAGAGCAACAAAATGAACTTATCTGATTTTTTTCTCCTTATTCCTCTCCTACTTAGTAAAACTTACCCTCCCCAGATCTGAAATAAATACTGGGGTGATTCTAAGAAATTTTAAACTGTTGTGAAACAATGTGTTTTCTCTTAGTGCCGATCTTAGAAGCAGCACAAATATTTCTGCTGGAAGTTTCCAAAAAATTCAGCTTGAGGCAGACTCAGGATTGAAAAGCTGATCCTGAATAGTTAAAAATTGGCAACGTTATGTGAGTGAAAACAAGATTTTATACTCAGAAGTGGTAGACAAGTTTAACTGCAGATACTGCTGGCAGCTTCACCTGTAATATTTTTTCTGTCAGATATTCATCTTTTATTACTACAGAGAATCATTCCTGTGATATCTGATGTCATCTGCTCGTAAGGTTTGTTTTTGGACTGACAGTCTTGTCTCCTGTGACTTGGCTGCCAATTCCACAATTGTCAACTGAGGGATTGAGCCGGTGTTATGCTCCACATACCCAAGGTCTTAAGGCCACACATCATGTGAGGCACCCATAATATCATGCTAAAATGTGATCTGGATGCTCAGCATTTTCAGGATTATATTATGTCATACCATAAATACAATTCTGTTCTTGATTATCTGGTCTGGCTTGACTATGTTTCCTTCACCATTTGAGTGAATTTTCAGGAAAGAAAGGGAAAAAATAGACTAATTTTATAGTTCCTAAAGGAGTTGGTTTGGTCTGCCAGCTATATTTACTCTGCATTTGCCATTACTATATGTTTTCTCCTTCTATTTCAGTCCTGTAGACTGCATCATCTCTTTCAAAGTTCTTAGAAGTCTATCACTAGTTGGGTATTTTTCTATTGCTTCAGCTTCAATATTCATGTTACTAACAAAGAATGTGCCTGAGTCTTTTTTTCTGCCTTTCATGCCACTGAGAATAGATTTACAATGTGAATCCTCACCATTGCAACACTGGGAGAGTAAATGCAAGGGCCTAGTGGTATGCTTGTGGTTGAGAGGATGAAAAGCAATGTCTCCCAGTCGAGACTGACTTACATCTTGTAGTATCTTCTGTGTGAGCTTTATGGAGCTTGTATCTGGCCAGAGTGCACTTCATTAGTCTCTTAAAAAACAGCATGCAAAATTTAGGAACTCTGCAAGGTTCCAAATGTATAAACCCTTTTTAATTACAAACAGTTATACCACCCACTTTCTGCACAGTTAGTCAAGGGAACCAGTTTTCACTGAGGTCAACAGAAAAACTAACCGTGAAGTTTCTGGCTCATGCTGATTTTATATATACTGAAAAAAGGAAAAAAAGGAAAAAAATTAAAAAAACAAGAAAATGTAAGGTCTCCTTTTTTAACCTTTATATCTCTAAAACAATGTGCTGATTTTATCTGAATTCATTCAAGGAAAAAAACACAACTTTTTTTCTCATTCTGAAATTAGTAACACAGAAGTTGGGAGGAGGATTAATGGAAAGGGACAAGGTCAGTTTTGCAGAGTCCGTTAGAAGAAAAAACAGTTTGTCCCTGACTATGGAGACCCTAACAACTTTCTATGGTTAATTTTTAGTTTGCAGGTTGTGAGTTAAAAAAAAAAAATAAAAAAAAAAATCTATCTTTTACTTGAAAAAGACAGGCCATTCATTTTTCTAATCATACTACACATTCAGGTTTTTACTGCCAGAAAGCACAGACCATACTTTCTCTTTCAAACAGTGTTAGAAGCTNAAAAAAAAAAAATTAAAAAAACAAGAAAATGTAAGGTCTCCTTTTTTAACCTTTATATCTCTAAAACAATGTGCTGATTTTATCTGAATTCATTCAAGGAAAAAAACACAACTTTTTTTCTCATTCTGAAATTAGTAACACAGAAGTTGGGAGGAGGATTAATGGAAAGGGACAAGGTCAGTTTTGCAGAGTCCGTTAGAAGAAAAAACAGTTTGTCCCTGACTATGGAGACCCTAACAACTTTCTATGGTTAATTTTTAGTTTGCAGGTTGTGAGCTAAAAAAAAAAAATAAAAAAAAAAAATCTATCTTTTACTTGAAAAAGACAGGCCATTCATTTTTCTAATCATACTACACATTCAGGTTTTTACTGCCAGAAAGCACAGACCATACTTTCTCTTTCAAACAGTGTTAGAAGCTGACAAATAGGCCCATGTTTCTTTCCTTTGCAATGATGACATGGTCATTTGCTGCTTTAAACCTCATTGAAATACACACAATTCCAATGGGTTATAAGAGGTTGAAGACAGGGAAGGAAATGGGACAACCCTACAGCAGGACCGAGACCTAGGCTTGCAATCCATGCTTATTAGNAAAAACACAACTTTTTTTCTCATTCTGAAATTAGTAACACAGAAGTTGGGAGGAGGATTAATGGAAAGGGACAAGGTCAGTTTTGCAGAGTCCGTTAGAAGAAAAAACAGTTTGTCCCTGACTATGGAGACCCTAACAACTTTCTATGGTTAATTTTTAGTTTGCAGGTTGTGAGCTAAAAAAAAAAAATAAAAAAAAAAA